>OY288257.1:16810840-17410840 GCA_958450325.1 Agrostemma githago | reverse complement strand
TCCCGACTTCTCCCTAACGCCTTTCCCTAAATTGATCACCTCTAAACCATCATCGTACTAATCCCTCTAGTATAGACTCGACCTCTACAAAACCCCCCTTCTAAGACATCGAACACGACACTTTAAGCTTCACAACACACACCGTTCCCTGTGGACCGACCTCGACTTACCACGATTACTTGTTTGTTTTTGTGATAATTCTGAGTCTATAAATATTGTTTGATCCCCCGTCCTTCGCTAAAACGACCGATCCGATTGGGGCGCGATAAAAAATGGCGCCATTGCCGGGGAGCGGCTAATTGTTGTGTTTTTAGTTGTTGTGTTTGATTCTTTTCTCTTCTCTCTTTTCCCTAGTGCCGCGAGGTGCTAGGAGTCTCACCGTTTAATTGAGTTTTATGCCCAGGAACACATCATCGCCCTTGTGGTTCGATCCGGAACCGGAAAGGACTTTTAGAGCATTGCGTTTTCGAGGAAATAACTCAACCACCATCATTCCACATCCTTCATTATCACCTCCTAACCTTAATCCCATACTTCCACATTCACCTTCTACACCTTCTACATCACATAACCCCACTCCAAACAATCCTTCCATACCTTCTACTTCACAAAATTCACCACCACCACCACCATCACCGAAAACACCACCACCAATTCCATCCCCCCCAAATTCTCCAAACCCTCCAAATCCAAATCCACCATCACCACCAATCCAACCAATGGCGACTCTAGCCTCTCACTCTCAACTCACACATGAAGAAACACCATCTCCCGTCGATTTTGGAGAGATTCCTGAGAATTACGAATTGAAAGCTTCTTTAACCAATGCGGTCCAACAAGACACATTTCACGGCTTTTCTCAAGAAGATGCTCAAGAGCACATCGCTTCATTTAAAGAAAAATTAGTAGGAGCACGTCTCAATGGGTTAACTTCATGCCAATTGCATCGTTTATTATTTCCGAAGACCCTAAGATATGGAGCTCGTAGATGGCTTCAAGGTCATCCTGCTAATACATTTACAACATGGGCTCAACTATCTAATGCCTTCTTGGAGAAATATTTTCCGCCGTCAAAGACTAACCAATACCGCATGGAGATACAAACGTTCAAGCAAGATGAATTTGAAAGCCTAAGTGAGGCTTGGGAAAGATTTAGAGACTTGTTGCGCAAATGTCCACATCATGGAATACCCGATTGGCTAACTACCCAAACGTTTTATAACACCCTTTCATCGAGAACCAAGGAAAACCTCAATTCGGCCGCCGGAGGAGACTTTTCTTCTCTCACCGATGAGGCATCTAAAAATCTTATTGAGAAGATGGCAAGGAGTGATTCTAGAATGGGTCAATCGAGGGATTCTAGAAAGAAAGTTGAAGTGAATTCATCTACGAATTCTAATGAAATGAAATTCCAAACAGAACTTGAAGAATTGAAAAGGAGAATGGATGCCATGAATTCTAAGCCCACTCCTAGAGGTATGTACCTAATTCAAGGGAGTGTTCCTCCAAGGCAACCATCTCCTCCAAAGTTATTAACATGGGAAGTTCAATGTGATCATTGTGGCAATCATGGCCACGACTCTAGCTCTTGCATTCCTAATGAAGAAGTCTATGTTGAAGAGCCAAATGAAGTTCAAGCTATACAAGTATATGGGAAAAGACCTCAATTTGATCCCTTTTCTAATACTTACAACGCCGGCACAAGGTTTCATCCTAATTTCTCTTATGGAAATCAAAATGTTCAAAACCCGATGCCGCGCGCCCAAGGGAGTCAAATGAGGCCATTCAATCAAAGTCAACAAAGGCCTTTTAACCAAGGACCTCCAAAGATGCCCCCATATATGCCTCCTCATCAAAGGAGCAACTTCAATCAACAAGGTAGCAACTTCCATGTTCCTAACAACTACAACAATTACCAAAATCAACATGGTAATCACTTTAATCATGGATACAATCAAGGGTTCCAAGGAAATTCTCATGGTAACCAAGGTTACAATCAACAATCATTCAGTCAACCCTCTCAACCTTATGGCCAATCAAGCAATTCTCAATTTGGTCAAGGATGTCCCTCATGGGAGAACTATAATGATTTGCAAAGAACCGTTGGCCAACTATGGAATGAACATCAAGATACCAAGGCAAGGCTAAAAGTTTGGGAATCACAAGAAGCAACAAAAGCCTTAGCCGTACCAATCAATCCACCCCATGGTTTGCCCGGTCAACCCCAAAACCCAAGAGATCCTTCACACCAAGCAAAAGCCGTGATTTTGAGAGGTGGCAAAGAACTTGAGGACCCATATAAGAACTTGAACTTGAACGCCAAGACTACCCCATCCAAGGTTAATCAACCAAGTGCACCACAAGAATCATCTCCCTCTTCCCCCAAACAAAACTGGGGAATACAAGCGGAGTTTGATATCCTCCAAAATGCAGAGAATGAATTAAGAGAACAAAGAAAGAAGAAAGAGCAAATGGAAGCCGAAGAAGCCAAAAGGAAAGAGGCGGAGCGATTAGCCGAAGAAGAAGAAGAATCCAATGCTCCACCGCCTCCCACTTTTGTCCCTCCATTGCCTTTTCCCGAGCGAGCTAAGTCACACAAAGAGAATGCTCAATTTAGCCGTTTCGTGGATATGTTGAAGAAAGTAGAGGTAGCTTTACCTTTCACCGAGGAAATTTCTCAAATGCCCCTCTATTCTAAGTTTTTGAAAGATGTCTTGACTAAAAAGAGAACCTTAGAGGACAAAGAATGTGTCTCTCTCACGGGTCATTGTAGTTCCATTCTTATGAACGAAATGCCAAAGAAACTAGATGATCCCGGTAGTTTTTCCATCCCTTGTCGTGTAGAAAATATTGTTGTTAATCAAGCTTTATGCGACCTAGGGGCTAGTGTTAGTTTATTGCCCTATTCCATTGCTAAGAGACTTAGTGTGGGGGAGATGAGACCCACTAGAATGTCGATTCAACTTGCGGATAGGTCCGTCAAGTACCCACTTGGGATACTTGAGGATGTACCCGTTCAAGTTGGTAAGTTCTTCATCCCCTCCGACTTTGTTGTCATGGATATGCCCGAAGACATTATTACCCCCATTATCTTAGGTCGACCCTTTATGGCTACCGAAGGCACTTTAGTTGATGTTAAGAATGGAAAATTGTCATTTAACATAGGGAACGAGTCGGTAGAGTTTTCCTTTTCTCAAGCTCTTAAACAACCAATGATTGAACAAATGAATTTCATTGAAGTTATTGATACTTTGGTTGAGTATAGCTTGATAGATGATGATAAGCAAGAAGATGAACCATTTGACTCTCCACCTCTTGAAAAAGAATGTTTGCATGATGAAAAGGTAGAACCACTACCGGTGGGTAAGAGTATGGTATCTTCTCCTTCTAATCTTGAACTTAAACCACTCCCCTCTTCCCTCAAATATGCTTTTCTTGAAGGAACTAATTATCCCGTTATCGTCAATGCTACCCTTGATGGACCTCAATTGGAAAAACTTTTAATTGTTTTGAGAAAGCACAAAAAGGCCATCGGGTATAGCATTACCGACCTCCAAGGCATAAGCCCAAACGTTTGCATGCATAGGATCATCCTTGATGATGACCACCGTCCTTCGGTAGAGGGTCAACGTAGGTTGAACCCCACCATGAAAGAGGTTGTCATGAAGGAAGTCCTCAAGTTGTATGAGGCTAACATTATATACCCAATAACCGGAAGTAAATGGCTTAGAGCCGTACAAGTTGTGCCGAAAAAAGGAGGAATGACGGTTGTTAAAGGAGAAAAGGGTGAGTCAATATCTACTAGGACTATTACCGGTTGGCGCATGTGTATAGACTATCGTAAATTGAACATGGCCACCATAAAAGATCATTTCCCCCTTCCCTTTATTGATCAAATGCTTGAAAGATTGGCGCATCATTCTTATTTTTTTTTCCTCGATGGTCATTCCGGATTTCTTCAAATACCTATTCATCCCGATGACCAAGAGAAGACCACTTTCACTTGTCCCTATGGCACCTATGCTTATAGAAGGATGCCATTTGGATTGTGTAATGCGCCGGGAACGTTTCAAAGATGTATGATGGCTATTTTCTCCGATTTTATTGAAAAATCCATGGAAGTTTTTATGGATGATTTTAGTGTCCATGGTACATCTTTTGATTCTTGTCTTGAAAATCTTGATCAAGTGTTAGCTCGATGTGAAGAGTATAGACTTGTTTTAAATTGGGAAAAGTGTCATTTTATGGTTGAACAAGGTGTTGTCCTAGGTCATATTGTTTCTAATAGAGGAGTTGAAGTCGATAAGGCGAAAGTCTCCGTGATTGAGAACTTGCCACCACCTACAAATGTCAAAGGGGTGAGGAGTTTTCTAGGTCACGCCGGTTTTTATAGACGATTTATTAAAGACTTTTCTAAGATTGCTAAGCCTTTGACTTCTTTGCTTATGAAAGATGCACCTTTTGTTTTTGATGACTCTTGTCTTGAGGATAAAGATCGCTCTCACTACCACACCAATTATCAAAGCTCCCGATTGGAATCTTCCATTTGAAATCATGTGCGATGCATCCGATTTTGCCGTTGGTGTCGTTCTAGTTCAACGGGTTGATAAGAAGCTACATGTGATTTATTATGCAAGCAAGACCTTAGATGAATCCCAATCGAGGTACACCACAACCGAAAAAGAGATGCTTGCCGTTGTCTATGCCATGGAGAAATTTTGAAACTATGTTACCGGTTCCAAAGTCATTATTCACACCGATCATGCGGCGATTCGTTACATCATGTCCAAAAAGGAGACAAAGTCCCGACTCTTTCGGTGGGTGCTCCTTCTACAAGAATTCGATATTGAGATTAAAGACAGAGCCGGATCGGAGAACTTGGTAGCGGATCATCTTAGTAGATTAACGGTAAGTAAAGAGAGCAATGAAGAAGATGGTATCCCCATCAATGAAGCTATGAGAGATGAGGCCTTGATGGCCGTTGAAACTATTACACCTTGGTATGCCGATATCGTCAATTTCTTAGTATCTCAATTTATTCCGGACGATTATTCCAAGCAAGAGAGGAAGAAACTACGTTATGAAGCCCGACGCTATTATTGGGACGAGCCTTATTTATTTCGCCGATGCGTAGATGGAATTTACCGATGATGTGTTACGGCCGAAGAAGGATATAATATCGTGAAGCACCTTCACTCGACATCTTATGGTGGACACTTGGCCAATCAAAAGACAATTGCCAAGGTTCTTCAAAGCGGGTTTTGGTGGCCTTCCATGTTCAAAGACATTCGATCTTTCATTCTCACATGCGATGCATGCCAAAGAAGTGGCAATATAACAAGAAGAAATGAGATGCCCCTTCAACCTATCTTGGAGATTGAATTGTTCGCTGTTTGGGGCATTGATTTCATGGGTCCGTTCACATCCTCTTTTGGTAAGAAGTATATTCTAGTCGCGGTTGATTATGTCTCGAAATGGATCGAGGCCGTAGCTTCCCCCACCAATGACTCCAAGGTTGTAATCAAGCTTTTCAAGAACGTAATTTTCCCAAGATTCGGTATGTCTAGAGCCATAATTAGTGACGGAGGCTCTCATTTTAGGAAAGATACCTTTGAACACCTTCTTAGGAAGTACGGTATCACCCACAAGATGTCCTTAGCCTACCACCCTCAATCAAATGGGCAAGCCGAGATCTCCAACCGTCAAATCAAGGGAATTTTAGAGAAAGTTGTTAATACACACCGAAAGGATTGGTCATTGAAATTAAATGACGCCCTTTGGGCATTGAGGACGGCTTACAAAGCGCCGATTGGAACCACTCCTTATCGTCTTGTGTATGGTAAAGCTTGTCATTTACCGGTGGAACTAGAACACAAAGCCAAATGGGCAATCAAAGAGCTAAACTTCGACGAGAGTGTTGTAGGGAATAATCGCCTTCTCCAACTACAAGAATTGGAAGAACTAAGACTTGAAGCCTACGAGAACTCGAAGATCTACAAAGAACGAACTCGCCGATGGCACGATTCTCGAATTCTACGTAAGGACTTCTTCGTTGGTGATAAGGTATTACTCTTCAACTCTCGCTTTAAGCTCTTTCCCGGTAAGTTGAAATCAAAATGGTCGGGTGATAAGTGCAGTTTGTAGTGCCTTTTTTCACTATGTTTTGGTCCCATTTCCTTGTGGAATCGCTCCTTGGGAGCGATTTATGGGCTTCTTATGCTTCCTTTAGTTCATTTCAGGTTCCCGTGACCGATTTGGAAGAGTTGGAGCGATTCTGACTCTATACATACGCATTTTGGAGCCAACGGAGTAAAGGAACGATGACTCGATGCCTTGGAATCGACCCCGAGACCTTGGGACCCAATCCCGAGCCTCCGAGACCCGATCCCGAGTCCCGAGAATCGGCGAGAAACCCATGAGAGGCAAGGAGGGACCAAAGAGCTCTTAAGGGAGGCCTACAAGACCCATCCCGTTCGGGATGAGGTGCGCTTTGAAGAAGGCCACTGTGAGCCTATCCCGATCGGGACCAACCCATCCCGGTCGGGATGACAGAGCCGTCCCGATCGGGATGATCCCGTCCCGGTCGGGACGCTACAGGGGCTGCGCGACTTCTTTTCTTTCTTCTCCTTCATTCTTGTACCCATATATATACTTCCCCCTGGTAATGTTAAGACATCTTATCTTACCCTAGACTAGTTTTAGCCTCCATTAAGCATTAAACCCTAGATTAGCATTCCTCTCATTAGCTTAATTCTCTCTTAAATCTTTAGATAATTATTGCAATTAGTCTTGGATTAGGGGATTCTTGAAGATTGTTCCAAGCTTGACAACCTTGGGATTTTATTTGGGTTTCTCATTAATACAAGTTTTCGTATTTCCTTCATCCTATTGTTGGTATAATCTTTTCATTCTTGTTCTTTGTTATTTATTCAAGTTTCTATCTTTTTATAATGTGATTGTTATTGTTCTTGTTATTCATTATGGATGTTTGTTTTGTGATGATGTTATCTCTTGTTATTGTTGTTTTATTCTTCATCATGAGTGAGTAGTAATCTTGTGGGGTTAGTAGGGGGATTAGAGGTAGATTATGGATGATTAGGGTTGATTAAGGGAAAAGGGTGAAACTTTGTTGTTAGTCACATTGTGGGCACTCCATGTGTTTGTTGATATGCTTGTGTGAGTTGTAGTGGCCATGCTTCCCATGCTTGTGTTCATCTTCTCATTTTTTGTCTATTATGTGGAAATGTTGAGAATAGTCATAGTCACGAGAGTGCCGACTAGGGTCTAAGTTTCAAGAGCCCGAACCCACCTTGACATCGGTCTAAGTTGCGAGAGCCCGGACCGACTCTAGTAATTAGGAGACACCTATACCCTTGATCACCCCAATTACCCTTCTACTCCTATGAACCCGACCTACCCCACCTCCTTTCCATATTTGAGTTCATCCTCTTAGTTAGTCATCGTCTCATTAGTTTCATTGTTTAGTTTGTTTCTAGTTAATCACTAGTCTAGCTCTTACTTCTCCATCACACTTTGTCAATTATAGCTTTCTTTGTGTTCGTTTGTGTGACTTAGCCTAGTTTTTAGTGAACCTAGTCTAGACCTTACTCTACCGTCCCCGTGGATATCGACCCTACTTGCCCTAGCTACCCACTAGGAATAGTCGGTTTATTATTGACGGTTAGGGACGTGACAAATCCCTACCATCAATTTGGCGTCGTTGCCGGGGACGGTGCATTGTTTACACTTAGTTTGCTTATTTCTAGACTTATTAACCCTTCTTTGTGTTCTTCCGTCATCTCTTGTGAATATTTTCTAGTTTCTCTTCTTTTCTTAGCTTTCTTTTCTCTTTGTCTCTAGTTGTGCTTGTTTATTGTCGTTGCCTAGTGCCCATAAAGCACTAGGTGTCTCACGTTTGTTCTAGTGTGTAGTGTATGCCTAGGAGGGGAGGCGACTTCTATCTCTTTAATCCAGAGCCGGAGAGACTCTTTCGAGCCTTTCGCCAACGGATGATTAACCGGGTTAGGATCTCTCAACCAAGTGCAAGCAATACTCATCAAGGGCAAGCTCAAGGAGCCGACTTTAGCGAGTCACCTCGAGAGACGGCCGGAGGGACCTTCATCAATCCCTTCGGTAATTCTTCTCCTAGTTCCCCCTCTTCATCTACATCAACACCGTCTACACCACCATCTTCTCCCTTATATTCAATCATGCCTAAGTTTTCTTCTCACTCAACCTTCACGGAAGACGTTTTGCCGGGTCCATCCACTTTACCGGAGGCATATACCGGGAATTTTGTGGCGAAAACGCAATTTATCCAATTGGTCGAGAGAAGTCAATTTAGTGGGTTACCAACCGAAGATCCTCATCAACACATGGAAACCTTTTCGGATTATTGTGACGCTATTTCGCAAATGGGAATAACTCAAGACCAAATTCGGTGGGTATTATTTCCTTTCTCTCTTATTGGTAAGGCGAAGCAATGGTTCAAGGGGTTGGACAAAGCAAGACTTGGCATTGATACTTAGAAGAAGCTAGCCTTAGCCTTCTACCAACAATTCTTTCCCCCGGAGAAGACAAATCTATTGAGAGCCTCTATCACGGGTTTCCAACAACGTGATGATGAAAGCCTCTATGAATCGTGGGAAAGATTCAAAGCCTTGATCCGTTCTTGTCCACACCATGGTTTATCACAATGGTTCCTCGTACAACAATTTTGGAACGGGTTATATGAAGACTCAAGGGCCATACTCAACATGGGATCTAATGGTAGGTTTACCGAAGTAGAGGATGACCAAACTTGGTCGAGAATCGAAGAGATGGCGGTGCATAATTCGCAATACTCTAGGCCTAGGAAGGCACATCGAGGAGGCATGCATGAGGTTGATGCTATCACTAAGTTAAGCATTGACCTTGGAGCTCAATTGAAAACACACATGGAGACTATTGACAAGAAGCTCCAAAGCCACCTCAACCAAGTCCAAGGCACTAGTTCCTCACACCATCAACCGATTCAAGAAGTGAATGCTTTGGGATTTGCACCTCCTTTGCCCTATTTTGGGATTTGTGACACTTGTGGAATCGTTGGTCATGACCCTATGAATTGTAGAGGGAGTATTGAGCAAGTGAACGCCTTTCAAGCGTTCAAGCAAGGTGCCTCCTACTCTAATCAATACCACGCTTCCAATCAAGTCCCTCAACAACAAGCACTTCAACATCAACAACAACATCGTCCCTATGTTCCACCTCCCTTACGGGACAACAATGAAGGTTACCAAGGTTATGTGGGTAACCAAAGACCCTTCAACAATTTCAAGCAAAATAACCAAGGCAACTTCAACAACAAGCAAGGGTTCCAACAAGGGAACTTCAATCAAGGTGGTTTCCAAGGAAACCAAAACTTTCAAGGGTATCAAAACCACAACCATGGCAACAATCAAGGCCATCATCAAGGCAACTTTCATGGGTTCCAAGGGAACCATCATCAACAACAAGGTAATTCTCAAGGGTTCCAAGGGAACCGTCAACAAGCAACACAAAATCAACAACAACAAAGCAAGCCTAGGAGCCGGTCTCCTACTCATGATTATGGCATTCCTCTCGCCATCACCGACACTCCACATAATCCATCATCCCCACCTCGGGAATTTGACATTCAAAAGGCTTTGATGGAAATGCAAAGGAGTAATCAAGATATGAAAAAGAATACTCAAGATGTGCAAAAAAGTCAAATGGATATGGCAAGAAACCAACAAGAGCTCTTCACTTATATTTAAGGGGAAAACGCGATGAGAGATGCCCGTATGAAGATGCTTGAGACTCAAGTATCACAACTCGCTTCGGGGAGCTCCTCAAGGCAAGAGGGGAAATTACCTTCTCAAGGTGAAACACCGACATTTGAGCATGTAAATGCTATCACCACAAGGAGAGGCACATCCTATGACCCCCCTTCATTTCCTAGCGAGCAAGAGCCAATGCAAGAACCGACAAAGGAAATGGCATATCCAAATCAAGAAGAATCAAGCTTTGACAATCCAATGGAGGAGCAAGTACTATGGGAAGTTGAAAAACCTCAAGAAGATAACCCTCCCCCACTTCAAGAGAAAGACAAGGGAAAAAGGAAAGTGTCATTTGAAGAGTCTACCCCTATTGAGCAAAACAAGTACCAAATCAATTTGCCTTTCCCATCAAGGCAAATGAAGACTAAGGTAGATACTCAATACGACAAGTTCCTGGACATTGTGAAGCAATTGGATGTTAGTGTCCCGTTCACCGAGTTACTTACCCAAATCCCGGCATATGGAAAATTCATGCGGGAAATCCTAGCTAGGAAGAGGTCCATCGACAAGGAAGAGACGGTAGCGTTTACACAAGGGTGGTGAGCGAGCTTATTCAAGGTTCCACGCTTCCGAAGTTGAAGGATCCGGGTAGTTTCTCGATCCCTTGCACCATAGGAAATTTCATGATCAAGAATGCATTATGTGACTTGGGCGCGAGTGTGAGCATCATTCCCTACTCTATTTGTTACCGACTCGGGATGAAGGAGTTGAAATGTACGTCCATTACAATCCAAATGGCCGATAAATCTCTTAACCGACCATTGGGAATGCTTGAGGATGTGCCGGTACGAATAGGGAAGTTCTTCATTCCGGTCGACTTCATTGTGGTTGACATGCCGGAGGATGCTAACACTCCCATCATCCTTGGACGCCCATTTTTACACACCGCCGGTGCCGTGATCGATGTGAAGAAGGGTAGGATTACCTTTCAACTAGGCGACGAAGAGTTAGTGTTCGACCTCCAAGGCAACACTTCGCCTATGACCGAGATGTGTAATGTAATCCATGCCGCGGAGGACATCGATCGAGGGAAAGATTCGGGACAAAGCTTGAAGAAGTACTCTTATGTACTTGAAGATGATGACTCCGATTTGGAGGAGGATGAGAGCCCATATCATGGGTTTGGTGACAAATGCAATGACAAGGAGCAAGATGAGCCTCCCTTGGGGCCATATGAGGACCGGTGGACGTTTGGGTATATCCCGAAAGACCAAAAGTACAAGTTCAAGCCGTTGAACTTGGAAGATAGGGATGCCCCGGGAACGTCAAGGTAAGGCCATGAAGAGTCTTGGGATGTGGTCGGTTATATGACATGCTTGATTGAAGACTTTGCTAGGGCCTTCGACTTGTTCTTACGTGCCCTCGATGGGGATGGAATTGGTCATGGTTGTTGAAAAAGAATGAAGAGAGCACCATCCTTGGTTTGACGGAGTTCCACAAGAACCGTCTCATTGTATATATTTCTTACTTGTAGTTAGTTTGAGTTTTGTGATATTCTTGTTGTTTGGAGTGATTGATGAGCGTAGTGAGGGAGAGAATTTAATGTGTGTTGGAGCTTTGTTGATAGGTGAAGTGCATATGATTCCTAGAAAGGAATGGTTGATGATGGTGTTTGGCTTGCGAGCGAGGAAGTCGGTTTTTGAAGCTTATGATGAGCTTTTGGGTTTGGGGAAGGCCAAGAAGACTCATCCCGACCGGGAAGAGGGCTTCCCGACCGGGAAGGATGAGGAATCCTGACCGGGAAGGAACCATCCCGATCGGGATGAAGGTGCCAGAAATCGGACTCACTGGAGTGCGTTCCCGATCGGGACGAGAGCTTCCCGATCGGGAAGGGTCTATCAACCCGATCGGGACCATCCATCCCGACCGGGATGGTCCCCTTTCTCCCTTTTGAGCCTTTTCTTAGGCGTTTGACTCCACCCATCCACTATACCCCCTCCCAGCCTCCCTACTCCTCGTTACTCCTATCATATGACCCGTACACCTCACCTTACACCGAAATCCACATAAATTTTCATCCCCTAGCACCATTACTACCCCGACCGTGAGTTCTTCTTCGGTGTGAAGCGAGATGGCGACCGAGAAGACAAGCGACGAGCCTTTAATGATCATCGAGACGATGGAGCAAGTGAGTTACTAGCCACTCGGTTTGGGTAACTATCCTTACTTTTCCGTCTTTTTATCGCTTGTTTTTCATTGTTTGCCCCCTTCCCTTGAGTCGTGGGATCTTAGTGGCCTTCGAGGCCATAGTATGATTGCTCCCGACTCTCGACGACGTGATTGCGTCGTGAGTCAATCGAAAAATCCAATATACAAGATTTTCACCACTTTTTAGGAATTAGTCGGATTTGGACGGAATCCGGGCTAGGTGACTTGATTACACCTAGCCCTCCCCTCTCATTTCCTTTTATTTATTTCTTTTTATTTCTCCCCCCTTCCATATCTTTTCTTGTCTCGGCCCATGGTGACTTGATTACACCCCGGCCGGACATCTTCTACCCTTTTCTCCCCTTTATGATTTTTAGCTTTATTTTCGTAGTTTCTTTTCTTTTTTTTTTGCCTCTCCGCATACTACGATCGAGCATGAGGACATTGCTCGGTTTAAGTGTGGGGGAGCGATATTCTATCGCAGTTAGTTTTATTTCTGTAGTTACTTCGAAAAATCTTGAAAACCCTGAAAATTTGAATTTTTTTCACAAAAATCAAAAAGATTTTCTTTTTGTGTCTTTTTCTTTTGTGTCGTTGTGTCGTATATTTGTTTTGTATTGTGTGTGTTTTCCTCCCTTTTCCTTATAGGTTGCCTAATCTCCGTTGTTTGGAAAGCTTTGAAGACATCCGGTAACATCCTCTAACCCTCTTTCCCTCTTTATTCCTTGTGATGTTTGGAGAAGGTTGTGTTGAGGTGTGCTCGGGTGGAGCTTGTACATTCTTGTGGTGGATTTGATGACTTGTTGGAAATTCGGGGTGGTGTGTGCTTTGTTTATGTGTTTGTCTTGTTTTGTTTTATTTTGTTGCCTTTTTGTTTTTTTTTCTTTCGTTCGTTTTCGTCGTGTCTTTGTTTCGTGTTTTGTTGTGTGTCTTGTGTGTAAATGGTTTTCGAAAACCCGGTTTAGAGGCTAGTGTGTGAGTGCTTACTTTCCCTTCCTAGTAGTATAAATCGAGTCTTGGACTTTACTCTAGTAGAATGACCCTAAATCAATGAATTCGTTGGTCCTTTACCTTGTGTCTACCTAGCTTACTAGGGATTTACTACGGGATTTGCACTTTTGACCATTATGACCACCCACGGTGTGAAAAGGCCTTGGTTACCGAGTCTCGTCCCTTAGGTGACCGTGTTTAGGATTGTTTGATTAGTCCAAGTTCTCCACTTTTTGTGGGTTTGAAGGGAAGGCGCCGTCCCGACTCACCCATTACCCTACTTCTTACACATATCCACACAATAATTTGCATTTGTTGAATTCTCTCTTTCTTATTACACTAAGGATTGCCAAAAAGGGCAAAGAAGAGAAAAGAAAGAAAAAATGAAAGAAAGAAAAGAATGAAGAAAAAGAAAAGGCACAAAAGCAAAAAAAAAAAAAATAGAAAAGAAGAAAAAGAAATGGCATTGCAACAAACAAATCAAAACGTCGAAAAGAAAGAAAATGCCAAAAGAAAACCCATCTCACAAAAATAAGCCTTTTTCCGACTTTTGCCGTGAAGAGCCTACCAAAGGACCGAGTCCCGAGGAAGGATGATAGCGGCATTAGTCGGTCTTCCCTCATTTTGCATGTTTTCCACCTTTTTACTTGGACTAGTTAGGCGGTTTTGGACACGAGACGACCCTCTCAGCTCACGCTAAAGGGGGCGGGGTCTCACTTACCTACAGTGTCGACTAACACCGTGGTTCTTCACTTTTCCACTCCGCCGATCGTCCCGTAGTACGTTTTTAGAAAGTTAGGAGGACCTAGGTAAGTTACCAACGTTTTTGTTGCTTTATCGTCATACTATTAGGGTTTAGTCCACCTTGGTTCATATTGCTAGCTTGGGAACGTTGTCACTTACCTTGAGTCCTAAACCGGTGTTTCATTCACCGCTTTTAGAGGGAAGCGGTATTTGTTTTTCTTTGGGTGCAACCTTGTGTTCGTGTGTTCGTGTGTTTGTTTGTCTATGTGTTTGGTGTCCGGTTGCATCCACGATTTTGTCACAAGACCCCACTTGCCTTGCGGAGTGCACCTTTCCTCTAAGTGCACTCGCGTGAGTTGAAAGGGCGTTGGGTGCGCTAATACCCACTCGGTTAGTTTATTACTTAGTTTGTGCTTACTCGAGGGCGAGTAAGGGTTAAGTGTGGGGGAGTTGATAAGTGCAGTTTGTAGTGCCTTTTTTCACTATGTTTTGGTCCCATTTCCTTGTGGAATTGCTCCTTGGGAGCGATTTATGGGCTTCTTATCCTTCCTTTAGTTCGTTTCAGGTTCACGTGACCGATTTGGAAGAGTTGGAGCGATTCCGACTCTATACATACGCATTTTGGAGCCAACGGAGTAAAGGAACGATGACTCGATGCCTTGGAATCGACCCCGAGACCTTGGGACCCAATCCCGAGCCTTCGAGACCCGATCCCGAGTCCCGAGAATCGGCGAGAAACCCATGAGAGGCAAGGAGGGACCAAAAAGCTCTTAAGGGAGGCCTACAAGACCCATCCCGTTCGGGATGGCCTCATCCCGTTCGGGATGAGGTGCGCTTTGAAGAAGGCCACTGTGAGCCCATCCCGATCGGGACCAACCCATCCCGGTCGGGATGACAGGGCCGTCCCGATCGGGATGATCCCGTCCCGGTCGGGACGCTACAGGGGCTGCGCGACTTCTTTTCTTTCTTCTCCTTCATTCTTGTACCCATATATATACTTCCCCCTGGTAATGTTAAGACATCTTATCTTACCCTAGACTAGTTTTAGCCTCCACTAAGCATTAAACCCTAGATTAGCATTCCTCTCATTAGATTAATTCTCTCTTAAATCTTTAGATAATTATTGTAATTAGTCTTGGATTAGGGGATTCTTGAAGATCGTTCCAACCTTGACAACCTTGGGATTTTATTTGGGTTTCTCATTAATACAAGTTTTCGTCTTTCCTTCATCCTATTGTTGGTATAATCTTTTCATTCTTGTTCTTTGTTATTTATTCAAGTTTCTATCTTTTTATAATGTGATTGTTATTGTTCTTGTTATTCATTATGGATGTTTGTTTTGTGATGATGTTATCTCTTGTTATTGTTGTTTTATTCTTCATCATGAGTGAGTAGTAATCTTGTGGGGTTAGTAGGGGGATTAGGGGTAGATTATGGATGATTAGGGTTGATTAAGGGAAAAGGGTGAAACTTTGTTGTTAGTCACATTGTGGGCACTCCATGTGTTTGTTGATATGCTTGTGTGAGTTGTAGTGGCCATGCTTCCCATGCTTGTGTTCATCTTCTCATTGTTTGTCTATTATGTGGAAATGTTGAGAATAGTCATAGTCACGAGAGTGCCGACTAGGGTCTAAGTTGCGAGAGCCCGGACCCACCTTGACATCGGTCTAAGTTGCGAGAGCCCGAACCGACTCTAGTAATTAGGAGACATCTATACCCTTGATCACCCCAATTACCCTTCTACTCCTATGAACCCGACCTACCCCACCTCCTTTCCATATTTGAGTTCATCCTCTTAGTTAGTCATCGTCTCATTAGTTTCATTGTTTAGTTTGTTTCTAGTTAATCACTAGTCTAGCTCTTACTTCTCCTCCATCACACTTTGTCAATTATAGCTTTCTTTGTGTTCGTTTGTGTGACTTAGCCTAGTTTTTAGTGGACCTAGTCTAGACCTTACTCTACCGTCCCCGTGAATATCGACCCTACTTGCCCTAGCTACCCACTAGGAACGTGTCGGTTTATTATTGACGGTTAGGGACGTGACAAATCCCTACCATCATCGGGTCCATTTGAAGTGACCGGAGTAAAACCATATGGATCGATAGAGATATCTATCCCGGAAACCGGGAAGTTTATGGTTAATGGGCAACGTTTGAAGATTTATCATCCCGGTCATATTCGTGAGACCTTTGCTACTATGAAGTTTGGTGAGCTCCCATCGGGGAGCGTTGTTTGACCCCCTCTCGAAATTGATGTAGGTTTGGTGGTATCCTCAACAACCACCTTGTACATATGTATCATATTTCTTTGAGTTTATTAGTTTTGTTAGCTTGAGAAGATTGATTGAAAATTGGATTTCACCATGGAGCATAATTTGGATGAAGATCAAGCTTTTGGAGAAGTTATGGAGCTTAAATCGAAGACCACAAGCATGTTTGTGGGAAATATTGATTATGTAATGTGAGTCGAGTCATATATTTGAATCTCTAGGTGACTATTGAAGAGCCATGAAATGGCAAGGCGGAAAAATGCAGCAAGAAGACCGTCGGGCGAAACTTCGCCCGGTGAGACTCGACCGGGCGAAACTTCGCCCTATGGAAAAGTTGCCAGAATTGCCGAAATCGAAGAAGTTACCACCGGGCGAAATTTCGCCTGGTGAGATTTTGACCGGGTGAAATTTCACCCGGTGGAAAAAGACAGCAAAAAAATGATTTTCACGACGAAATGTCGTCGGGTGAAATTTCACCCGATGGTGCCCGACCGGGTGAAATTTCACCCGATGGTGCCCAACCGGGTGAAATTTCACCCGGCGGTGGGTCTTGGCCGGATCACCTATGCACATTTATTTACTCACTACATTTTCACTTTCCCTCCAACAATTTACCTCAACATAACTTTCCCTCCAACATTTTTTACACCAAATGTTTACCACCAACTTTAAAACTTTCACTTTCCCTCTCAAACACCCTTATTTATACCACCTTTTTCACCTCACTCATCATTTCACCCTTTCACCCATCACAAAATCATTACACTACCTTCCATACACCATATTCAACCTCCATTCATAACTCCATTTCATACTTGGGTGAATATTTATTTTGGGTTTTTGAAGAAGGAGAAGCAAAAGTTTCGGCATTTTTCTTACAAATTATTATCATGGAAACAAGAGCCCAAAGAGCCGCGCGTAAACGAGGTATGGCCTCAACTTCTAAACATTCATCTTCTAGGCCTAAACTTTTACCGTGTCCAAATTCACCCCTTGCTCGTATTTTCTTTGAAAAAGACTTTCAGAGTACGAGATGGCCTTGTCCATTCACAATGAAAATTCTAGGAATTAAGAACGATATTATAGAGTTATCGTCTAGAATTGGTATTAGTAAACTCCTTGATTTTGTGTCTTTCACAAACAAAGACTTGACTTGTGAGTTTTTAAGTACCTTTACAATCGATAACCCGACCACACCTAAGGAGTTCAAATTTAATTTGTTTGGTAGAAATCACTGTTTAAATATTTCCGACTTTAGCTTAGCTCTAGGATTACCCTCATCGGGTACCGGACTAAGTAGACCCCTAAGTGATTCGCAAAGTAGTGCGACTAGGAGATACTTGTGGAGGCGCATAGCGCCGGGTCAACGTGATTTCGAACCCAATTCTAATTTTACCGCTGAAATCCGTAACCCAGGCATTCGTTATTTCGCTGAATTCCTTTCCCACTGTCTTTTGCCATCTACCGAAAATATCATTAACCTTAATGTGTGTGTCTTACAATTGATATGTGACTCTTTACTCGGTAACCCTTATCCCCTTGACCTACCTATTGTCGTGGCGTTACACTTTCATCAAATTATCATTGACCAACGCCCCTCTGTCGACTGTGGTGGTCTTGTGACCATAATAGCAAGAAATTTGGGTTATTCGACCGACCATCTTAAACCACATGACCCCCGTGTCTGGCTTAACGAGGCTTATTTCCCTACTTGGATATTTAATGTGCCTGACCACCGCCTCGTTTCTCTTAGCCATGACCGTGCCTTAATTGTCCCCTACAAAAACCGAACCAATATTTATAACCGTCACTATTGGGACCTACCTCTAGGTCCTTGTGAATTCCGATTGAACAACTCGGGGGATGTAGGAGTTTGGGAGTATGCCGGTGAAGGAACTCCCACGGTCTCCTTTGCGTCAAATGACTATTCAGACTAGACCCCCCCTACAAGAGTCGGTATATTATGTGGTTCGTATGTGTTGTGGGTATATATGTGTGGTTTATGTCGGTGAGTCTTAATCACTTTCAATTGCATGTGAACTAATGTTGTTCCTTATTCCCTGTCCCATCATTATAATCATTGTGATCATTTTATCTCGAACAAAATTGCAAGTTGTCCCACCATCCCATCAAATGATTTTTTGTGGCCGTCACGGCCTTGGTATTGCTCCCGGTCTCTTGGCGATGTGATTACGCCATTGACCCTTTTGAAAAATCCAAATTTTTAAATCAAATTTTTCTCAATTTTTCTTAATCCGGGCTAGGTGACGTGACTACGCCTACGCCCAATTTTTTCACCCTTTCGTTTTATTTTCTTTCATTTTCATTTTCTTAGCCACTTGGCTAGGGTCTAGGTGATGTGATTGCACCTAGGCCCGCCACTATCTTATCGTTTTCTTTATCTTCTTTTCATTTTCTTCTTCTCAAATTTTCGAAAAACACAAAAACATTCAAAATTTTTGAAAAACCCAAAAACATTTAAAAATTATAAAATCCAAAAACATTTGAAAAAAATCATAAAAATCAAAAAAAGATTTTTCTTAATTTTCTTTTCCATCTTTTTCGTTCTTCCCTACTCGTCCATTGAGGACAATGTACAGTTTTAGTGTGGGGGAGGAGTCTACTATCTTTTATTTTTCAAAAATCTTTTCAAAAATCCATAAAAATTTGAAAATTCGAAAAATCAAAAACATTTTCTTTTTCTTTTTCCTTCTTGTTTCTTGTTATGTTTCGTGTCCCGTGTATGGTCTTGTTCTCTACTCTTACAGGTAACCACCACCTTTATAGCGCGAATTGAAGAGATTATGAAAGCACCCGCTTGGTAACTTCCTTCCTTCTTTCTTCTTTAAATTTTGTAGAGGAGTTAGGATGTCGCTATTGGAGGCTCTCGAAGTTGAGCATTTTGGTGTTGTGGTTGATTATGCTTGAATGTTGATGGAGTATGGAGTTCATGACTTTACTTGTGTTTTCTTTTATTTGTTTTTCCTTTTTGTATGTTTTGTTTTGTTTTGTTTTTGTATAGTGTGTCTAGGATTAAACCTTTTCGAAAACCCGATTACAAACTTATAACAAGAGTTTACATTCCATTATAAATAACCCATTGTAGATTTTGGACCTTAGTCTAGTAGAATGACTCTTAGACAATGAATTTGTTGATCCTTTAGCTTTGAGTCCACCTTCTCTACTAGAGGTTTACTTCGGGGTTTGCATTTGACCACCTTGACCACCCATGGAGGAGTTAGGCCTTGGTTCCTGCATCCCGTTTTCTAGGTGACCTTGCTCGAATGACCATTGCACCTTTAGTCCAAATATTTTCCATCTTTTGTGGGTTATCCGGAATGGCGCGCATTCTCGATTGCCTATTTTTCCTCCACCTATACATCATCACAATAAGTTTACAAAAATAACCTCCAAAGCTTGGTTACAAACCATATCAAAAAGACAAAAAAGGGCAAACCAAAGCAAGAGAAAAAGGGCACAAAAATATGAAAAACAAGAAAACAAAGGAGAAGAAAAGAAGCTTCAAATGAAAAATCAAATTATCAAAAGTGTCTCCTTCAAATAAAAAAAAAATGCCCTTTGATCGATTCATCATCGTGAAGTGCCAACTAGAGGACCGAGTCCCGAGGTCGGAAGATAGCGGTGATGAGTTGATCCATCCCAATAATTGTAAACACTCCACCTTTTTATTTGGGCTAATTTAGGAAATTCGAGTTTTGGAACGACCCTCTTGGCTTAGCCAAAGAGAGCGGGACTGCACTTACCTACAGTGTCGAACGAATCCATGGTTCACTTTTTCCACTCCATTATACGCCCCGTAGTACCCCTTTAGAAGATTAGGAGTACCTGGCTAAGTTATCAACATCTATATTGCTTAATTGTCATAGTATTAGGCTTTGGTCCTTGTTTACGTGGGTGATTTATCTTGGAAGTCTATTGTTGTTTTAGGTAAGTAATCGACGTCTTTCCCCGCCGTCTCGATGAGGGATTCGGTGTTTTATTTTTGCTTTGGATGCGTCTATTCTTTCGTGTTATATGTTTTTGTGTGTTTAGTCGCATCCACCATTTTGAGCAAGCCCCAACTTGCCTTGCATGGGAGTACTTTACCTCATGAGTATTTCGATGTGAGTTGAAGGGACGGAGCGGGCCCGTTAATTGCCCCGTATCGGCTTACCATAGTCTAGCTAGTAGTAGTAGTTTGTAATTTCTTTTTGGGTCTTTGCTCGAGGACGAGCAACGGTTTAGTGTGGGGGAATTGTTGTGTGCTAAAGTTAGACCGTTTTTCCCTCCATTTAGACCCGTTTTTCCCTCGTTTTGAGTGCGATTATCGCCATATTTTGCGTACTTCTCGCATCAGCGTCCCTCTTGTGCGTTTTACGTGTTTTTGGTAGTTTTTCTATCAATTTTGATTGGTTTTGCTACAAAAATCACGATTGAGCTTCCACGAGCACAAGAGAAAGCAAAATCGTCCAAAGAGCAAAGCACACAACTTAAAGTTTAAAGCCATCCGATCGAACAAACGAAGAATGAGACAAGACTCGAGGCCAGAAAAAATGACCGGGCGAAATTTCACCCGGTGAGACACCACCGGGCGAAATTTCACCCGACGGTGAAAATGCCTCCCGAAGAATTTCCGAGAACTCCCCACCGGGCGAAACTGACCGGGCGAAATTTCGCCCACCGGGTGAAATTTCGCCCGATGGTGAAGACGTGCCGAAAACGCGAAAAAAGAAGAAAATCTCACCGGGCGAAAATTTCACCCGATGGGAATTACTGATGAGTCCGCAGGGCGAAGTTTCACCCCATGGAGATGCAAAGGGAGATTGTCTCACTAATGGAGCATAAAGAGGGATTTGGGCTTTAGGTTAAGGATCCATTAAGAGATTACTATATATATGTTACCCTAATTCATTGCCTAAACTCACCTCTCCATTGTGCTAAGGAGGGAAGACATTACACCACTCCACCATCCTATTTCACCATCATTAGTAGTAGTAGTAGTAGTAGTAGTAAAAATCCTAAAAAATTCCTAGTAGTTTATATAGTAATTAGTAGTAGATCTACACAATTCTCATCAACAATTGTTTAGATCTCAAGCTTGTAGAAGATTATCCAAGTTTTGTTTGAAGATTTGTTGGGTTTATTGGAGGATTAGTGACAAGTTCTCCATTTTATTCATCAAAGATTCAATCTTTATCTATGATATCTTCTTATTTCTTATAGATCTACATAGTTGGTACAATTCTCTTCCACTCTCTAATCTCTATTTAGTTTTTGTGATATTTTCTCATCATCATCTTGTTCAAATCTAATTAATATGCATGTTGTGATGAATTTCATAATGAATTGTGAATAAATTTCTTGTTGGGGAGTTTAGGGATGAGGGCTTGGTTTATTTGAATATAGGGATGTTGGTGGGTTGCTTGCATGTTGGTTTATCTTATTTATGGTGGTATGTCATTGTTGTTTTAGTCCGGCCAACTAGACCGACCTTGACTAATTTCTATCAATATGGGGAAACTCGGGGTAGAAATTACCATGACTAGGGACTTGCCCTCATTCACCGCGAAAGCGGGTTTTTATGTAAGTTTACCAATATTGTGACAAAAACTCGATCCCGACCTTCTTAGACCCCAAGTACCGAATCCCGACTTCTCCCTAATGCCTTTCCCTAAATTGATCACCTCTAAACCATCATCGTACTAATCCCTCTAGTATAGACTCGACCTCTACAAAACCCTCCTTCTAAGACATCGAACACGACACTTTAAGCTTCACAACACACACCGTTCCCTGTGGACCGACCTCGACTTACCACGATTACTTGTTTGTTTTTGTGATAATTCCGAGTCTATAAATATTGTTTGATCCCCCGTCCTTCGCTAAAACGACCGATCCGATTGGGGCGCGATCATCCGCTGACGAAGACAGAGGTCCGGCAGCTGAAATCCGACAGAAAACCCAGCAGAAACAACAGCCCAGCAGCAGAAATAACCCAGAATTCCGGCAACAGCAGCGGAACAGCGGAGCAGCAGAAACAACCCAGCAGCAGATCCGACAACCAACAGAATTCCGGCAGCCAGCAACGACGCGCAGCAGAAGAGGAAGACAGACTGAGGAAAAAGGAGACGTAGCAGGGGTGTCAAGCAGCAGAGCACAGCGGAGCAGCGGCAACCACAACAGAACAACAGCAGAAATCCGGCACCAACCCGACGAACAACGGACAGCAACGGTCAGGAGCAGCAGAAGAGGAAGGGAGACGGAGGAAGAAGAAAGGCCGGTCAGGTGGCAAGCAGGAGAGCGGCAGATCACCGGTGGCACACCAGAGGCACACGAAGAGGAAACACGGAGGGGGAGACAGAAAAGGGGATAAAGCGGAAAACGGGCGGCAGAAGCTAAGGGAGGGGGGAAGACGACCGGCAGCGGGAGGAGGGCCGCCGCGGTCAGGGGCCGCCGCCGGCCGAAAACCTAGGCGCAGGGGATGTGAGCTGAGATCGCACTCCCTCTCTAACAGCGTTCAAAATTTATTATTATTATTATTATTATTATTATTATTATTATTATTGATACTCCCTCCGTATTTTTTTATATGACGTTTTTCTTTTTCGACCTGAGACTTTGACTTTAATTTTTATGTAAATATATTATTCCAAAAAAATTAAAAATTGCACCATAAAATTCCTTATAAAAAGAGCTTTCAAATGAGTATACATTTCATAATATTTTTTATTATGTTGTGAGAGATATTGAAGAGAGAAGAAGTTCTCTCGAAAAGTGAGAATGACTTATATTAAAAAAACAGAAGGAGTATTGTTTATTATTATTATTATTATTATTATTATTATTATTATTATTATTATTATTATTATTATTGCATTATATTACATATATTAATACTCTGTATGAATTCAAAAAATGCAGGATACCTGTTGGCAAAATAACTCAAGTCTTTGAGGGAAGCATCAGAGTCTTTGAGGACAATGGATATCAAACCTTCGAACAACTAAAGTAGAACATGGATCGGCAGTCGGCACGAACAATAGCAACACACAGAGGAGACAGACCCACCTATAACCGAATCTGTCGACCACGCCGGCAGTAAAGTGGGCTACAGGGGAGTACGAACAGAGGAGGCAGAACAGGCTGATTGTAATCCCTTAGAAAATCTTACGGAGTACAGTGACGGAAACACTGTAGATTTGGGATTAAAACACACTGACAAACTATATCTTATTAAAAGAAATGGTAAGTCAATACAAAGACCTCTTTTTACAAAAGAGCTAAAAGCAAATTCTCCAAACAGGTTATACAAATCCGTAAATTACATGAATAAAGAAAGAGTAGGATCCACTCTACTCGCTAGCTCACACCCGAAACCCAGCAGCAAATACCTGTCATGTTATAAACATAACAGCCACGTCAGTGGGGAGTAACTCGGACGTTCTCCCAGCCATATTATATCATATGGAAAAAATAATAGTATTATTATATCAAAATATTTAAAAAGAGAAAACATTAAAACGATATAATAAAAATAAGTTTTCGGGGAAAACTTAAAGCACTTGCCAACCTGCAAGTCAAAATCAATCGATAATATAAATATTCAAAAATGGCGTTATGGAAATTCGATCGGTGTGTACAAGGCTAGCCTTTCACTAGGAATAATGCTAAACTAGCTTCGAGAACTTAGTCAAAACAAATCAGACTTCGGTCTCTAACTAGGCAACTCAACTATAACAGGACTGCGTGCAGCGAGGTCCTGGCTTAAGTGATGTACACCCCTCCTGGACACCAACCGTAATCCAGTTCAACCCGACGGCGACTTACACGATGCGATATCTAAGTTTAAGGTCAAAATATACACACTCCTGAACACAAACCATGCTCAGTTCAACGACCAATGTGTCTCAACATAGACACACCAGCTTTATAGTTGATGACAAAACGTATATCCTAGACTATATTACTCTAACCCCACACTTCTCTTTATTCCATAACTCCAAAACAAGGCATTATCGATATTGAGAATAAATAATCATTATAAATAATATGAAGATAAAAGGGAAAAAACATTTATATGAAAAGGGAAATTTCCTATAAATAGGAACTTACTAATTTTAGAAACTTACTTAAAATAGAAATATTGTTGTAGAAAATACGTAAGTTATTAAAATTAGTGAAATGTATAAAAATAGCATTTCTAACGAAATTAACATTTTATTATTATCGTCGTTATCGTAACTTTAATATATTTCTAAATTCGTTACTAAAATATAAATCAAATAGAATAGGTCAAAGTATAGTATTTTATGATTAATTAGGAGAATCGAGTTTAAAATTATAAAATTTAGAAAGTAGATGTTTTATGAAAATGATAGCAAAATTAATTGAGTCGACGAGTTTAATAAATGAAATGAGATTTACAAAGATTTCAAATTACTTTTAACAAATAGCTTTTATGAATAAATAATACGGATTTTAATAAAAATAGTCAATTGGAAACAAACAGGAAATTATTAGAAAAAATAGTCTCGACTAAAAATATGTTTAAAACAAAATCGACTATTTTATCATTTATTAGAATAAATCGTAAAACAAAAATTAATTTATTAACAAGTATACAAATTTCGATTAAAAAACAAAAATACGATTTTGAAGTGAAAATTATAAATCAACGAAATATGACGAAATATGAAATTGACATTATTTAGTTACTAGTGTCACGATAACCAACAAAATATTATAACGATCGTAAATAATTAAATTACTAATGATTTATGAAACGATATCGAAAACTTGTAAAATACTATAAGGAATAATTTAAAATAATATTTTTAGCAAATAATAAATAGCTAAAATTAGAAAATCGAAGTTAAAATATTTACTACATACTACTACTCAAACATACGATATAAAATCGAGTAACGTCCTAAAGTTACCTTGTGTGATAAATCCTCAATGCACTTTCTTCAACCCATTTGTCCAAGATCCAATCGCTCCGATACTCGTCTTACAGAAAAATCCTCAAGGCTCCAACGGGGCTCGAGACAAACAGAAACAGAAACAAAGGAATCGGAATTAAGGAATATTGAAAATAACTAGACGACACGGAATACGAGACAAGGAAAAGAGAGGGGAGGAGAAGGGATAAAGAGAAACGGGAAAGAACGAGAAGGAGAAAATAAAGGAATTGAGGAACGAGAACGAACAACGAAAAGAGCAACAACGATGATACAGTAGGAGCAGCAGCACAAAACAAAGAAGACGTGAAAAACGAGAATATCGAGCAGGTGGTGTGCACCACAAAAACCGGACGACTATAGTATGATGACGAGCAGCAATACCCAACAAAAGAGAACAGTAGAACATAGAGTAGCAGCAGCAAATACAAGGAGAAGACACAAAAGAAATAGCGACAGGAACACGGAGAGAGTGACAGCAAGACATGAAGACGAAAGAAAGCCACGATGATAATGAAACAGTAGCAGTATAACGCAGCATCAGTAAAAGTAACATTTGCGTACAACATCAGCATCGACAACAAACGAAAAGGGGATGAAGAAGAAAGAAGAACCAGGAACGATGGAGGGTCGACACGCACGGAATCGAACAGCAGCAACACGAACAATGCAGAAGAAGAAAAACGAAAAAAAGAAGGACGAAAAGGAAGCAGAACAGAAGATGAAGAAGAAAGGAAAAACAGAGAGCAGCAAAACGCAGAAAAAGGAATGAAACCAGAAGGAGAGGAAGAAAATCCGACAGCCAGTAACACGGCAGCAGCAGAATTGAATCCGAAGAGGAATATTAACAATTGACAGCAGCATCAAAAATGGGTAGCAGCAAGAAAACAACAGTAGAAAAAGGAATGAAAACATCAGCAGAGGACGGAAAAAGGAACGAAGACAGAATGCTCACCGAGTTCGGATGACGAGGACCGCCACAAAGAAGCAGAAAAAGAAGACGGAATCAGAGAAGAATAAACGGACAACAGCAGCAGGTGCGGACAGCATCACAGTAGTGGTAGCGAAAATAAATTGCAGTATCAATGAATAGAAACAACGACGAAAAGATATGAAGCAGCGAAGAAAGAATAAAACAGAACAGCAACCTTGACAGCAACAGAACAAGGGAAGCAGCAAATTAAATCGAGTGCTGATTGGAGCGTGAAATGAGGGTCGACGAAGGCGAAATGATGGAGATTGCGCTGCAAATTTTAAGGAGAAAAGAAGAAGAAGAAAGATGAAGGGGAACGAAGAGGGGACAAGGAGGGTGAAGCGGTGGAGAAGAAAGAAAATGAAAGGGGAGGTTAGTGTGATGTGTGTTGGAAAACAAATGTGTAAGGGGTGATGTACGTAAGAAGTTGGAAAGGGGAAATGAATCAGCACCTCTAAAAATCGGTTATTAACGAATTCCGTAACGGATCGGGTTGAAACGACACCTTTAAATGAATTGGGTTGACTGACCCACGAATCGGATTAAAATGAATTAATAAAATTAATAAATAATCGGACTCAAATAAAATGAGTAAATAAATTATTCAAGACGAAAACGAAGCTTATAGAAATAAACAACTAGGCGATGAAATGGTATTTCTCGATAAATAATAAATATTCGATAAAGTGAATTAAATTGATTTCTCGAGGAAAGGTAATAAATGTTTTGACGAAACTTAAAATAAGTGAGCTTCGAGCCGAAAATAGAAATTCGAGCTAAAATATAATTAAATAAAAGAATTTAGAATTTAAATCGTCGAAATAGACTTTCGATAAGAATTAAATTAAATGTATAAAATAAATCGAAACAGAAATAAAAATATGTTATAAATATAAGAAGAGTTTTCGAGACAAATAGAGTTTTAGGAATTTGACACGATTAAACGATAAATTTGTTTTATAATAATTTTAAGAGTTACGAGTTAAATTGTAAAAATAAAAATATGAACATAATTTTAATTAAATTTTAAATTTATAAAATCAGGGGTATTACAATCTTCCCCACTAAAAAGAATTTTCGTCCTCGAAACTTATAAAAACATAATAATAATAATAATAATAATAATAATAATAATAATAATAATAATAATAATAATAATAATAATAATAATAATAATAATAATAATAATAATAATAATAATAATAATAATAATAATAATAATAATAATAATAATAATAATAATAATAATAATAATAATAATAATAATAATAATAATAATAATAATAATAATAATAATAATAATAATAATAATAATAATAATAATAATAATAATAATAATAATAATAATAATAATAATAATAATAATAATAATAATAATAATAATAATAATAATAATAATAATAATAATAATAATAATAATAATAATAATAATAATAATAATAATAATAATAATAATAATAATAATAATAATAATAATAATAATAATAATAATAATAATAATAATAATAATAATAATAATAATAATAATAATAATAATAATAATAATAATAATAATAATAATAATAATAATAATAATAATAATAATAATAATAATAATAATAATAATAATAATAATAATAATAATAATAATAATAATAATAATAATAATAATAATAATAATAATAATAATAATAATAATAATAATAATAATAATAATAATAATAATAATAATAATAATAATAATAATAATAATAATAATAATAATAATAATAATAATAGAAAAGAAAACAAGGTTATATCATTTGAACAAAAGAAGATTGCTTAACTCGCATCACAATCTCGATTTAAAAATTTTCATAGCTTCAAACGTGATATGAAATCAAAATCGAAGACAAAATTTATTTCAAGAAGAGTTGGCTCAATTCCCAAAGTTTAAAATCATCATTAAAAACAATAAAATTGCAAGTTAAAAATTATTTTATAAAATAATGACGATAAATAATATTTGTAAACAAACTCGAGGGTGAAAGGTACCCAAATATTTTCAATGCAACAGTAAAACGTTTTGATTAAGAAATTCGTCAATATTTTGTTTTAAAACCAAACAAAAATCCGAGAAATTAAATTTTGTAGTTTTTAAATAAAAATCGAGCCAATCATCAAACATTTCTAATAACAGATTTAAAGTTTATCGACGATAAAATAACATTTAGACATACGATGTTTTTCGAAAAGGTTAAATCGTTTTACATAATAATTTTAAAGAAATCAAAATATTAGCGATTATGAAAATTTTCGTAAAATTTAAATCTGCTTGAAAATTGAAATTTGAAACAATTTCGAAATACTTTTAAAATAAATTATTAAAGCATTTGAAACAGGACTCAAAACGTTATCAAGCAAAAATAGAACAGAAACGAAGTATGAAGTTTTGAAATTCATAACTCAAAATGTTAAAATCTCATGAAAATCAAAATTTGTAAATTAGTCAAACTTTTCATAACATAACTTCGGGGAAATGATGAACGGATAAATAGAGTCAGAGTCAACGACAAATCAAAACAGAAATTTTCAAACCCAAAGGAGGTCAAAGGGATTGGCCGAAGAAGAAGTAGCAGGATTTAAGAAAAGCTAAGGGGAGGAACGAAATTGAGAGTCAAACGGAGCTCTCAAGGAATTACAAAAGAAGTTAACCATCTCAAGATTCCCGGTACGACTCCCACAACACAGTTCCTAATTTCCATCAAATACGTTAAGTCCAATATTAGGCGCCAGGTGGTACTACCCAGTCACACTCTCCAAAACGTCTTACGTGGCTATCCAATCGTCACGTGACATGATACTAATCCACAATTGATTTACAATCTCATCTCATCAATAAAAAAATTCCAACGGCCGTCACAACACACTCAAACTCGCACTCGATAAGGCTCCTAAATCCAAAGTTTATAAGGTTTGAACTCGAGGTATCCTCCAAAGTTCTCGAGCACGGAACACTAAACAAGGTCCACAAATATAACAAGGCTCGGGCACAAAAATCCTCAAAAATGATCAATAACATATTTAATATGCCACAAGTACAGAACTTGGAAAAGTACTACGAATCCTCAAACACGCTCAAACCTATAGGTAATGGCGCGAACACTCACATCTTCAAAACACGTTGTTCAACTAATTCTGAGAAGTCCATCAAATTTCATATCGTAACATCAAATCCACCAAAATATTTATTAACTCAACGAATCCACAATCCCGTTGGTCAAAGAGTTCTGGACTATAAATCCATCAAGATAATTCTCATTAAGTATTCCTCAAAACAATGCGATAAATCCAACCTCTAATCGTGCAATATATTCTCTTCTTCAAGGTTAACAACAATTTATCCAAGTTAGATCACTCAACTCAAAAGTTCAGAGGTTACAACCTTAAACAACGATCAACGATCTAATCCAATCCTTAAGAAATACGGGTAATCTATGTCAACCAAAATTTTCCGATGATAATACTGAAAATCTTCAAGGGTACCACAATACTCAGGCTAACACTTTAAACAATACTCTAAGATCCCAAATATTCGCGGTGCATCCATCAATTAAGTGTTAGGCAAGAATCCCAAGTAACATTATCAGTTACACTTAGTTCGGTCCTAGGTTACGTACTAGGTATCCATCAAAATTTGATATACTCTTACTACTCCAAAATATAATCAACTCTAAGTACTCCAAAATAATCAAAGTAACCTATAACCCAAGGTTCAGTGTCTAAGGTATCATCCAAATTCCATCAATCAACAATTGTCACTCAAATCAATCCTCAATAATTCCTTACTTGCTTAGAAGATAGGGTAGGCTCACAATCCTCAAACCAGGTAACAAGGGTTTACTAAACCTCAAACATCTATAACCTTCCAAGGGGTTCACTAGGACGGAATTAGGTCAAACCAAAGAATCTCAAGATGGAAGATGGTAAAGTAAGAGAATAGAACAAGGATTCACCAAGTGAGTGAAGATGAGAATATATATAAGAAGAATTGGAAGAAGCAGAGGAAGGAAGAAAAGAATCAATGATCCTAGATAACTAAGATTTAAAACGAGAGAAGAATCTTCGGACCTCTAAGGTTCCACAAAGGAACTCACGGTATCTTCATCTACTCGTAGAGGTACGAGCACGAACTACAACATCATGGAACAAGAATCTTCTCTTGATCATCTAACTTGTAGCTTGAGCAAACTAAATCTGAGCTGAAAGGTCACCATTGTATCTTCCTTGTAGCACAAAGTTGTCCACTCGAATCAGTAGGCGGTTAGAGTTCTAAGCAGGTCTTGTCCCGATCTAGAGCAGCATCCTATCAACGTCTTGTTTATCCATCTTCTTCCAGACAAGGGAAACAAATATTCAATGCTAGTCATTGAGTTACAAGAACATATAAACCTAACAGTTAAGTCCTTATTTAGGTTTCTACCCATCTCTCACTAATATTTCTTTAATGTTCAAATCATTTACTAGTATTTTTCCTAAAATCTGGTGTAAGCGTCGGGAGCAACAATGCTCTGTTACCAACTGTAATCCCCAAGAAAATCTAACGCAGTACAGTGACGAAAACACTGTAGATTTGGGATTAAAACACACTGACAAACTATATCTTATTAAAAGAAATGGTAAGTCAATACAAAGACATCTTTTTACAAAAGAGCTAAAAGCAAATTCTCCAAATAGGTTATACAAATCCGTAAATTACATGAATAAAGAAAGAGTAGGATCCACGCTACTCGCTAACTCACGCCCAAAACCCAGCAGCAAATACCTGTCATGTTATAAACATAACAGCCACGTCAGTGGGGAGTAAGTCGGACGTTCTCCCAGCCATATTATATCATATGGAAAAAATAATAGTATTATTATATCAAAATATTTAAAAAGAGAAAACATTAAAACGATATAATAAAAATAAGTTTTCGAGGAAAACTTAAAGCACTTGCCAACCTACAAGTCAAAATCAATCGATAATATAAATATTCAAAAATGGCGTTATGGAAATTCGATCGGTGTGTACAAGGCTAGCCCTTCACTAGGAATAATGCTAAATTAGCATCGAGAACTTAGTCAAAACAAATCAGACTTCGGTCTCTAACTAGGCAACTCAACTATAACAGGACTGCATGCAGCGAGGTCCTGGCTTAAGTAATGTACACCCCTCCTGGACACCAACCGTAATCCAGTTCAACCCGACGGCGACTTACACGATGCGATATCTAAGTTTAAGGTCAAAATATACACACTCCTGAACACAAACCATGCTCAGTTCAACGACCAATGTGTCTCAACATAGACACACCAGCTTTATAGTTGATGGCAAAACGTATATCCCAGACTATATTACTCTAACCCCACACTTCTCTTTATTCCATAACTTCAAAACAAGGCATTATCGATATTGAGAATAAATAATCATTATAAATAATATGAAGATAAAAGGGAAAAAACATTTATATGAAAAGGGAAATTTCCTATAAATAGGAACTTACTAATTTTAGAAACTTACTTAAAATAGAAATATTGTTGTAAAAAATACGTAAGTTATTAAAATTAGTGAAATGTATAAAAATAGCATTTCTAACGAAATTAACATTTTATTATTATCGTCGTTATCGTAACTTTAATATATTTCTAAATTCGTTACTAAAATATAAATCAAATAGAATAGGTCAAAGTATAGTATTTTTTGATTAATTAGGAGAATCGAGTTTAAAATTATAAAATTTAGAAAATAGATGTTTTATGAAAATGATAGCAAAATTAATTGAGTCGACGAGTTTAATAAATGAAATGAGATTTACAAAGATTTCAAATTACTTTTAACAAATAGCTTTTATGAATAAATAATACGGATTTTAATAAAAATAGTCAATCGAAAACAAACAGGAAATTATTAGCGAAAATAGTCTCGACTAAAAATATATTTAAAACAAAATCGAGTATTTTATCATTTATTAGAATAAATCGTAAAACAAAAATTAATTTATTAACAAGTATACAAATTTCGATTAAAATATAAAAATACGATGTTGAAGTGAAAATTATAAATCAACGAAATATGACGAAATATGAAATTGACATTATTTAGTTACTAGTGTCACGATAACCAACAAAATATTATAACGATCGTAAATAATTAAATTACTAATGATTTATGAAACGATGTCGAAAACTTGTAAAATACTATAAGGAATAATTTAAAATAATATTTTTAGCAAATAATAAATAGCTAAAATTAGAAAATCGAAGTTAAAATATTTACTACATACTACTACTCTAACATACGATATAAAATCGAGTAACGTCCTAAAGTTACCTTGTGTGATAAATCCTCAATGCACTTTCTTCAACCCATTTGTCCAAGATCCAATCGCTCCGATACTCGTCTTAAAGAAAAATCCTCAAGGCTCCAACGGGGCTCGAGACAAACAGAAACAGAAACAAAGGAATCGGAATTAAGGAATATTGAAAATAACTAGACGACACGGAATACGAGACAAGGAAAAGAGAGGGGAGGAGAAGGGATAAAGAGAAACGGGAAAGAACGAGAAGGAGAAAATAAAGGAATTGAGGAACGAGAACGAACAACGAAAAGAGCAACAACGATGATACAGTAGGAGCAGCAGCACAAAACAAAGAAGACGTGAAAAACGAGAATATCGAGCAGGTGGTGTGCACCACAAAAACCGGACGACTATAGTATGATGACGAGCAGCAATACCCAACAAAAGAGAACAGTAGAACATAGAGTAGCAGCAGCAAATACAAGGAGAAGACACAAAAGAAATAGCGACAGGAACACGGAGAGAGTGACAGCAAGACATGAAGACGAAAGAAAGCCACGATGATAATGAAACAGTAGCAGTATAATGCAGCATCAGTAAAAGTAACATTTGCGTACAACATCAGCATCGACAACAAATGAAAAGGGGATTAACAAGAAAGAAGAACCAGGAACGATGGAGGGTCGACACGCACGGAATCGAACAGCAGCAACACGAACAATGCAGAAGAAGAAAAACAAAAAAAAGAAGGACGAAAAGGAAGCAGAACAGAAGATGAAGAAGAAAGGAAAAACAGAGAGCAGCAAAACGCAGAAAAAGGAATGAAACCAGAAGGAGAGGAAGAAAATCCGACAGCCAGTAACACGGCAGCAGCAGAATTGAATCCGAAGAGGAATATTAACAATTGACAGCAGCATCAAAAATGGGTAGCAGCAAGAAAACAACAGTAGAAAAAGGAATGAAAACATCAGCAGAGGACGGAAAAAGGAACGAAGACAGAATGCTCACCGAGTTCGGATGACGAGGACCGCCACAAAGAAGCAGAAAAAGAAGACGGAATCAGAGAAGAATAAACGGACAACAGCAGCAGGTGCGGACAGCATCACAGTAGTGGTAGCGAAAATAAAGTGCAGTATCAATGAGTCCCAAACGAATAGAAACAACGACGAAAAGATATGGAGCAGCGAAGAAAGAATAAAACAGAACAACAACCTTGACAGCAGCAGAACAAGGGAAGCAGCGAATTAAATCGAGTGCTGATTGGAGCGTGAAATGAGGGTCGACGAAGGCGAAATGATGGAGATTGCGGTGCAGATTTTAAGGAGAAAAGAAGAAGAAGAAAATTGAAGGGGAACGAAGAGGTGACAAGGAGGGTGAAGCGGTGGAGAAGAAAGAAAATGAAAGGGGAGGTTAGTGTGATGTGTGTTGGAAAAAAAATGTGTAAGGGGTGATGTACGTAAGAAGTTGGAAAGGGAAAATGAATCAGCACCTCTAAAAATCGGTTATTAACGAATTCCGTAACGGATCGGGTTGAAACGGCACCTTTAAATGAATTTGGTTGACTGACCCACGAATCGGATTAAAATGAATTAATAAAATTAATAAATAATCGAACTCAAATAAAATGAGTAAATAAATTATCCAAGACGAAAACGAAGCTTATAGAAATAAACAACTAGGCGATGAAATGGTTTTTCTCGATAAATAATAAATATTCGATAAAGTGAATTAAATTGATTTCTCGAGGAAAGGTAATAAATGTTTTGACAAAACTTAAAATAAGTGAGCTTCGAGACGAAAATAGAAATTCGAGCTAAAATATAATTAAATAAAAGAATTTAGAATTTAAAACGTGGAAATAGACTTTCGATAAGAATTAAATTAAATGTATAAAATAAATCGAAACAGAAATAAAAATATGTTTTAAATATAAGAAGAGTTTTCGAGACAAATAGAATTTTAGGAATTTGACACGATTAAACGATAAATTTGTTTTATAATAATTTTAAGAGTTACAAGTTAAATTGTAAAAATAAAAATACGAACATAATTTTAATTAAATTTTAAATTTATAAAATCCGGGGTATTACACTGATGCGTAGAATGATCGATGAATGGGTTGATTTTGATCTGGATGAATGATGAATAGGCTAATTTTGATTCTTGATGTTCATCAACTTAATTAGGGTTTGAAGCATAATAATAAAAACCGCAACATCGAGGTTTATTTGGGAATCTCGGTTTGTGGGTAGGTTGTTGGTTTGTTTTGTTTCCTTTATTGGGTCAGTTTGTCATATGGGTCAAACAATATAACAAATCATTTATCATTGTTTTTTTGTTATAGTATTATATATACGTACTTTATACGAATAAATGTTTTTGCGAACAATTTAAAAAAGGGATTCAAGCTCAACTCGAGTCAAGCTAAATCATTCATTTATTTTCTTTTCATTTACTAACATAAATAAGAATTAAGATAAATTAGTGTAAAGTTGTCTTAATATTAATTTGAGTTATTCTTTTAATATAGACATATTGGAAAGTCTTGGAGTATTGTTTTTGAACGATAGATATATCAATATCAATTTAAAAAAAATACTCATAATAAATAAAATAAAATAATATTTGCAACTTATATCTGATTTGATTGTGTTTTTATATTAAAAAAATCAAATACTGTGAATGGTCATTGAATTTTGAAAATTAAAGAGATACATAATTACATAGGGAAGACATATATTTAATTAAGGATAATTGCATAAATTAAGGAAATGATTTGGTTCTTTTGGAAACCGAATATCTTAATAGTAGTAAGAAGTTTGCATTGACATTTAATTTTATCTTCCTGAAATTCAAAGTTGCAGTAACATTTTCAAGTTGGATCCCCTAGGAATATGAGGCCGTAATTTATACTCCATAATACAAAGATATGTTAGATTATATGGGTTACGGATCGGGTTAGGTAACTTAGGTCGAAATACGGGTCAGAAATAACTTAGGTCGAAATACGAGACAAAATAGTTTCAAGCACCTCAAACATTTTTAAATTTTTTTGAGTAAAATAATTATTACAAACATTAAATATTTGTTTATTTAATACTGTAATGTTATTATTGTACTCTTTAATTATAATGTTTATAATTTAAAAAATACTCCGTATTGAATTGTCATTAAGATCTCTAATTTAGGGGGGAGGGAATCAAAAAAAAAACTGGCAAAAGCGGGTAGCACTAAATGAATCTTGGTTGCATAAATAAATTAATTACTAATTGCACAAAAAACGCATGGGTACTATATAATCACAATTCACACTTATTTGTGACAATAAACATTCATTTATTTGTATTATAAACGACAATAAACATTATTTGATTACTACTCCCGATTATTTAAACTAAAATGTTCACATCCCCGTGACGTGTCACGCGATTTAACACTATTATGTGTTAATAATAGTGTTCCATTGTACACTATAATTTAGGAGATACCAAATTAGTACTCTAGTAATTAATGATAGTAGAATACTATCGTGTGTTAAAGGGTCGTTATTTCCTAGGTTGCATAGACACCGACACAGACACGGACACGGAGACGTATCGAACACGGGACACGACGTTCGAAAATTTATAGGACACAGACACGGCAGAAAAAAAAATCAATATACATATTTAAACAAAGAAAATTTGAAGATTTTTATACCTAAAATATGGTTTGGTTACTTAAACTATCGCAATTATCGTAAAATAAAAAAAAACAAAAATTAAAGTCTTATATACTAAAGTTAAAAATCAAATCTTAAAAAGCTCAAACAGTTATACTACTGTAATATAATAATTAATTAATTATTTAGTCTTAAGTAGAACGTTTATAGTATCAAGTAACCCCTATAAACATATAATACTGTTGTTTTATTAAAGTCCACAAAATTCATAAACAATGCTAAGTGTATTCGATGAGTCTTCAAATAGTATGAATCATGGCCGACACGTCTCAAAATAACATGAAACGTGTCCGACACGTCTCTAAATAAATTAAAAAAAACGGACACGGTTTTTCAGGTGTCCGAGACGTATTGTCGTGTGTCGATGTCCGACACGGGTGTACGACACGACACGACGGTTTGGAGGAGTGTCCGTGCAACCTAGGTTATTTCTATTGATTTGTTCATATCGTTCATGCTGTTACTGAATTAAATCTAGACGCGTGGATTAGGTTGTTCAATAATTAGGTTGCTTAGTATCGCGTTTCGACCTAAGTAATATTATCTACGGAACAATTGAAACTTTCAGTTTCACAATAGAATACTCAAGGATTAAATAAAGGTTAGTAGTCGATGATCAATTGTTTAACTAGTCAGTGAATTTTCTTTGAGTCGAGTTTCTTAATCATCTGAATTCTCATTATTAGTTATTTCACTTTCATTATTTTAGTTATTAGTCTAATCACTCACAAAACCCCCCATATTCTTGTTACGTTTATTTATATTATTCGCACATTAATTTTCATCGCCTTCCCTGTGGATTCGACACCCGACTTACCTCTACTATATTGTTAAAGGTAATAGGACTTAATTATTTATCTTTGGGAGCATACGACCTAGGCTCACCAAATTTTGGCGCCGTTGCCGGGGATTATATATCTTTTGCGATTGGTGATGTTTTGGTTGATATATTGAACTATTAGAGGCGTTTAGGATTGATCACATGTGTGGGTTGTGGAATATTGTGGTATACATTTTTACCATCGGTGACATTAGTAGCACGTGTGATCCGTTCTAGGACTGGAGAAATAAGGGGCGTTAGATATTGACATTAGCTTATCTTTATTTGCTAGTGTCCCTTATTTTGATGATTTTAGTCGATGATAGTAGTTTGGTATTGGGTGTGTTGATTCACGTGAACATTGGAGTTGAGTTTCATTCAATTGGTGGATCAACTTGTGCATAATCTCAAAACGAGGGAGTTTGGGGGAAGAAGAGTGAGGGCCGGTGTGTGTAATGATTATTCCCGCGCATTTTGGTCCGGTGATGGTTGTGTTTATTGTATTCCTTGAGTTTTACTCGAGGACGAGTAAAGGTTCAAGTGTGGGGATATTTGATGGACCGGATTTAGTCATAGTTATTACGACGATTTTTGTGTATTTTTGTGAGCTTAATCGTGTGTCTTGTAGTACATTTGTGTTATTTTGGTACGAGTGTAATATAAGCTTTTTGGAGGATTATGATTCCGATCGTTAGTTGGGCCAAGAATGAATGACTCATGAAGAATTGGAGGGCCCAATAGAAGACACGGAGCGAGGAAGCAACGAAAGAAACTGTGAAGAGAAACAGATGGTCGGGCGAGTCGCATGAAGACCGGGCGAGTCGCGCGGGCGGGCGAGTCGCACATATCTCGCGCGGGTCGCGCGGAAGCCTGTTTCCGGACGCATCTCTGCTTTATTCCGCCTTAAATTACTACGTTTACAAGACTTTGTTTTATTTAGGAAACTTTATAACTTTCTATTTTATTATTATTATTATTATTATTATTATTAGGAGACTAGTATTAGGTTAAAAAAAAGATTGATTATTCATTATCAAATTTTCTATCACGTTCAATTAGAATTAGAGAAGAAAAACCCTAGCATGAAGAACTAAATCCTTCTTCTCGGATTAAGATTTGAAGCTTCTAATTATTCAATTGTGAGACTCTAATTCTCCTTTATTCTATCTCTTGAGTATTGTTATTTCTCCGTTCATATTTGCATGATTGTTGAATGTTTAGATTAAAGTAGCTAATTAATCTTTGCAATTTTCAATCTATTGTTATTCTAGCGATTGAATCCGTAATTGTTCAAACCCGTTAGATAAAGTAACAACCTTTGACCTTAATATTGGATGCATTTCATCATATCTAGGTTAGAGAGAGATTTAACTTGTGATTCGAACTAATAATCGTGTGTTTTATTGGTCGTCACTTCTATCGTTCTCTATTCGTTAATGCTATTATTGAATTAAACTTAATCGCGTGTATTAGGTTGTTTGATAATTAGGTTATTTGATTATCGCGTTTCGAGTCAAATAATACTCACGTGAGATTCGGGATTTACTTCCCACGATAGTTTGCTCAAGAGTTAGGAAAAAGTTGTTAGTCTATGATCAATTTGATAATTAGTTGTGGAAAATTCTTACCCGAGATTGTTTTAATCATCTGAACTCATTCATTATTATTATCGATTTCGTTGTTTGCTTATTTGTTAGTTTTAGTTACTCAATCACCCTCATTTCTTAGTTATTAATTTCTAGTTTTAATCCACGTAAATTACTTCGTCTTCCCTGTGGATCGACCCTTATTTCCCTACACTATTGTTTTAGTTTTGTGGTTATAAGTGCATAAATAGTATCTTTGGGAGCATACGACTTCGGCTCACCAAATTTTGGCGTCGTTGTCAGGGAAGGCAATTAGTTGATTTTGTGTGATTATTTGTTTTTGTGTGTGTCTCTTGTAAATATATACTTTAATTGAAGGTCTTTTTCTTTGTCATCTAGAAATGAGTTTTTCGTGTCCCCAACTTGATAATGAGTTACTACATCACTATTTGGAAAGAATCACAGAGTATGTGCTAGAACGCAAATATTTACCTATGAGTAACGAACAACTCTTGGTAGCGATTTACCATAACTTTAATCGTGCAACTCAAATTGATTTACAAGTTGAAAGTGATGGTAGATTTCTTGAGTTAGGTCATAATGAAAAATGGGATGTGATTGATCTTTTGGTTAACAATGCTCGAGAATTAGAGATATCCACTTTATTTCTTGAACTACCCCAATACTTCGAGACTTCTCCTAATCATGTACTGATTTTTAGTGATGATGTGACCAAAATTGAGTATCCTATTTCCCTTACCCATGTCGATGGTACTCCACTAGATGATGAGCGAGAGGATGATGACTCATATTTATTGACCGTGCCTTATACAAAACCCGTATTAGTTTTTCCCTCATCCACCTATTTTATTGACTACTCTTTAGGAGGTGAATTGGGTGATATATTATGGGATTTGAAAGATGCATCTATAAGGAGTATGGACACAGAAAAATTGGTTGAGATGGCGTTCTTATCTAAAGAATCATACCATGAATCCGTATTAATTTTTAAGAAATTTATAGACACGAGTAATAACATTCTATATACCTCTATATTTATACGGTGTGTGTGGTACATTCTTTTTGTAATGTTTTGTACGGTTTTCACTAACTCTTTTTCTAGCTTGTTTGATCGTCTCTTACGAGCATTGACTTGTTCCGATCTTGATACAAAATGGGTTACTTTGTAGAGGGGTAGTGCTGTGTGACCCTTTACCGTCGTCCGGGACTTTAACTCAGCGCTTACGGGAGGCAACCCGCTTTTTGTTATTTGATGATTTTTTTTGTTTTTGAATAAGTTAGTTTGTGGACTTCAATTGAAGTTGGATGAAGGGAGCAGTTGAGAGAATTGATCTTTTCAACCCAATTAATGAAGATTCCGCTTTCACGTCGGGTCAACGTAAAATAAGAGCGCTTTCGGGAGGCAACCCGAGTTTTTATTTTATTTAGTTTTTCTACATCTTTATTTTGTTTGTGTGTGTTTTAAATTTTATTATTTACTAGTTATCTAACTTTAACTATTTTCAGGTCGGATTTACATCGGGTCTTGTCGGAATTTGAGAGCCGAGAGGAAAAATAAGAGTGATTGGTGAGTAAGTTAGAGAGGGGTGAGATATATGAAAAAAAAAAGTGAAAAAAAAATACAAGGGTTGAAAATAGCTACACTCGAGAAAGACTCGAGGGATACTTGAAGTGAAGTTGCGGGAAATTGCAAAAAAAGAGGACCCGAATATGCCCCACGACCACCCCATGACCATCCCACGACCACCCCTCGACCTTAGCTCAGTTCAAGACTGAATTAAGAAAAAAAAAATTAACTTACCCAGTTTCCCATCTTCCTATTCTTATTCACCTCCTCTGTCCTTTTCCTTCTTCCCTCCCTAACCTCGCATCCCTTCTCGCCGGCGCTCCGGCAACTCCCTCTCCGCCATTTTCCGGCGCGCTGCCACCAGCCTCCGTTCCTTTCCACGGCTTCTTGCCTACTCCACCATCCAGTTGATCACTCTTGCTCGGCCTTTGCCATTACTATACTCGTCGTTTCATCAACACCCTCACCATATACTTGTCTTCATCGTTCTGGGCTGAGTTTTATTTGGAATTGACGGTTTTTGCTACTCACTAACGAAAAATTCGAAGTTCAATCCTGTCACTCGATTTTCATGGTATTATTGGCTAAACTTTGGTCAATTGTTGTTTTTAACAGTTCGGAATTACTCGGAATTGAAGGGTTTGCTTTTCGTAACATTGTTGTTGTGAGTCGGTGGTGTTTTGATTGTTAGTGTTTCATTAGCTTGTGCTGATGCTAGAGTAGGAGTATGGTAGCTAGGTTGAAGAAGGGCTTTCAACAATGCATATAAGGTGTTCGATGGATTAACTATGCGAGTTTTCGGGTTGAATTTTCATAAGGGTAGTGTTTGTGGATTGCCATTTTTGGTTTGTATCATCCTCCACTGTGTTAGCTCGGGACAGTTGTAAGCTAAGTGTGGGGGGAAGATGTGGTGCAAGGTTGATCCACATTTTTCCGATGAGGTTTGTTCTCCTTATCCTTCTATTTTGTGTCCTTTGTAACATTGAGGACAATGTTTCATTCAAGTGTGGGGAGGAGAATCGTTCCAATTTGTGATGTAATTGTACTTGTGTGGTGTATTTTATTTAAATTATTTCATCATTCAAAAAAAAAGAAGGAAAAAGAATAAAAATAAACCCGGCTAGGTGAAAACCCGAAAGGGCGCCTAGGCAAGAATGGGAAAGTGGCCGAGGACGGAGTAAAAACCCGAAAGAGCGCTCCGGGTAAAAAGAAAAATTGAATTGCGTGCCACGAGAGTAGTGTGAGTTTGAAAAAAAAAAAAAACTAGAGTGAAAATCCGCAAGGGCGGACACTCTAGGCAAAATTAGGGAATTAGGAAAAAAATTCACATATTCTTTCTCCATTCTTGGTGTGGTGTCATAAGAAGGGTGACATAGAAGGTCGGTCAGGTAGGATAGTTGGTTAAGGTGAGAAGAATCGCGGTGCGGTGTAGTCGTAGCACTAAATATTATGCGATTGGAGTGTTGTTTTGTGTTGTATTAAGGTGTTAGAGGTGTTTAGGTCGATTACATGTGTGTGTTTTGGAGAATAGTTGTATACATCGTATACCATTGGTGATATTTTGTAGCACATGTGATCTTGTTTAGGAATCGGAGAAATAAGGGGCGTAGTATCATGTTCCGATGTTTTAGAGTTGTCCTGTGGTCACAGTTTTTGTAGTTGAGTGTATTTTATGTCATTGTGACCTTGTGCTTAAATTTTGAGGATGATATAAGGAAGGTGATTGAATGGATGAATTTTGTGTGATAATGTCGAGCTTCCCATGTTTTTTTGTAAGACTATCGGTGTTTTATTGTTGATGTTTCCGAGTTTTGCTCGGGACGAGCAAAGGTCTAAGTGTGGGGAAGTTGATCTAGCGTGTTTTGTACGTGTTTACGACGGAGATTTGAGCTAGATTTGGTGATTAAAGATGCGGATTTAGAGTGTAAATCGTCTATTTAGTTTTATCCAGAAAATTGTATTTTATTGAAGAAAAGACGGTTTTCAGAGCTCTTAATCCCGTGATGTGAGATTTCGGCTCGAGACAGAGAGTACGAAGAACAAGCCCAACTAAACCCGAGTGAAAAGTCAAAACGCAGCTCGGGAATTGAAGACGGAACTACTTCGGGTTCCGTGTCAGCTTAATTCTTATTTATTATTATATTATTATTAGATTTAGGAAATTAGTAGAATTTCCTATAATTATTATTATTAGACTACATATTATTAGATTGGGACTATCATTCAATGACGAATTACGTTACTTTCATGAGAAGAAACAAGAACCCTAATTTTCTCATGTGTAACTAATCTTCCAATCTCGGATCAAGGATTTGAAGCTACTAGTTAATTGATTGTGAGATTTTTCTTAATCTTTATCTAATTACTTGAGTATTGTTTATTCTTTGTGCTAATTTTATGATTGTTGTTTGTTTAATCTTTTTGGCCAATTGATTATTTCAATCTTCAATCTATTGCAATTCTTTGTGTTTGAATCCATAATTGTTCAATTCACTAGATAAAGTTGCAACCTTTAGACCTAATTATTTGTATGTGTTTCATCGTAATTGGGTAAAGGGAGGAATAAACATATAATTCGAACCAATAACCACGTGTGTTAAAGGGTCGTTATTTCTATTGATTTGTTCATATCGTTCATGATGTTATTGAATTAAATCTAGACACGTGGATTAGGTTGTTCAATAATTAGGTTGCTTAGTATCGCGTTTCGACCAAAGTAATATTATCTACGGAACAATTGAAACTTTCAGTTTCACAATAGAATACTCAAGGATTAAATAAAGATTAGTAGTCGATGATCAATTGTTTAACTAGTCAGTGGATTTTCTTTGAGTCGAGTTTCTTAATCATCTGAATTCTCATTATTAGTTATTTCACTTTCGTTATTTTAGTTATTAGTCTAATCACTCACAAAACCCCCCATATTCTTGTTACGTTTATTTATATTATTCGCACATTAATTTTCATCGCCTTCCCTGTGGATTCGACACCCGACTTACCTCTACTATATTGTTAAAGGTAATAGGACATAATTATTTATCTTTGGGAGCATACGACCTAGGCTCACCAACTACATAATTCACCAGCCCATAATTTTTCAACATATACTATGTATACATAGCAATGTATAATCGATAGCCCGGCCCATAATTTAGGAAAGTAGTAATTAATAATAGTAGAATACTACGTAAAAATATATGAAAAATATGGAATTCTACAATAAAAATTCTACAATAATAATAATAATAATAATAATAATAATAATAATAATAATAATAATAATAATAATAATAATAATAATAATAGTACATGGAAGAGTTGCCTTAATTGGTTCGTTTCATCAAAACAATTAGGAAAGTATCATAAATAAATAAAAAATCAATTAGAAAATCTTTTAATTATTATAATATATATAATATGGAGTAATCATCTTTAGGTTTTTTTTCCCATACGGATTATATATTTTGGAAAGGGCATACCACATGGGACTTATATTTGGGCAAAGAGTTACCTAAAAGTGATTATAAGCAGGGCCGGCCCTGGGGCAGTGCAACCCGCGCGGTCGCACTGGGCCCAAGGTTTTTAGGACCCAAAGCTGCTATTATAGTTAAGTTTTTTATTTAATTTGAATGAAAATTGGACAAGTATAGTGTAGTGGAGTAGTGGTAGGTGTGGCCTTAGAAGTTCATTTTATTTGTTAGGTCATGGGTTCAATTCCCAACTAAAGTATTCTGTATATTAAAACAATTTTTATTGTAACATAATTTAGGGGATACATTCGTACATTAATTTCGATGACCCGTCACATATATTTTTTAAAATAAACTTTCACATTTTGTTTTGGTCAAATTGAATTTTGAAGTATACCGTTAAATCAAATAAAAAATGTCCAATGTTCAATGTTCATGAATTAGGTGAACGATATTAACAAATTTCGCTATTGAAAATTTGCACGAAATTTGTAATGTTCCATAAATGATAAGTTTGTGTATGATAATATGCATCATAGATCCCTACTGAATAAAATGTCCTCATGTTTTGCTTAATAACAAAATTAATTTAATTAATTTTCTTAGGATATTGTATAAAGACAAGAACAAAGACAAATGTCGCTTATTCAAATTGCTATGATTTCTTAGTATATATTCTGTACTCTGTATCTTATTAAAGGTATAAGGAATCGTATATATTCATATAATATTTGAGTTTTTGGCCAAAATTGTGGTGCTAGTTTAAAGCGAATGAAATACGAGGCGGAGCGTGAAAGGGCCCCAATTTCAACTTTCGCACTAGGCCGCCAAAATGTCATGACCGGCCCTGATTATAAGATTATGATATAAAAGACAATTTTCCATAGAAAAAAAGGAAACCAACAAAAAAGTAAATTTTTCCATAAAGACAAAAAGAATACAATGATAATATATTAATATTGTCTTCCACTATTTTAATTAGGTAAGTAAGATAGCCTATAAATACAATTTTAAGGTCATCGGTGTTATGCACAATTAACAACTTAGAAATAATATATTTGTCTTCAATCCTAATTACAAATAAGAAGGCATTGAGGTATTTAGAGACCAACGTGTCTTAATCGTTCTACCATTATTAAATTGATGTTGAAGTTGTGGAATGGCAACCGATACGCCCTGTACCAATACTCGAAAACGAAAAGCAACTCAACGGTTCGAGAGGATGCAGAGACGAAGAACCGAAGACCGTCAAACCATCGACACACAAACCGGTATTTCACAATAGAAGTATATATAATAATATATAGTATATAGTATATAGTAATATAGTAATAATAATATAGTAAATTACGTAATTACATTGATCAGACTTAAGTATGTTAGGTTTATAATTATAAGATTATAGGTCGACTATAATATACTACGTGTTATAAAACGAGAAAGAAAGGAAAACTAGAAAGAAAATAGAGCGAGAAATATGTGAGAGAGTTGTCTTATTCATGTCATTGAGAGAGATATATATAGTACATCAGTAATGATAAGGGAGTTTACATATGGGTCAAAAGCCCAATGGACATTCACCTAATATGATTTCATAACACAGCCCAATGGACATTCATCTAATATGATTTCATAACACTCCCTCTTGAATGTACATTACGGAATAATATGTCTCAAAAAAACCTCACTCGAAAAAAAAACCCTATGGGAAAAAAACTAGTGTAAAATAAAGCACATTATTCCTCAAACACGCGTATGATGCTGCCTCATCAAAATCTTTCCATGGAAAACCCAGTGGGACAAAATCATAGACAAGGAAAAAGAGTACAGCGCGTGCATACTCCCCCTGATAGTTACATCACTCGGAAAATAACAATATTATCCATGATGTGACGATGAATCTCGATCTTTGAAATAATAATCATCATACTTGATAAACTCCATAGATGTCTTCGATAATTAGAAATCTATCATTGATCTTCAAATAGTTATACGGATAATATGAAGATAGTCTTTGATTGTTGCGTCTTCATCCAAATATAACTTCAACATTTCAAAGTATAGTCAGATTATCAATAATTTGCACGAATATAATATGTGACTAAATTTAAACTATATGAATATGAAATGATGCAACGATGTGATAAGAAAACTAACATGAAATGATATACTTAGTTTCTATATATCAGCATGATGACTCGATATGCAAACTGTATTGTATACTTTTCAATTTTAATCAATAAATTTGATGAATTTCAGGATTATGAGCTCATTGATACCAATAAATATGTCGACGGTCGTACGGATTTATAAAAACCTTATTCAATAGGCTACTTGATATTGTGCGTAAATGTGTAGCCATTTCATATGATGTAATTTCGTAGAATCGTCATTCTACTTATATATTACTGTACACAATAAATAACGCGTAATTTGATATGATAAAACTTCTTTTGTTTTACCAACTTGTCACTCACTTTCTCTCCCTAAGGTTGTAATAAAAATATTCAAGATAGATTGCAATCATTTACTTAACCACCTTAGAATGCGATTTATCATATCATATGCAAATAAAATTTCATTGATGGGTATTTTTCGCAAGATTATGATATATTTCAGGGAGTACGTGATTCATAAAATAATTGACTTTTAATGGCTGAATCTAAATGCCAAATTTAAGAGATCAATTTATTCACATGATAACGATCAAATTGTGAATTCTAATAGCACAAATTACTCGTATTTGATATGTGGTCTCCAAGCCACTTAAAACAATATCGATCAATTCGTAGAATTGAACTTAAAATATGTTTATTCAACCTCGAGTAATGTGCAATTGGATCTCCAAATATCATCATTCATAATCAATTTTAATTCATGATTCTCAAACCCATACTTTTAAGCACTTGTTGATCACATATGCTTAATCAGTTCATGTCAAATGTTGATATTTGTTCGCAATTAATTGCAATAATGCATATGCAAAGTTAGCTGATCTCAATATGTATAATTAGCAATTGCATGTCAAACTATTGAATGCTAAACTTACTCAATATGACACAAACTTTATATTCATCTCGCAAAATGGAACACTTGTAGTGTCTCACGTAAATTTGCAAGATCTGTCATATATTAATATCCTTTTGGGAAATATAACGATATTATATATTCTGTTCAAGAAATTTCTCAAATGATGAATATTTAAGAGTTACGGAGTGGAAAAATTGGAGATTTCCAAAGTAAGAAATTAGAGAATAATTATGAGTAAGATTACTCCATAAATAAATTATCTCACATTAAACTCGTGGGAGACTTGACTGAACTTATACCGGTCGAAGATCGTAAATTTACAGAAATCATCTCCCATTATACCGATAAAATACCGTCTCACATTAATGTGATAGGAGACTTACTCACATTGTAATGACAAAAAAATATTGATAGGAGATTGTCTCGCATTAAAATGATAGAAGACAATCTCACATTAAATCATCGCTAACAACTTACAATGAAATTCAAGTTATGCGTGACAAATATATCTAAAAAAAATAATGAACATAATTATGAAAATTTTAACATTCTAGATTGTTGCTAATAGTAAGTAAATCATGTCACTACGAATTTGTAATACCCTAAGGATGGTCATCACTATTTCATACAATATAATATGTAGCTAAATAGAAAGATTGTTACCGTAATTACGAAAATTTTACTACCATAACTACATAGCTATAATAAGGTAGAGAATATATTATTATAGAAATTAAATATTTATGATATCAAAATCTATGACTTTAGGAAATGTGTATTTTAGATAATCATCCAAATTAACATTTAAATTATATTGTTGAAATAAAATGAAGTTGCCAATTTTTCGTTTAAAATATATTGACAAAGCGACAAACAAAAAATTAGAATTGTAGGAACTTAACTATTATGCTTTAAAGTATATATCTCAATCGTTAAAACGACTATTTTAATATATATAATTCTTTGCCACAGAGATACAAATATGGAGATGCATTGAAAATACTCCACATATATACTATGATCTCCTTATAATCATAAGGTAATAATAGATCATATGTGTATCTTCAAAAAATATGAATTAACTTCTTAATATAGTGATATAAGGATTAAAAAATAGAATAACGATTTCTTTGCTATAAAGATGCAAGAATTGAGAAAAAATAATGAACTCCTTGCTTGAGAGATGCAAGGATTGAAAAAAAAATAACGAGATCCTTGCTTGAGAGATGCAAGGATTGAGAGAAAATAATGAACTCCTTGCTTAGAGATGCAAGGATTGAAAAAAAATAGCAAGCTCCTTGCTTGAGAGATGCAAGGATTGAGGAAAAATTAACGAACTCCTTGCTTGAGAGATACAAGGATTGAAAAAAAAAATGAATTCCTTGTTTAAAAGATTTGAGAAAAGGATGAACTCCCCCTCAATTATTTTCCGCTCAGTAATGAGAGTCTCGTGCTGATAACGTGTTATAAAACGAGAAAGAAAGGAAAACTAGAAAGACAATAGAGCGAGAAATATGTGAGAGAGTTGTCTTATTCATGTCATTGAGAGGGATATATATAGTACATCAGTAATGAACTAATGATAAGAGAGTTTACATATGGGTCAAAAGCTCAATGGACATTCACGTAATATGATTTCATAACACTACGTAATAATCTTGATAATAGTATACTTATCAAGATTAAAGCTAATAATATGGTAAACAGCTATAATAAGCATTTTCGAAATAATAATCATTCAAAAATTATATCTAATATAAGCATAATGATAATAAGCACGTAGTCTATTAATATACTCTAATAATAATACGGGTATGTGGATTTATATTTTGACTATCAAATGTTAGATATAGCAGCGCACCTGAGTATGATATATTCGAATTATATTAGATATAGATATTATTATTAAAAAATTCGACAAAATACATTCAAAGAAATTCGTGTTACGAAAACTTAATTTCTCTCTAAACCCTTCTCCCTCCTCCCAAAAAACCCTAATCTGGGGCTACCACCATTAATTGGTGGTAAGCCCCCCCCAATTTAATTTTTATATCGCTTTAGTATTAGTATCGTTATTACTATTCTAGTTATAATAAGTCCTCTCCTTTTGGAGAGTTTCGTTCTCATCAATTGATGGGTTTCACTCTCTCTTTTAGGAGAGGTATTGAATCTATGATAGCGGAGAAGACGCGAAAGATCAGTGTCACAATCGTTCATTGTATGGTATCTCAATTTATGTCAGATTGGCGACTACAATCTATCTGGTTAGATGAAATCGATTCTCCTCAACACCTTGGAAGATCCAAAGACCCTCTTGTGAAAAGTTGTATCATTAAACAGCGATATATTGAAAGAGGATGTGCATAAGCGGAGATCAAAATCATAGTGAGAGATCTTTGTTTTGACGAGAATTTATTTTATTCAAATTTTATAGCATTCTATCCGTTCAATTTCAATACAAATTGTAGATGTCGTATGACATTTTATTAATGAAATGATCTATTCGCTCAAAAAGATATTATTATTCAAAATATAGATATAGATATATGCTTATTAATATAGATATATTATTCAAAATAACCAATATATATTAATAAAGCAGGAACTTTTCGAGCGATATGATTGGTCGAAGGTTTTTAATTTATTTTTTAAGTTAAATAAAAAATATGAAAAATTGTATATGAAAAAAAAATCCTACTCCACCTCAGACTCGATTTTTTTAATTTAAATAAAAAATATATAAATTTGTATAGAAAAACAATCTTACTCCTTTTAAGATTCAAAAAATTATTGCTATATAAACCGACAATTATCACCTCATACGACAACAAAAATTGGACAGTGACAGCGTGAAACGCTTAGTCAATTCTATTTGATACAGTAATTGTATTTAATATTTATTTATTCACCCTCAAAAAATATATAATTAAAATTCTATTATATAAATAAAAGGTGAGAAAATTCTATTATATAAATGAAAGTAATCATCATATTTAGATATCAATAAGAAAATCTTTTGAGACCTAAAAGAAGTTCTTAAAATTATAAATTTAAATTGAATTATCATACATCGAAAAATTATGATGAGCTTATGAAATTTTATACTATAATTATAAATAAGAGAAAATATTTGTTTTTAGATATTAATGAAAAATCTTTTGACTCTTATAACACCTTTAAGTCTTAAGGCTATAAATTGAAGGAAAATTATCCCACATCGAGAAATTACAATAAGATGATGAAATTCTATTATATAAATAAAAGAAATCATTCGTCAACCAGAAATCTTTTGAGTTATGAAAAGAGTTCAAGTAAAATTATCTCACATCGATAAATTTTGCTAAGGTAATGAAATTCTATATCATAAATAAAAAAATCATTCATCCTTATATTGTATCATTATATCAACCAACAAATTCATGGGAATAACAAAACGTACATCATCAGTGTACTTATTATTATACTTCGTACAAGATACTTGAAAAGTCTTCTTATTTTTTTTTTTTAATGTAATTAATTATTATAATTTATTACTAATAGCATGATTCAAGATTTTTATTTGTTTTAGAAAGTGAGATAATGTAAGAGATTATATTTGACAATTTATAAAAAAATTCTCAAAGTGTTGCACAATCTTACGTGCACTTAGTTAATCATATGAATAATATTTTAATCCCCTATTAGATCAACTGTTTATACATTTATTGTGTAAGAAATAAACACATCTATTTATACTACCATGAAATTTAACTATTCATATCACCATATACACGCTACGTACAATATGTTTTTGAATTATGTATGTCAAATTGGGTCTCTTACTTTACATTGATACATAAATATTATTTGTCATTTTATTTATTAGTTATTACATTTATAATAATAATAATAATAATAACCCGTAGATAATATTGTTGAATGCAAAACTTATAGAATAACAAGTAATATTCCATATAAATATAAATGAATATTGGTAAGAATACATAGTTTAAGATTTACTTGTGTGCGAAGTATTTTAATTAATCTTTCTAATAATGTACGCCTATAATTTAATTTGATGTTTACCGTAAATATTACCTACCTAAAAACACATCCACGTATGTAGATAGTATTCATTTACTATTATGCATACTAACTTGATGACATTATCAACGTCACTAAAAATCGGTCTGTGTATCGCACGGGCTTTCATCTAGTATAGTAATATAACATGATGTGTGCTTAAGTTCTGGTTACGTTAATTACATTATATTATATTTTAATTTATTATAAGATAATAATGGAGCAAGATAATAATAGGCACAACTAGCTATAATAGGAGACTGTCTTTTATTATGTTGACGATAGTAAGAAACCGTCTTCTTTGGATCGAGAGTAGACCTGAAAAAATTGACCCGACCTGAATAAGTCATTTAATAATTTCATAGAACTAGATAACATATAATAAGATTAAACAATATATATCCATGCGATTATCTATGGATGCAAACAATTTTGGACAAATGATTACAAGCAAGCCCATTATCACTGATTTATGTTGACTTTATGCTTAATTATATTGTTTAATCTTCCCATGGATGGATTATATATCATGTGCCGAAATAATTCTTCGCAGTACGCGTTTTACTCGACGCAGTACAATATTTCTAATTTTGCCCCTCTCCCCTCAAATTCCCTCTCTTTTTTTTCCTTTCTCCCCCTCTTCTCTTCTATCTATTTGATTAATACAGTACATTTTTTTTACTTTTACGTAGTACATATTTTTATAACTTTGGTGCATTGCAACTTTTTTTAACTGCGGTACATTTTTTTCCCAACTTTGACGCAATACATATATTTTAACTTTGATCGAGGACATTTTTCAATTCGTTGACCTAGCACGTTTTTTTTAATCCAACCGTACTACATAAGTAAAAAATAAGGTCGAAAAAAAAGAACCAAGAAAAAAACAGCTAATAATTAAGTTTATAATTGTTCTTCTATCTAATATGTATTCATAATCTTATAAATTGATAAATTGAATGGTTTGTATAGTTAGAATTGGAGGAAATCAATGATAATGGAAAAAAAAATTGAACGATTTCTAGAACCCTAGTTTCAATAATTAGGGATATATTGAAGGGAATCGATGATATTTAAAAATTGGAGGATTCCTAGAACCCTAATTTCAATAATTAGGGATGGAAGGGAATCGATAAATTGATAATTGAAAATATTGGACGATTTCTAGAACCCTAATTTCAATAATTAGGGATTGAAGGGAATCGATGATAAATTGATAATTGAAAAAAAAATAGACGATTTCTAGAACCTTAATTTCAATAATTAGGGATTGGAGAGAATTGATGTTAATTGAAAAAATTGAACGATTTCTAGAACCCTGATTTCAATAATTAGGGATTGGAGGGAATTGATGTTAATTGAAAAAATTGGACGATTTCTAGAACCCTAATTTCAATAATTAGGGATAAATTACAATTCATACCTGTTTTCGATCAAACTTGTATCCATAATCTTATAAATTTGATAAATTGAATGAGGTCGTAAAGTTAGAATTTGGAATTGAAATGAACCGATGATAATTAGAGTACAATAGAGAGGTTAGAAAGTAATGGGAGTATTTCTGTTTTTCAGTGAAGGGCATATAATGGAAAAATATGTACAAAAAGTACTGCGTAGAGTAAAATTGGTACTGCGAAGAGTAACTTCGTTAAAATAATCCATGTAGTTTATCATAATGGAATATAATCATGTATGGAGATTATTCATGACGTTATATTATGGCTATAGATCATATCCAACTAAATAAGGTAAATATTATGGATATTGGACAACTCATTAGCCATTAGGATATTGGTTTCCTTTTTTTCTATGGAAAATTGTCCCTCATATCACAATCTTATAATCACTTTAGGTAACTCTTTGTCCAAATATAAGTCCCATGTGGTATGTCTGTTTGGGATAAATTCCGCATCCTCAAGAAATGATGTGGAATACTTACGGTCAAAAAGTCAAAGGATCATACACGAAGAAACTACAGAATAACAGTCGAAAGTCAAAAGTCAAAGTCATGAAAGTCGGGAACCCGATACAAGGGAAACTCAACGAAGCAACACAAGAATAAAGTCCAGCAGCAACATTGCGCCGAGCAGCAGCCAAACCCCAAAAGTGGGCCGAAGACAGCCCAACCACCAAAAATAACCCTACCCCAAACAAAAGACCCAGTCAACTAACAACTCCCTAGATTCTAGGGTAGTGCCACCAGAGCAGGAGAGAAATCACGAGAAAGAGAGGGAGGACGTTGGATACAACGACCTAAGGGAAAGGGAGGAGATATAAGGGCAACAATGACGAGGAAGGGATCATAAAACTCATCTTCAACACACTTCAACTTCAAAACACGAAAGCATACTAGCACAATACAGCCTCCGATAATCCGAAATCTTTACTTGTATTCTTTATTCGTTTTCTCCGTTCATAGTAGATATTTGGCGGGATTCCGACTCCCCCCGCGGTTTTTCCCACATTGGGTTTTCGCGTCACCAATTTTCGTGTCTCTTTACTTTCTGTTGCCATTCTTTCGTTCGCAGATTCGATTCATACCGTTAGTTCGTGAAACGTTAGTCCGATCACTTTAACCCGCAACTTAAATCGTAACCCGGTAAATTTTTACCAAAACAATTTGGCGCCCACCATGGGGCAAAGTGATCGTTTGCTAGCCAAAATTCTACAGTAAAGCAACCTACCATCATGTCTGGATCCGATCAAAACCTTGTCAGTAGCCAAGATGCCTCCATCCAGCCTGCTGGAGGAACACCGTCCTCAGGGGCAGCAAGCTCGTTCATCGCACCATCCACTCAGGTGACCCCTGTCAGTCTGACGGCAGGGCATACACCAACAACCTCCAAACCACCTCAAGGGCCCCCAACATCAAAGATGCTTAACCCTTTCAGAACTAGTAAAGAGGGTGCGTCATCCAAGACACCGACTCATGGAGGGTTGTTTGGAGATTGATAAGTGTAGATTGTAGCGCCTATTTTACTGTGTTTGGTCCCATTTTCCTTGTGGAATCGCTCCTTGGGAGCGGTTTATGGGCTGCTTATGCTTCCTTTAGTTCGTTTCAGGTTCCCGAGACCAATTGTGAAGAGTTGGAGCAAATCCGACTCGATACATACACTTTTTGGAGCCAACGAAGTGAAGGAACGATCACTCGATGCCTTGGATTCGACCCCGAGACCTCGGAACTCAATCCCGAGCCTCTTAGACCCGATCCCGAGTCCCGAGAATCGATGAGAAACCCATGAGAAGCAAGGAGGGACCAAAAAGAGCTTATTTGAGGCCTACAAGGCCCATCCTGGTCGGGATGGCCTCAACCCGTCCGGGATGAGGTGTGCATTTAGCGAAGCTACTGACCTGGATCCGTCCCGGTCGGGACCAGCCCTTCCTGGTCGGGATCAAGCATAACATCGGGCTGTGTTATTGCTCTTCCCGGTCGGGACCAATCCGTCCCGGTCGGGACCGTGGTGCTGCTGCCCGAGACATATTCTTTTCTCCTCCTTCATTCTTGTAACCTTATAAATACTTCCCTCTTGTAATCTTATGGGAGGTTAGACATTACCCACTAAACCCTAGACTACTTTAGCATAGGTTAGCTTAGATTAGAGTAGATTAGTCGGTAATTAGTCATTAATCTTAGTTTATCCTTGTATTAAGTGAATTCTTCAAGATCTCCACCAAGATTGACAACCTTGGGTGATTGTTTTGGGTTTTCTCTTTTATACAAGTTTTCATTCTTCCTTTCATCTTCTAGTATGGTATAATCTCTTTTCCCTTCTCTTTATCTTTGTTTTATTAATCAAGTTTCAATCTTTAGTTCTTGTTTATTGTTTTGTTCATCATCCTTGTTAGTTTTACATATGCATCCTCTTGTTTTTGTTTTGGTTTATCTTGTTAGTGTTAGTTTTAGATTAGATATTTTAGAGTAGACTCTTGCTAGGGTTATTAGGGTGATTGGTTGTGATTGTGGATGATTAGGGTGAGATGGGTGGTACTAGATGTTGTTTTTGTTGTTTCCCATTAACCTTGCACTCCACATGTTCGATGAAATGCTTGTGAGACTAGAGACGATCAATCCTTGTTTTTCTTGCATCTTCTCTTGTATGTATGTGTTTGGTTGGTTGGTTTGTTTGCCTCACTACGTAGAGAGAGCACGGTGAGGACGACCCCTAGGCTGATTACGTAGCGAGAGCCCGATCGGTAGAATCTAGGCTACGAAAGCATGCTAGTGACCCCGTTTTTCCCCTTTTTGTCTCCTTTGCATCCATGAACCCGACCTAACCCTAGTTTTCATTCTTATTGTTATCTTTGATTCCCTTAGTCGTTAGTTAGTTGTTTTGCCTTCTTTTTTCGCGTTTTAGACTTAGCCTATTCCTTAGCCATCACCCTAGATTAGCTTGTCTCGAACTTAGTCCTAGACCGTAGCACCCATTAGTCCAAACGCATTTTCTGTCCCTGTGGATTCGACCCGACTTGCCCTAGTTACCCTAGTTAGGTTAGTTGTTTATTATTTGACGGCGGGATCCGCGGCAAATCCCTCCCATCAAATTGGCGCCGTTGCCGGGGACGACGTAGTTTAGACTTTTGTGTGCTTAGTTTAGACTTTGTTCTTGATCTTTGTGTTTTCTTTTCCTTGTGTGTCCCCGTTTTTCTTCTTGTGTGCTATTCTCTCCTCCTAGTGCCTCAAAAGCACTAGGCTACTAACGTTTGCTCAAGTGCTTCTAGTTCATCCTAGGTATCAAAGCAACGTTATGGAAATGGCACGTCCTAGCTTCCATCAATCGTCACAGAGCAACTATGGGGCAAATGGCCAAGTCCCAAAATTTCACCAACCATATCAACCTCATCAACAATCTTACGAACGCCCTCCATATGGTTATCATGAAAGTTGTCAAGGATCATTCCAACATCCTAACAACTACCAAACACCCTCACATAACCCACAACCAAAAATCCCCGACTTTGAGACTTGTCAAATATTGGTCCAAATGCAAAAGAGTCAACAAGAGGCGATAATGCTATTGCAAAAGGGTCAACATGAGATGATGATTTTAATGCAAAAGAGTCAACAAGCGATGATGACTCACATACAAGGGGTTGAAAAGGAGCTCAAGGCCCAAATAGAGGTGCAAGATGCTCGCATCAACGCACTCATGGCTCGTATCACGATGTCGGCCACTCGAGCTCCACGAATTGTTGAGGAAGGTTCATTTGGGCATGAAGGTCGGGTGTCTCCACAAGAAAGTAATCCCGATCATGAAGCTACTGATGGGAGGGATTTGTCGTGAATCCCAACCGTCAAACAAAACCGGCTATACCTAGTGGGTAGCTAGGGTAAGTCAGGTCGAATCCACAGGGACGGGAGGTCGGACTAAGGTATGCTACGGTCAAGGACTATGTTCAAGACAAGCTAATCTAAGGGGGATGGCTATGGACTAATCTAAGGTCTAAAACAAGGAAACAAACAAAGGAAACGGGCTAGGATTAGATCGGGGTCAAAGGGGTAACAGAATGGTCAAGGGAGAACTAGAGTGAAGAAGGTAGTAGGGTAATCTAGGTAATGCCCGGGCTCTCGCAACTTAGACTCACCTAGAGGTTCATCCTAAAACCCACCTTGGCGACACAAACGACAAACGGAGTACTAGCATGCTATAGGCCTAGGTCGCATCCGGGCTCTCGCAACTTAGACCGACCTAGGGGTCATCCTCACCGGGCTCTCGCAACTTAATGAGGGGACCGAACCCACAAACAACTATCACCCACAAGAGAAAGGCAAGAAAAACAAGCATTCACAACTACTTTGTCATTCAAGCATTTCAACAAACATGTACCATGCATCTAACCAAGAGGAAACCCAAATCTTCCACCAACATCTCCAACAATCCCTTAATCATCCAATTAACACCCTAATCACCTTACTAACCCTAGCAAGAATACTACTCTAATGTATCTATACTAAAACTAACACTAATAAGATGAATCAACAAAGCAATCAAAACAAACATGAAGAAACTAACAAGAACTATGAACTACAATCAATAACATCAACAAAGATACAAACTTGAATGATAAAATAAGAAACAAGAGAAAGGAGAAGAGATTATACCAAACTAGAAGATGAAAAGAAGAAAGAAACTTGCATAAATGGAAGAACCCAAAATAAACATCCAAGTTTGTCAAGCTTGGTGAAGATCTTGAAGAATTCCCAAATTACAAGCATTAATCTAAGATTAACGATAATCTAAAGACTAATCTACACTAATCTATGCTAATCTATCTAGGGTTTAGTCTCTAATGAAAGGCATAAGCTTAACATAACAAGGGAAGAGTATATATAGGGTTACAAATGGAAAGGAGAAGAAAGAAACAAAGCGGAGCTGCAGCAGGCCCGTCCCGGCCGAGACGGGGTGGTCCCGGTCGGGACGAGGTCGGTCCCGGTCGGGACGCCACCTTCCCGATCGGGATGGTCTCACAGTAGCCGCGCTTCATGCTCACTTCATCCCGAACGGGATGAGGCCATCCCGAACGGGATGGGTCTTTGTAGGCCTCCCATAAGAGCTCTTTGGTCCCTCCTTGCCTCTCATGGGTTTCTCGTCGATCTTCGGGACTCGGTATCGGGTCTCGGAGGCTTGGGATTGTGTCCCGAGATCTCGGGGTCGATTCCAAGGCATCGAGTCATCGTTCCTCTACTCCGTTGGCTGCAAAATGTGTATGTATCGAGTCGGAATCGCTCCAACTCTTCCAAATCGGTCTCGGGAACCTGAAACGAACTAAAGGAAGCATAAGAAGCCCATAAATCGCTCCCAAGGAGCGATTCTACAAGGAAAAAGGGACCAAAACACTACAAAATAGGCACTACAAATGGCACTTATCAACTCCCCCACACTTAACCCTTACTCGCCCTCGAGTAAGCACAAACTACTACTAAACTATCCGAGTGGGTATTAGCGCACCCTACGCCCCTTCAACTCACGCGAGTGCACTTAGAGGACAAGTGCACTCCGCAAGGCAAGTTGGGTCTTGCGACAAAACTGTGGATGCAACCGGACACCAAACACATAAACAAACAAACACATAATCGGTTGCACCCAAAAGAAAACAAATACCGCTTCCCTCAAACAAGCGGTGAAAGAAGCACCGGTTTAGGACTCGAGGCAAGTGACAACGTTCCCAAGCTAATCATACAAATCGAGATGAACTAAACCCTAATAGTATGACGATAAAGCAACAAAAACGTTGGTAACTTACCTAGGTCCTCCTAACTTTCTAAAGACGTACTACGGGACGATCGGCGGAGTGGAAAAGTGAAGAACCACGGTGTTAGTCGACACTGTAGGTAAGTGAGACCCCGCCCCCTTTAGCGTGAGCCAAGAGGGTCGTCCCGTGTCCAAAACCGCCTAACTAGTCCAAGTAAAAAGGTGGAAAACATGCAAAATGAGGGAAGACCGACTAATGCCGCTATCATCCTTCCTCGGGACTCGGTCCTTTGGTAGGCTCTTCACGGCAAAAGTCGGAAAAAGGCTTATTTTGAGAGGTAGGGGTTATTTTTGTGAATCGGGTTTTCTTTTGGCATATTCTCTTTTCTTTTGCATTTTTGCTTTGTTTTGCCATGCCATTTCTTTTTCTTCTTTTCTATTTTCTTTTTGGCTTTTGTGCCTTTTCTTTTTCTTCATTTCTTTTCCTTCTTTCATTTTTTTCTTTCTTTTTCTTTCCTTTGCCCTTTTTTGGCAAGATTTGGCTTTTTGGCATTTCTTGACAATTAAGAAAGAGAGAATCAACAAATTGCCATTTATTTTGTGATATGTGTAGGAGGTAAGGAAATGGGAGATTCGGGGAGCGTCCTTCCCTTCAAACCCACAAAAAGGGGAGAACTTGGACTAATCAAGCGATCCTAAACACGGTCACCTAAGGGACGAGACTCGGTAACCAAGGCCTTTTCACACCGTGGGTGGTCATAATGGTCAAAGGTGCAAATCCCGTAGTAAATCCCTAGTAAGCAAGGTGGACTCAAGGTAAAGGACCAACGAACTCATTGATTTAGGGTCATTCTACTAGACTAAAGTCCAAAACTCGATTTATACAACTAGGAAGGGAAAAATAGACACTCGCACACTAGCCTCTAAACCGGGTTTTCGAAAACCTTTTTACACACACGACACACTTACACACAAAACAAAGACATGACGAGAACGAAAGAAAAAGAGACAAAACAAAACAAAACAAAACAAAACAAAACAAAACAAGGAGAACCAACACATAAACAAAACAAACACCACCCCGATCATCCAAACAAGCCACCAAATCAACCACACTTTACAAAGCTCCACCCGAGCACACAACATAACAATCTCCTCCAAACTCCGCAAGAGGTAAAGAAGAAAAAGGGATAAGATGTTACCGGGTGTCTTGAAAGCCTTCCAAAGTTAACGGCGATTAAAGCAACCTGTAAGGGAAAGGGAGGCAAAACACGCACACAAAACAAATATACGACACAATGACACAAAAGGAAAACACACAAAAGAAAAATCTTTTTTGATTTTTGTGAAAAAATTTCAAATTTTTAGGGTTTTTGATGATTTTTCAAAAAAACTAAGAAAATAAAACTAACGACGATAGAATATCGCTCCCCCACACTTAAACCGAGCAATGTCCTCATCTGCTCAATCGTAGTGTGTGGAGAGACAAAAGAAAGAAAAAGAAACTACGAAAATAAAACTAAAAATCAAAAATAAGGTGAAGAAAATGGTAGAAGGTGTCCGGCCGGGGTGTAATCAAGTCACCATGGGCCGAGACAAGAAAAGATATGGATGGGGGAAGAAAATAAAAAGAAGGAAATAAAAGGAAATGGAAGGGGAGGGCTAGGTGTAATCAAGTCACCTAGCCCGGATTCCGCCTAAATCCAACTAAATCCAACAAAAAAAAGGGTGAAAAACTTGTAAAATTTGGATTTTGAAATGACTCTCGATGTAGTCACGTCATCGAGAGTCGGGAGCAACATATACCAAGGCCCCGAGGGCCACCATGACACAAAATAATGGGAAGGGGAACATGCAAAGGGAGATAAGCTATAAAAGACGGAAAAGAAAGGATAGTTGCCATACCGATTGGTTGGCAACTCACTCACTCCATCGTCTCAAAGATCAATGTAAGCCCATAGCTAGTCTTCATCATTGCTATTCCTCTTCAAACTCGAAAAGTACGCATGGTTAAGGTAGTAGTGGTGTGAGGGGTGGGAATTGATGTGAAGGTCGGTGCCAAGGGAAGAGGAATGAGGTGAGGGTATGTAAATGAAGTGTAAGGGTCGTATGACATGAGCAAGGATGGGTGAGGGAGGTTGGGTGGGGGTATAAAATGGTTGGGTGGGCTCAAATGTCGAAGAAGAGGCCAAAAGAGGAGAAAGGGGACCATCCCGGTCGGGATGGATGGTCCCGATCGGGAAGACACACTCGTCCCGGTCGGGAAGCAACCTTCCCGGTCGGGACGGCACTCCAGCATGCCCCAATTTTCGTACCTCCATCCCGATCGGGATGGCTTCTTCCCGGTCGGGATGACACACCCATCCCGGCCGGGAAGCTCCCTTCCCGCCCGGGATGGTACTTCTTGACCTCCAAAACCCCAAAAGCTTCACCGAAGCTTCAAAAACCGACTTCCATTCTCACGATCCAAGCTCTATCATTAACCATTCATCTCTAAGAATCATCTTCACTTGACACCTATGACATTAAGCTCAAATACAACATCAAATTCCCTCCCTCACATCGCTCATCAAAAATCCAAATGAACAAGAGTTCCACAAAGGCTAACAAAACAAGAGACCAAACTATACAAACATAAACACAAATACAAGCACAAAAGAAAAGGGAAAAGATATTTACACTAAAATACTCTTTCCAACTACACCTCCATAGCCATCAAGAGCTCGAAGGAGTAAGTCAAATGCTCTAGCAACATCTTCATTTAAGCTAACATGGTCGAGCCTAGCCACTCCCAAAAGTTTCCAAGTCGGAGGGAAGAAGCGATCATCTTCATTATGCTCGGGGTTCTCGTGATCTTCCGGTCTTCCAAACCAACATAGCTACGACTCTTATGACCATCCGGTAGGTATAGTGGTCTAGAGTCGTGCTCGGTGTCAAGATGTGGGAGATCACACCCTAGGGGTGTCGCTTCTTCTACGGGGTCGAGAGTGGAACTCTTTTCCACCGCCCGACTAGGATCCTCTTCACCAACCTTCTCACAAGACAAAGGGCTAGGCATCGAGTGCAGTAGAGGAGGAGAAAGCATCAAGTTTTCTTCATTGAAGGCTTTAGGATCCTCCAATTCCTCATACAAAGCAAGTTCCAAGGCATCTACTTCTTTTTCCCAAGTATTGCGCTCCTTTTCACTCACCTTGTCAATATGGCCTAGAGGAGGTATGTCTTCACTTGGCTTTGGATTGTCTAGTGGTTCATCACGAAGAAAATCGAACAAATCCAATTTTATCGCCAATACATCGGCTCCCCAAGAATTATCTCGAGAATCATGTTCACTCCCCTCCTCATTGTGGGCCCTTGAAGCCTCAACTTCCCCTATTCTTCCCTCATCTTCACCTCCCAAGCAACACTCAACAATGACCTCTTGATCGACCCTCTCTTCTTCATTTGTAGCTTCAAGATTGGGTTGAGACACCCGACCTTCATGCCCAAATGAACCTTCCTCAACATGTAGTGGAGCTCGAGTGGCCGACATCGTGATACGGGCCATGAATGCATTGATGCGAGCATCTTGCACCTCTATTTGGGCCTTGAGCTCCTTTTCAACCCCTATTATTTGAGCCACCATCGCTTGTTGAGTCTTTTGCAATAGAGCTATCGCATCATGTTGACTCTTAAGCAATTGAGACATCATTTGAAAAGTCTCAAATTTGGGATCTTGTGGTTGTGGGTTATGTGAGGGTGTTTGGTAGTTGTTAGGATGTTGGAATGATCCTTGACAACTTTCTTGGTAACCGTAAGGAGGGCGTTCATAAGATTGTTGATGAGGTTGATATGGTTGGTGAAATTTTGGGACTTGGCCATTTGCCCCAAAGTTGTCCCGTGATGGTTGATGGTAGCTTGGACGAGCCATGTTCATAACGTCGCTTTGGTACCTAGGATGAGCTAGAAGCACTTGAGTAAACGTTAGTAGCCTAGTGCTTGTGAGGCACTAGGAAGAGAGAGTAACACACAAGAAGAAAAACGGAGATACACAAGGAGAAGAGAACACAAAAATCAAGAACAAAGTCCAAAACTAAGCAAACAAAAGTCTAAACTACGCCGTCCCCGGCAACGGCGCCAATTTGATGGGAGGGATTTGTCGTGAATCCCAACCGTCAAACAAAACCGGCTATACCTAGTGGGTAGCTAGGGTAAGTCAGGTCGAATCCACAGGGACGGGAGGTCGGACTAAGGTATGCTACGGTCAAGGACTATGTTCAAGACAAGCTAGTCTAAGGGGGATGGCTATGGACTAATCTAAGGTCTAAAACAAGGAAACAAACAAAGGAAACGGGCTAGGATTAGATCGGGGTCAAAGGGGTAACGGAATGGTCAAGGGAGAACTAGAGTGAAGGAGGTAGTAGGGTAAACTAGGTAATGCCCGGGCTCTCGCAACTTAGACTCACCTAGAGGTTCATCCTAAAACCCACCTTGGCGACACAAACGACAAACGGAGTACTAGCATGCTATAGGCCTAGGTCGCATCCGGGCTCTCGCAACTTAGACCGACCTAGGGGTCATCCTCACCGGGCTCTCGCAACTTAATGAGGGGACCGAACCCACAAACAACTATCACCCACAAGAGAAAGGCAAGAAAAACAAGCATTCACAACTACTTAGTCATTCAAGCATTTCAACAAACATGTACCATGCATCTAACCAAGAGGAAACCCAAATCTTCCACCAACATCTCCAACAATCCCTTAATCACCCAATTAACACCCTAATCACCTTACTAACCCTAGCAAGAATACTACTCTAACGTATCTATACTAAAACTAACACTAATAAGATGAATCAACAAAGCAATCAAAACAAACATGAAGAAACTAACAAGAACTATGAACTACAATCAATAACATCAACAAAGATACAAACTTGAATGATAAAATAAGAAACAAGAGAAAGGAGAAGAGATTATAACAAACTAGAAGATGAAAAGAAGAAAGAAACTTGCATAAATGGAAGAACCCAAAACAAACATCCAAGTTTGTCAAGTTTGGTGAAGATCTTGAAGAATTCCCAAATTACAAGCATTAATCTAAGATTAACGATTATCTAAAGACTAATCTACACTAATCTATGCTAATCTATCTAGGGTTTAGTCTCTAATGAAAGGCATAAGCTTAACATAACAAGGGAAGAGTATATATAGGGTTACAAATGGAAAGGAGAAAAAAGAAACAAAGCGGAGCTGCAGCAGGCCCGTCCCGGCCGAGACGGGGTGGTCCCGGTCGGGACGAGGTCGGTCCCGGTCGGGACGCCACCTTCCCGATCGGGATGGTCTCACAGTAGCCGCGCTTCATGCTCACTTCATCCCGAACGGGATGAGGCCATCCCGAACGGGATGGGTCTTTGTAGGCCTCCCTTAAGAGCTCTTTGGTCCCTCCTTGCCTCTCATGGGTTTCTCGTCGATTCTCAGGACTCGGGATCAGGTCTCTGAGGATCGGGATTGTGTCCCGAGGTCTCGGGGTCGATTCCAAGGCATCGAGTCATCGTTCCTCTACTCCGTTGGCTCCAAAATGTGTATGTATCGAGTCGGAATCGCTCCAACTCTTCCAAATCGGTCTCGGAAACCTGAAACGAACTAAAGGAAGCATAAGAAGCCCATAAATCGCTCCCAAGGAGCGATTCTACAAGGAAAAAGGGACCAAAACACTACAAAATAGGCACTATAAATGGCACTTATCAGCTACAAATGAAGAAGAGAGGGTCGATCAAGAGATCATTGTTGAATGTTGCTTGGGTGGTGAAGATAGGGGAAGAGTAGAGGAAGTTGAAGCTTCAAGGGTCGACAATGAGGAGGGGTATGAACATGATTCTCAAGATAACTCTTGGGGAGCCGATGTATTGGCTATCAAATTGGATTTGTTCGATTTTCTTCGTGAGGAACCGGATATAGACAATCCAAAGCCAAGTGAAGACATACCTCCTCTAGGCCATATTGACAAGGTGAGTGAAAAGGAGCGTAATACTTGGGAAAAAGAAGTAGATGCCTTGGAACTTGCCTTGAATGGGAAATTGGAGGATCCTAGAGCCTCCAATGAAGAAAACTTGATGCCTTCTCCTCCTCTATTGCACTCGATGTCTAGCCCCTTGTCTTGTGAGACGGTTGGTGAAGAGGATCCTTGTCGGGCGGTGGAAAAGAGTTCCACTCTCGACCCCGTAGAAGAAGCGACACCCCTAGGGTGTGATCTCCCACATCATAACACCGAGCATGACTCTAGACCACTATACCTACCGGATGGTCATAAGAGTCATTGCTATGTTGGTTCCGAAGACCCGGAAGATCACGAGAACCCCGAGCATAATGAAGAAGATTGCTTCTTACCTCCGACTTGGAAGCTCTTGAAAGTGGCTAGGCTCGGCCATGTGAGCTTAAATGAAGATGTTGCTAGGGCATTTGACTTACTCCTTCGTGCTCTTGATGGCTATGGAGGTGTAGTTGGTGAGAGTAGCTTAGTGTAAATATCTTTTCCCTTTTCTTTTCTGCTTGTATTTGTGTTTATGTTTGTTTGGATATTTTGGTTTTTAGGATTGTTAGTTTTTGTGGAGATCTTGTACTTTGGTATTTTGATGAGCGATGTGAGGGAGGGATTTTGATGAATGCTTTGAGCTTGTTTGTTAGGTATGAAGTAAAGATGAAGTCTCGAGGAGAGTAGTTGATGATAGAAGCTTGGAATTGGGCATGGGAGTCAGTTTCTGAAGCTTTGGATAAGCTTTTGGGATCTTGGGAGTCATGAAGACCCTTCCCGGCCGAAAAGAGGCTTCCCGATCGGGAAGGATGTGCCATCCCGACCGGGAAGGAGCCATCCCGATCGGGATGAGGGTGCAAAAATTGGAGCTTTCTGTGGAGCCATCCCGATCAGGACGAGGGCTTCCCGACCGGGACGGGTGTGTCATCCCGACCGGGACCATCCATCCCGACCGGGATGGTCTCCTTCTCCTCTTTTGGCCTCTTCTTCATCATGTGAGCCCACCCTACCATTTTATACCCCCTCCCAACCTCCCTACCTACCCTTGCACCTATCATATGACCTTACACTTCATATGCATACCCTCACCTCACCTTCTCTTCTCTTTACACCAACTTTCCCATCAAATCCCACCCCCCTCACACCATTACTACCTCTACCATGCGGTTTTATCAAGTTTGAAGCGGGATGACAATGACGAAGACAAGCAAAGTACCTATATTGATCTATGAGACGATGGAGCGAGTGAGTTGCTAACCTATTGGTACGACAACTATCCTTTCTTTTCCGTCTTTTATCGCTTGTTTTCCTTTGTGTTTGTTCCCTTCCCCTTGTACACTTTTGTGTCATGGTGGCCTTCGAGGCCTTGGTAGTTATTGCTCCCGACTCTCGATGACGTGACTACATTGAGAGTCCTTTCCAAAATCCAAATTTTACAAGTTTTTCACTCTTATTTTGTAGGATTTAGTCGGATTTAGGCGGAATCCGGGCTAGGTGACTTGATTACACCTAGTCCTCCCCTCCCATTTCATTTTATTTCCTTCTTTCTATTTCTTCCCTCATCCATATCTTTTCTCGTCTCGGCCCATGGTGACTTGATTACACCCCGGCCGGACACACTCTACCCTTTTCTCCGCTTTAATTTTAATTTTTAGCTTTATTTTCGTAGTTTCTCTTCTTTTCTTTTGGCTCTCCTTTCACTACGATCGAGCATGAGGACATTGCTCGGTTTAAGTGTGGGGGAGCGATATTCTAGTATAGTTAGTTTTATTTTTATAGTTTTCCGAAAAATCTTTAAAAAAACCCTAAAAATTTGAAAAAATTTCACAAAAATCAAAAAGATTTTATTTTGTGTGTTTTTCCTTTTGTGTCGTTTTGTCGTATATGTGTTTTGTGTGCGTGTTTGACTCCCTTTTTCCTTGTAGGTCGCTTAATTACCGTTAGCTTTGGAAAGCTTTCAAGACATCCGGTAATACCCTTTTATCCCTTCCTCCTCTTTATCTCTTGTAATGTTTGGAGGAGATTTGTGATGAGGTGTGCTCGGGTGGAGCTTTGTAAAGTTGTGGTTGATTTGGTGACTTGATTGGAAGTTCGGGGAGGTGTTTGTTTTGTTTTTGTGCTTGTCTTGTTTTTTTTTATATTGTTACCTTTTGTCTCTTTTTCTCTCGTTTTCGTCATGTCTTTGTTTTGTGTTGTGTAATGTGTCATGTGTGTAAACGGTTTTTCGAAAACCCGGTTTAGAGGCTAGTGTGCGAGTGTTTACTTTCCCTTTCTAGTGATGTAAATTGAGTCTTGGACTTTAGTCTAGTAGAATGACCCTAAATCAATGATTTCGTTGGTCCTTTACCTTGAGCCCACCTAGCTTACTAGGGATTTACTACGGGATTTGCATTTTGACCATTATGACCACCCACGGTGTGAAAAGGCCTTGGTTGCCGAGTCCCGTCCCTTAGGTGACCGTGTTTGGGATTGTTTGATTAGTCCAAGTTTTCCCCTTTTTGTGGGTTTGAAGGGAAAGCGCGCTCCCGACTCTCCCATTCCCCTACATCCTACACATATCCGCACAATAAAATTGCAATTTGTTGAAGTCTCTCTTTCTTGTTGCATAGAAATGTCTACAACTCAAATCTAGCCAAAAAGGGCCAAAGAAAGAAAATGAATGAAAGAAAAGATTGAAGAGAAAGAAAAGGCACAAAAAGCCAAAAAGAAAATAGAAAAGAAGAAAAAGAAATGGCATAGCAAAACAAAGCAAAAATGCAAAAGAAAGAAAAATGCCAAAAAGAAAATCGTCTCACAAAAAGATCTCAACCCCACAAAAATAAGCCTTTTACCGACTATTATCGTGAAGAGCCTACCAAAGGACCGAGTCCCTAGGAAGGATGATAGCGGTGATGGTCGGTCTTCCCTCACTTTGCAAATATTTCCACCTTTTTACTTGGACTAGTTGGGCGGTTTCGGGCATGGGACGACCCTCTTGGCTCATCGCTAAAGGGGGCAGGGTCTCACTTACCTACAGTGTCGACTAACACCAAGGTTCTTCCTTTTTCCATTCCGCCGATCGTCCCGTAGTACGTTCTTAGAAAGTTAGGAAGACCTAGGTAAGTTACCAACGTTTTTTTTGCTTTATCGTCATACTATTAGGGTTTAGTTCATCTCGATTTGTATGATTAGCTTGGGAACGTTGTCACTTTCCTCGAGTCCTAAACCGGTGCTTCTTTCACCGCTTGTTTGAGGGAAACGGTATTTGTTTTCTTTTGGGTGCAACCGATTATTTGTTTATTTGTGTGTTTGTTTGTTTATGTGTTTTGTGTCCGGTTGCATCCACGGTTTTGTCGCAAGACCTTACTTGCCTTGCGGAGTGCACTTTTCCTCTAAGTGTACTCACGTGAGTTGAAAGGGCGTAGGGTGCGCTAATACCCACTCGGCTAGTTTAGTAGTTAGTATGTGCTTACTCGAGGGCGAGTAAGGGTTAAGTGTGGGGGAGTTGATAAGTGTAGATTGTAGCGCCTATTTTACTGTGTTTGGTCCCATTTTCCTTGTGGAATCGCTCCTTGGGAGCGGTTTATGGACTACTTATGCTTCCTTTAGTTCGTTTCAGGTTCCCGAGACCAATTGTGAAGAGTTGGAGCAAATCCGACTCGATACATACACTTTTTGGAGCCAACGAAGTGAAGGAACGATCACTCGATGCCTTGGATTCGACCCCAAGACCTCGGAACTCAATCCAGAGCCTCTTAGACCCGATCCCGAGTCCCGAGAATCGATAAGAAACCCATGAGAAGCAAGGAGGGACCAAAAAGAGCTTATTTGAGGCCTACAAGGCCCATCCCGGTCAGGATGGCCTCAACCCGTCCGGGATGAGGTGTGCATTTAGCGAAGCTATTGACCTGGGTCCGTCCCGGTCGGGACCAGCCCTTCCCGGTCGGGATCAAGCATAACACCGGGTTGTGTTATTGCTCTTCCCGGTCGGGACCAATCCGTCCCGGTCGGGACCGTGGTGCTGCTGCGCGAGACATATTCTTTTCTCCTCCTTCATTCTTGTAACCTTATAAATACTTCCCTCTTGTAATCTTATGGGAGGTTAGACATTACCCACTAAACCCTAGACTACTTTAGCATAGATTAGCTTAGATTAGAGTAGATTAGTCGGTAATTAGTCATTAATCTTAGTTTATCCTTGTATTAAGTGAATTCTTCAAGATCTCCACCAAGATTGACAACCTTGGGTGATTGTTTTGGGTTTTCTCTTTTATACAAGTTTTCATTCTTCCTTTCATCTTCTAGTATGGTATAATCTCTTTTCCCTTCACTTTATCTTTGTTTTATTAATCAAGTTTCAATCTTTAGTTCTTGTTTATTGTTTTGTTCATCATCCTTGTTAGTTTTACATATGCATCCTCTTGTTTTTGTTTTTGTTTATCTTGTTAGTGTTAGTTTTAGATTAGATATGTTAGAGTAGACTCTTGCTAGGGTTATTAGGGTGATTGGTTGTGATTTTGGATGATTAGGGTGAGATGGGTGGTACTAGATGTTGTTTTTGTTGTTTCCCATTGACCTTGCACTCCTTGTGAAATGCTTGTGAGACTAGAGACGATCAATCCTTGTTTTTCTTGCATCTTCTCTTGTATGTATGTGTTTGGTTGGTTGGTTTGTTTGCCTCACTACGTAGCGAGAGCCCAGTGAGGACGACCCCTAGGCCGATTACGTAGCGAGAGCCCGATCGGTAGAATCTAGGCTACGAAAGCATGCTAGTGACCCCGTTTTCCCCTTTTTGTCTCCTTTGCATCCATGAACCCGACCTAACCCTAGTTTTCATTCTTATTGTAATCTTTGCTTCCCTTAGTCGTTAGTTAGTTGTTTTGCCTTCATTTTCCGCGTTTTAGACTTAGCCTATTCCTTAGCCATCGCCCTAGATTAGCTTGTCTCGAACTTAGTCCTAGACCGTAGCACCCATTAGTCCAAACGCATTTTCCGTCCCTGTGGATTCTACCCGACTTGCCCTAGCTACCCAAGTTAGGTTAGTTGGTTATTATTTGACGGCGGGATCCGCGGCAAATCCCTCCCATCAGAGATGCCCTCAGAATTCCGTCAGCCCCAGATCCCGTGATGGAGATACTTCAGGGGATCAACACTCTGCAGCAAGCGGTGAAGACCTTGCAGAAGGACAACCGGGACATCAGGGCTCAGATAAAAGCGGCATTAAGGCCACCATCCGCTCCAGTCCAACCGTCGCCAGAGATCCTGCCTATGATATCTGGAGGGGAACCAAGCTTCCACACAGAACCCGCCGTTAGTGGGCAAACCTCCAGGGCGATTCCTCAAGAGGTGGTCACTAGGCTGGATCTGGAGCTATCACCACCCATCCAAACCGTTATGCCACAAGGGCTAGGCTACCTGACCCATGGGCCCACACCCGACAGATCGCGCGTCTCAGGTAATGTAGACACCCGCATTTTGACCGCCAGGTGTCTATGGCAGTTTCCAAAAAACACCCGATGATGATCGGACGCTAACGTGTTTCTATGCGCTCGGATACGGGCTCGAATCCATTAATCGTTGGCTAACACATTTACGGAGTACAAATCTCACCAAACGGACCTCGAATCCAGGCCCAGTGGATCATTCCGAGTCAAACAAGACTAATTTGGGCCAAAACCGACACCGGAATTAAAACCGACTTTTCACGATTGGGTCAACCCCGGTCAAAGTCGTTTCCGAGACACACAAAACAGCCATACAATCCTCAAAAGTCCAAGTCAAACATAAAACCCATCAAACTCAAAGTCAAGGTCCAAAACAATGGACCCTTGCAACCCGACTAGGCTACTCGATCGAGTGACCCACCCACTCGATCGAGTGGGCGTGTTTCAAGCCCGACGGCAGGCTTCACGGGCCACTCGACCGAGTTAGCCCCATACTCGGTCGAGTAACCCTAAACCGGTACTCTAGCCATGCCTATATAAGCAACCCCCATGCAACACAATTACACAATCTTTTTACAACCCTAAAAATCTTTTTGCAACTTTTAAAAACCCTAGAGCAACCCTACACACACATACTACATCTTTTTACAAACTCTAATCAAACCCTAGCAAACTGGCACTAGCAAAACCCTAAACCTATTTTTAGGAATCAATCCCGAGCCACCACAACTTAACCTACGTAAAACCTCGAAGACTCTTGTGTAGAAGCCACGATTACGAGTCTGCACCGAGACACGAACATGTAGGTTGAGGGTGTCAAAACCCTCTCTTTCCTTTCCTTTCTCTCCTCGTCGTCCGTCCCCTTTTTCTCCGTCTTCTTTCGTTTTTTTTACTTATTTTCGTTGCGTCATAATATCGATAATATTACTAATATCAAAGCATTAAAATATTTATCGATTTGTGTCGAATAAGAAAGATACCGGGATAAGGAAAACCGCATATACAAGTGTACTGCACACGCGTCGTCGGTCGCTTATCCCGATACCCCGACTATTTGATTATTGAGATAAATTAACTTAAACAACAATTCGTTATTATTTCTCGTCATCATCATCATTAATCTTGCATTCATCAATTTTTAAAATCAATTTTAATAAGGGTCGAAACCCGTTGACACGGATCCGACATCACAATCCCTAGGGATTTATTTCGATGTCGAAGAAGTCGAGGGAATCAAGTCCTTTTTTATTCAAGTAAAGCGTCGATTGTAGATTCGGTACCAATTCCATAATTGGATATCGAATCTAACAATCAAGTCACATGAATTAATTAACGTGATTTGTTCATACCACGATAATTAATTTAAAGCGACTAAAATTAATTTATTTTTTTCTATTTCACTCTAATATACTATATCGATTCAAATAATCGAATATGGGATACAACGAGTACTCCAAATTTAGAATCGAGTATAAATTCAACAATATTTATATTCGGTTCAACAAAATTCGCGATTTATACAAAACCAAGTCGAACATAAATTATGCAATATTTATGTCCGATTCGGTAAAATCGTCGAACTCTCAAAAATCAAAAGCAATTTCAAAATCAACAATTAAATTGCAAACGAACCAAATTCGTACAGGTGCCATTCGACCGAGTGCCTTAGTCACTCGATCGAGTGACACCCTAAAATCCGATCAGAATGCCTTTTACGACGCCTACTCGATCGAGTCTCACAGTGACTCGGTCGAGTGGCTACGTACTCGACCGAGTTGGTCAATAACTCGGCCGAGTACGGTCCATAACGCAAAGCAGAATCGTCTTTTACAGGTCCACTCGATCGAGGCCATCGACCACTCGATCGAGTGACCCATAACGATTAACACAATAAGTCGTACATTATTCTATTTTCAAAACTCGGTAGTAATTTATGATTTATGTCAACACGTGTTTAATTAATCATGTGTATTATTACCTTTTCAAAACATGCATCATCATAATTTGCACCTTTTCATCTCATCTCATATTTACACAAACCGTTATTAGTTGTTATGGCATTGCATTGTTACTAACGCGTTTGTTATTTCTTTTGTCAATTTAATTATTATTCGTTTATTATACTAAATAAACCCACATGCTAAAATTCCACTTTGACGTAGAATTAATTGCATTAAATTGACTTAGAAACCCGTTTCAATTCCATTCACATGTTTAGGGAAAATAAATCTTTTCATATCATTTTCCCGTTTTACTAACGCGCGTATTGTAAGTCATTCGAATTCTTAGTAGAGGCCGCTAATGTGCGGGGGGGGTTGGGTGTCCTTTGTGGGCTTCCCAACACGTACCCTCACCCATTACTCAGAACCTCGGTTTCCGGATGCCCGAAACCGTTGGCGCACGAGAGTCATTCAATACACGATATCCGATAATGTCGGTATCGGTATCAAATGCAAAGGGACGAGCCCAATAAACTCTGACATCGTAAATGGGCCGTATTTTGTATACGGACCACTACGACATAGAGTGGGCTCGAATGGTTCCGAATAACCACAAAATTCGGTGGCGACTCCACATAGACCTAAATTTCAATTCGATCCATTCTCATATGGAGATTCATTCGCCTACCCAAACCCGCGCGTGGCCGCGTCGGGGTGGACCTATGTCATGTCCACAATTTGGCGACTCCGCTGGGGATTAACTGATGTGTGACTTACCATCGGCATCCTCAGAGTGAGACTCGAATAGAAATCGTTTGACGAATACAATACGCGTTTTAGTTTTACGGTTCATGCATAACCCATATTTTCCCGGGCCGGTACTCGCGGCCGACGTCCCACTATACCGTTGATGTACTCCAATATGGATATGTCAAAAGGTGTCCATAGTCGATTCGAGTGGGTTTCGCGGCATGTTCTAAGATCAACTCGACTTAGGAACTCCGTCCCGATCAACGTCTAGACTATGTACACTGGTATAGACCTTCTATAGACCGACCGAGACTTAGTATAGAGCATACATGGCGTCGTTATAATGCTTGTGTGACTACGTGCTACTTGGTTTCCGAGTCGTTTTCAAAAAACGTCTTTTTTCAAAGATTGCATCTTTTTCAAACTATTCAATTTCAAAACCGGGGACACATACCGAATTTAGGACTTATGATTTTACTTAAAATAGCCTATTTTCTAGCCGGTATGCTGCCCGATTCAAAACTCGAAAATTATTTCGAACTTTCAAAACCCGTGGCCCAATGACTTTTCGTTTTTTTCGGAAATTTGGGCCATTCACCGAGTCCACTCGGTCCCTTTTCAAAAATCATCAATTTTCAAAACCTTCCACTTCTAGGACTTCCCGTATTTAGCAGTGTCGGGTCGTGTCTTAAGTTGTCAAGGTCCGTAGCGTCGAAACTCTGTCGATCTTACATCACGAGTTTCTCCCCTATCCCAGTCCGCCTTATTAGATTAAGGCAAGGGCCACCTACGTAGAACATACTCCTATAAAGGAGGGCCCGTCTACACAATCGAGTCTAAAAGTCTGAGAAATATCTCACGTGGACCTTCCTTCGAGCAGGACTCGGCCCACATAGCCGAATCCTAAGGAAGGCCCACCTTTCACAAGTCACCCGTCTAGGTGTCTTTTCCGAGTCAAACGTTTTACAAGGCATAGCCCTATAACAAAAGGTTCGCGGTCCTTACGTCTAAGAGTCACTCGACAAACACTCAAGTCTTAACAAAATCTTCGATCCCACTCGGGGGCTACCCCTTAGCAGGGCGATCAATCACGGTTGCTCTAAGGGTCATGTCTTACACGTGTCTCACATAACCCACTTTCGAGTCACTTAGATGCCACACCATCTGAGTCCTTAGTCTCACTTGGGGGCTATTCTCCGATGGAATGACTAATCACAGTCACTCCGAGAATCGTACCCTACACATTTGTCTTAGGGGAGTCTAACCCGAGTCAAACTAGAGTCGTCTCTCCTCCTGCGCTATTTCCTATGCCTTGGTGAGTATGGAGTTCGGAAGCAACCTTTCTGATTACGTGGTGTTTTTACAGACAGGCCACCCAAAACCAGATACCAACGCAAAATGGACGATTTGAAAAATGCTCTGACCAAGATCGAGACCCAACTGGCTGCCATCCAGGCTAACCAAGCGACTTTATCCACCCGCCTAAGCACCATGGAGAAAACGGCCCCAGTTGAAGGAGCTGAGCCCACTGGGCCCATAGCCGAGTTGATCAGTGTTGTTCGTAGGCTCGCAGAGCAAGTCCACTTATCGACGAACAACTCGATCCACACCGAAAATGCTCGTACTTATTCACCTTTGAATGACGAGCTACCTGCCAACCTCAACCTTACGGGAATTCCAATGTTTGAGGGTACTGGAGACCCGGTCCACCACATCCGGGCTTTCAAAGATTTCATGGCGGTCCAAGGGGTAAAGTCCACCATGTTTAAGCACTTATTCCCTTCCTCCCTCGAGAAGCACCCCAAAGCCTGGTACTACAGGCTCGATTCCAAGAAATACCCGACTTGGGATGACGTGGCAACGGAGTTCGCTCGGAACTACGCTGATAATATCGAAATCCAGACTACAATGCGTACTCTGGAAATGATGGCCCAAGAGCCCAAAGAAGGGTTCACTAAATATCTTCAAAGATGGAGGGCCGAGAGTGTAAAGTTGGTAAACAAGCCCAACGAGAAGACACTAGTGGAGGCCTTCATCAACAACCTCCTACCTTCTTACCGCGTCCATCTTAGGTATGCCGGCATTTCAAACTTTGCCGTACTTACCGAAATGGGCATTAGGATTGAAGACGATCTTCGACACAATGAAGATCTGGTTGAAGTTTCTACTGAAGGCTATACTGGACATCAACTCGAGTCCTTAGAAGCCGACGACTAATCCGAGAGTCCGGATCTGATTTGAGTCCGAGTTTGAGTCCGAGTCTAGGATGTGCTATTTTTTTCCAAAGTCGAAGTCAAAGTCAAAGTCAAAGTCAGGGCCAACTGTATTTTGTCCTCTTTTCAAATTCAATAAAATCAGCTTTCAATATTCTTTCTCATATATACTTTCCTTACGTGTTTCCGAGAACATGATGAACACCATCATACACTGTGAGCACACGCACGTGACTATTATAGGCACATCTATAATGACTGCAGGAAACCGAGCCCGTGTTTTCTTTTTTACCTACTCCGTGTCTGGTATAGAAAAACCACATAACTACCCCTAGCAGGAGCGGTATCGAATCCTATGACAAATCTAGGTAATCTCCTAGTTTGGGTTCACGACGGGAGGCAAGCCCATTTCCCACAATAAAACACCCCTCCAACAAGACTAACCAATCCCTACCTTAGGTGTTAGTCTGACCGGCCAAAAAAACGAAAGAACACTGGACAAAAAAAAATAAAAAGTCAAAAAAAATAAAAAAAGAAAGGGCCAAAGCAAAAAGAAGGCCATCAAAAAAAGAAAACTGGACACAAAAATAAAAAAATCGAAAGGCCATGAAAAAAAAAAGCAAAAGGCCAAAACAAAAAAAGCAGGCCATCATCAAAAAATTCAGAATACCCATGACCGTGGTCAACGGTCAATTCAAGTGAAAGCCCCACGACCAGGGTACGGTCAAAATTATCAAAACCCATGACCGCGGCTGAGAGGTCAATCAAAAAAAATCAAATACCCATGACCGTGGTCAATGGTCACCTCAAGTGAAAATCCTTTGACCGTGGTACGGTCAAATTCAAAATTATCCATGCCATCCAATAGGGGAGTAACAATCAAGCTGGTCAGCTAACACCACACTCAGCCTTCCCACATTACAACCCTCAAGACCTTCCCGAGACCCAGACCAGAGACAGCCAGGAATTTTGAGAATTCAAGCTCCACAGGATACCCCTAACAATTAGGGCCAGACATGGAAACCAGATCCCGCATTATCAAACCGGCTCTCGAAGCCTTAGCTCCACAGAACGAGCTCCAGATTTCGAGTCATCAAGGCCATTTACTTCCTAGCACCACATTCCCAAATACATCAAATCCCCGAGAGCAAAACTCGTTAAAATCCCCGAGAGCAAAACTCGTTAAAATCCCCGAGAGCAAAACTCGTTAAAATCCCCGAGAGCAAAACTCGTTAAAATCCCATCCCAATTTTTCATATCCAGACCAGTTACCAACCCCAAACACGGGAACTCAACTTGCAGTCGGCATAGAACATGCCCAAATGGTTCACACCACCTCTGGGGGCTACCCCGGAGAACGCTCACAGTCACAGGATTAATATCCTAATCATTCAAGCCCTTTGATCAAGACATCACTGGGAATGCACCTAGCCTACACCATCGCTATGGCTAGTTACACACAAAGTCCTATTAGCTTAGGCACCATAATATATCTCTCAATCCACTGAACTACGGCTTGGTTTGATTTCACCACACGTGAATACGTAGGCAGCCTTGCAACAGAGGCACAACCACCCACATTGACACACATTCGAAAAGCATTATCATTCCAGGCACGACATTGTCATGTTCTCAGCAGCTAGCTTTGTTGTCCTGGGGGCTTTTCTTAGACAGAAGACCTCCATCCACTCACAAAATCCAGATAAATCCAACAAAAAATCTAGCCTCCTTTCTGTAGTGTGTCCTAGTACTCGGCTCAGTCGAAGACAAGAATCTGTCAGGACTCGAGGCAATACCCACTTTGGAAATGTATCCTAAAATAGGAAATCCAGAAGGGCACCAGACTAAAACAGTCTCATTACGTACTACTGCGATCCCCCCATAGCATATCTATCCCATTTCGATGTGCGGCCATGTTGCCATTCGCCTAGGCTACGGGATAGCGCAACTTAAGAGTCTTGTTAGGCGGTCCACACCCCTATCGAGTCACGGTCCAACCCTTAGAGAGTCCAATCCGTGTCAGTCAACTCATCATGTCGTGTCCAGAGTCGAATCTGTCGATAGGCCCCTCTCTTCAAATTCCACTTTGAAATTTGCAAAGTTTAACCATTTGAAAAAAGATCTTTTTTCAACAAGGTCAGATTTCAGTCTATTTAAACTGCGAATTTCTTTTCTACCCCTTTCCATTTTGAAAACCTAGCTCGTGATTGCTTTCAGTATTTCAAATTCAAAATTTCAAAAACTTCAAAATTCGTTTTCCCTAGCACGAGTCATTTTACTACCTACGTGTTGCATGCATTCTATGTGACTTATACAGGTACGACTCAAGCAAAGACATGCAAGTCATCAAATCTCCCCAGCAGCATTTTCCGGGATAGCACGAGATGGGCCAACACACAGGCACACCCAAGGCTTACGCGACAAGCCCAAATTCCCCACGGAGTACAATCATCAAGCTCAGGTATGATTTCTGTCTTGCGGCTGGCGAGCCCTCCACGCGAGTCTAACGGACTATAAACGACCCGACCGGAAGTCTACCAGGTCTTAACGGGCTTGGTAGCTACTCTGACTTTCGCCTTGTCCAAGCCTCAGTCAGAGTGGGGGCTCTGTAGACACACGCATTTTGACCGCCAGGTGTCTATGGCAGTTTCCAAAAAACACTCGATGATGATCGGACGCAAACGTGTTTCTATGCGCTCGGATACGGGCTCGAATCCATTAATCGTTGGCTAACACACTTACGGAGTACAAATCTCACCAAACGGACCTCGAATCCAGGCCTAGTGGATCATTCCGAGTCAAACAAGACTAATTTGGGCCAAAACCGACACCGGAATTAAAACCGACTTTTCACGATTGGGTCAACCCCGGTCAAAGTCGTTTCCGAGACACACAAAACAGCCATACAATCCTCAAAAGTCCAAGTCAAACATAAAACCCATCAAACTCAAAGTCAAGGTCCAAAACAATGGACCCTTGCAACCCGACTGGGCCACTCGATCGAGTGACCCACCCACTCGATCGAGTGGGCGTGTTTCAAGCCCGACGGCAGGCTTCACGGGCCACTCGACCGAGTTAGCCCCATACTCGGTCGAGTAACCCTAAACCGGTATCCTAGCCATGCCTATATAAGCAACCCCCATGCAACACAATTACACAATCTTTTTACAACCCTAAAAATCTTTTTGCAACTTTTACAAACCCTAGAGCAACCCTACACACACATACTACATCTTTTTACAAACCCTAATCAAACCCTAGCAATCTGACACTAGCAAAACCCTAAACCTAGTTTTAGGAATCAATCCCGAGCCACCACAACTTAACCTACGTAAAACCTCGAAGACTCTTGTGTAGAAGCCACGAGTCCGCACCGAGACACGAACATGTAGGTTGAGGGTGTCAAAACCCTCTCTTTCCTTTCCTTTCTCTCCTCGTCGTCCGTCCCCTTTTTCTTCGTCTCCTTTCGTTTTTTTTTACTTATTTTCGCTGCGTCATAATATCGATAATACTACTAATATCAAAGCATTAAAATATTTATCGATTTGTGTCGAATAAGAAGGATACCGGGATAAGGAAAACCGCATATACAAGTTTACTGCACACGCGTCGTCGGTCGCTTATCCCGATACCCCGACTATTTGATTATTGAGATAAATTAATTTAAACAACAATTCGTTATTATTTCTCGTCATCATCATCGTTAATCTTGCATTCATCAATTTTTAAAATCAATTTTAATAAGGGTCGAAACCCGTTGACACGGATCCGACATCACAATCCCTAGGGATTTATTTCGATGTCGGAGAAGTCGAGGGAATCAAGTCCTTTTTTATTCAAGTAAAGCGTCGATTGTAGATTCGGTACCAATTCCATAATTGGATATCGAATCTAACAATCAAGTCACATGAATTAATTAACGTGATTTGTTCATACCACGATAATTAATTTAAAGCGACTAAAATTAATTTATTTTTTTCTATTTCACTCTAATATCCGATATCGATTCAAATAATCGAATATGGGATACAACGAGTACTCCAAATTTAGAATCGGGTATAAATTCAACAATATTTATATTCGTTTCAACAAAATTCGCGATTTATAAAAAACCAAGTCGAACATAAATTATGCAATATTTATGTCCGATTTGGTAAAATCGTCGAATTCTCAAAAATCAAAAGCAATTTCAAAATCAACAATTAAATTGCAAACGAACCAAATTCGTACAGGTGCCATTCGACCGAGTGCCTTAGTCACTCGATCGAGTGACACCCTAAAATCCGATCAGAATGCCTTTTACGACGCCTACTCGATCGAGTCTCACAGTGACTCGGTCGAGTGGCTACGTACTCGACCGAGTTGGTCAATAACTCGGCCGAGTACGGTCCATAACGCAAAGCAGAATCGTCTTTTACAGGTCCACTCGATCGAGTCCATCGACCACTCGATCGAGTGACCCATAACGATTAACACAATAAGTCGTACATTATTCTATTTTCAAAACTCGGTAGTAATTTATGATTTATGCAACACGTGTTTAATTAATCATGTGTATTATTACCTTTTCAAAACATGCATCATCATTATTTGCATCTTTTCATCTCATCTCATATTTACACAAACCGTTATTAGTTGTTATGGCATTGCATTGTTACTAACGCGTTTGTTATTTCTTTTGTCAATTTAATTATTGTTCGTTTATTATACTAAATGAAACCACATGCTAAAATTCCACTTTGACGTAGAATTAATTGCATTAAATTGACTTAGAAACCCGTTTCAATTCCATTCACATGTTTAGGGAAAATAAATCTTTTCATATCATTTTCCCGATTTACTAACGCGCGTATTGTAAGTCATTCGAATTCTTAGTAGAGGTCGCTAATGTGCGGGCGGGGTTGGGTCCTTTGTGGGCTTCCCAACACGTACCCTCACATCTTACTCAGAACCTCGGTTTCCGGATGCCCGAAACCGTTGGCGCACGAGAGTCATTCAATACACGATATCCGATAATGTCGGTATCGGTATCAAATGCAAAGGGATGAGCCCAATAAACTCTGACATCGGAAATGGGCCGTATTTTGTATACGGACCACTACGACATAGAGTGGGCTCGAATGGTTCCGAATAACCACAAAATTCGGTGGCGACTCCATATAGACCTAAATTTCAATTCGATCCATTCTCATATGGAGATTCATTCGCCTACCCAAACCCGCGCGTGGCCGCGTCGGGGTGGACCTATGTCATGTCCACAGGTAATCTCTTCTCCGGCATTGAAAACCGAGAGACTAATTCATTATCTCTTACAGGTACCCCGGTCCATCAGACGCCAGGATGGCAACCAGCGCAATCACCAGGAATGTATCCCTCGTCCAACAACCAACCCTCTGGAGGGGCGTGGGCAGCATCTACTCCCAGCCAACAGGCGCCAAGATCGCAACCAGAAGCGCCAGTCAACCCGTCGACTGTCGGCAACAGTCCGCTTCCTGGAGTGACCTGGCCATCCAGAGCCTCGTTCCAGCAAGCACCAGAGTGGCAGCCCGGACCTGAATTAGTTGTGTTCCCTCCGTCGCCTCCTCTAAACACTCTACACCTTGGAGGGCCCCAAACAGGAAGTACACCTTTCAGTTTTTTCCCTCCTGCTTCTAACCCCCTTGCAGGAACCAACAGCGCTGCAGACCAGTAGTACCAAGAACTGAAAGAGCTGAGGGAGCTGATCAACAAAATTCCTGGAATGTCGCGCCCCCTGGAGAGAGTAGCCAGAGACAGCTATGCAGACTCACCCTTCACTGATGATCTGGCCTACGTTGCTGTGCCCAAGGGCTTTGTGCCACCAGCTATGACGCTTTATGATGGCACTGCGGACCCCTTGGATCACATCAACCAGTACAAGCAGAAAATGATGGTGATAACCGCCACAGGACCTCTGAAGGAAACTTGTATGTGCAAAGGGTTCGGCTCCACCCTCTCAGGAGCAGCCCTCCACTGGTTCCTTGGCCTGCCGAACAGAAGTATCACCTCCTATGCTGATCTGGTTAATGCCTTCAACCAACAGTTCGCCAGCAGCAGAAAGCCAGAGAAACAAACTAGTGACCTATACCGGGTAGTGCAGAAATTCGAGGAGTCTACACGAGATTTCCTCAAAGATTCAACAGGGAGAAAGTAACTATTCCCAGATGTGACGTGGCCACCGCCATAGAAGCCTTCCGTCAAGGGCTCCTCCAGGAATCGGATCTTTACAAAGATCTCACCAAGTATCCTTGCGCTACATTCGAAGATGTGCAAACCAAAGCGATGGCAGCCATCAGGCTAGAGGAAGATTCGGGCCCTAGAAGGGCTACATATGGTTCTGAGCATGTCTCCAGGAAGGCACCAGCAGAGAAGAGAGGCGAAAGATCCAAGCCCTACGACAGAAATGTGCACAAAATCACTGAAGAAAAAGATTGGAAGGAGAGCCCAGGACTCCCACCCAAAATAAGCGAGTACGGGTTCTCTACCAATCTTGCTGGTCTGCTCTGGGCCCTAAAGGAGTTGGGGCACAAAGTAAGGTGGCCCAAGAGACAAGAGTATACCAACGACCGTCGGGACGCCAGCAAGAGGTGTGAGTTCCATGATGATATTGGGCACAACACCGAAGAATGTGTCCTCCTCAGGAAGGAAGTGAAGTTCCACTATGATCAAGGAACCCTGGACCATCTGGTATCCAGAGGCTCCAGTAGGATAAATGCGGCAGACCAAGTGTTGCCCTCGCCTCCTCCACTGTGCACCAGAATTATCAATGTAATCACAGGAGGATCGAAATTGAGCGGTCTAACTTATTCGGCAGCCAAAAGGCACGCTTCCTAGTCCAAAGGAGACAAGCCAGAGCACTCCTGCAGAATCAGCTGTCCAGACCTTCCAGCCGTCACCTTTGATGAATCTGATGCGGAACCCTCTCCGGAGTCCCACCATGATGCCCTAACCATCACGCTCTCCATAGGGAACTGCACTGTAAGGAAGATACTGGTGGACACCGGAAGCTTTGTCAACCTTATCATGTTGGAGACTTTGCAGAACATGGGATTCAGCGAGGAGGACCTGAGCAAAAAAGCGGTTCCCCTCATAGGCTTCAGTGGGGAAACCAAATACTCCCTGGGAGAAATTACAATTCCCACCTATGTTGGAGGAGTAAACAAGCAGGTACGGTATTTGGTCATTGACGGTCCGTCCACTTACAACGTGATCCTAGGAAGACCGTGGATACATGAGATGAAGGCCATCACGTCCACCTACCACCAATGCTTGAAGTTCCCCACACCCTGGGGAGTGCAGAAGATCAGTGGTGATCAGAAGGAAGCCAAAGACTGCTACAGAGTGGCGCTGAACAAGACGGCAAGTCCTCCAGCATAGCAACTACAGAGCCTTCACCTACCTCTGCAGGAGTATCTTGAGCCCCCTCAGGCGGAGATAGATGAAGTCAACTTAGACAAACAACACCCAGAGCGAAAAGTGCTATTCGGGTCAGAATGCACAGGTAATATCCGACAAAACCTTATTAAATTATTAAAAACTAACATGGATTGTTTTGCTTGGTCTCATGATGATATGGTAGGAATAGATCCGAGTATCATAACTCACAGGTTAAGCGTGGACCCGAGCTACAAGCCAATCCAGCAGAAGAGGAGGAAGTTCGCTCCAGAGAGGAACCAAGTCATAAACCAGGAGGTAGATAACCTGGTGGCTGCCGGAAAAATCAGAGAAGTAAAGTACCCAGAGTGGCTATCCATCGTGGTAGTAGTCCTAAAGAAGAACGGCAAGTGGAGAGTGTGCGTCGACTTCACTGACCTGAACAAGGCATGCCCGAAGGACCCATTCCCCTTGCCACATATAGATGCTATGGTGGATGCCACAGCAGGTCATGAGATGCTAACCTTCCTCGACGCGTGGAGTGGATACAACCAAATCAAGATGCATCCAGCAGATCAGGAGAAAACTGCGTTCAGATCTGAGAGAGGCATCTATTTTTACAATGTTATGCCTTTTGGTCTGAAAAATGCAGGATCCACCTACCAGAGGCTGGTTAACATGACGTTCAAGAAGCAAATTGGCAACACCATGGAGGTGTATATTGATGATATGGTCGTCAAGTCTAAGCAAGCCTCGCAGCACACGGCACACCTGGAGGACGCTTTCAACACCCTGAGGGAGTACAAGATGAAATTAAATCCTTACAAGTGCACGTTCGGAGTATCCTGTGGAAAATTCCTGGGGTACATGGTCACCCAGAGGGGAATTGTAGCTAGTACAGAGCAGATCAAAGCCATCCTGCAGTTGGAGTCTCCACAGAAACCGAAAGATGTGCAGCGGTTGACCGGAAGAATTGCCGCCCTGAATAGGTTCATCTCCAGGTCCTCGGACAGGTGCCATTTATTCTATGATATCCTGAGGAAGGCTCAAAGATTTGACTGGACGGAGGAGCATGAGAAAGCATTCAAGGAGCTAAAGCACTACTTGAGCACTCCACCACTCCTGTCAAAGCCGGAGCCTGGAGAACCGCTCTTTCTGTACTTATCGGTGACTGAGGTGGCGGTTAGTGCGGTATTGATAAGGGAACATGAAGGAGCGCAACATCTCGTCTACTATGTCAGTAAGTCTCTGCTTCCTGCAGAGACCAGGTACACGTCCCTTGAAAAACTTGTACTTGCACTCGTAACAGCATCATATAAACTGCGTCCTTATTTTGAGTCACACAATATATCTGTAATAACAAACTACCCACTGAAAACTATTATGAGAAAACCTGAGTTGTCAGGTAGGATGGAAAAATGGTCTATGCACCTGAGTGACTTCGACTTGAGGTTTGTCCCCATAACAGCAATCAAGTCCCAAGCGTTAGCAGATTTCATATCCGACTTCAACCCAACGCTGCAGACACAAGCAGAGAAAGACATCATTTTTCTGGAAGAAAACCAGGGCGAACAGGTGTGGAAGCTCAACGTAGATGGCGCCTCAAACATGAGAGGATCCGGAGCAGGGTTGGTGCTCAGGTCACCTCAGGGAGATCTCATAGTCCAAGCAGTCTGATGCGAGTTCCGAACAACGGACAATGAAGCAGAATATGAAGCTTTGATCCTGGGTCTCCAGTTGTCCCTAGACCTTAAAATCAAGCAACTGGAGGTGTATGGTGATTCCCAGCTGATAGTCAACCATATGAACGGTTCATACACGGCGAAGGATTCAAAGATGATGGCTTACCTTGAAGTGGCAAAAGATCTCTCCCTGAGGTTCACAGAGTTCTCAATCAACCAAGTTCCGAGGGAGCAAAACGTGGAAGCAGACGCCTTAGCAACTCTGGGGGCAACCTTCAAACCAGGAGAAGTATCCACCATACCCATAGTCCATGTGCTGGAGCCAGCAATCCGGAGAGGCGCACAGAAACAGGGAACACCAGAAGGGGATTCACCAGATCAAGGACTGCAATGGTTTCAAGAAGCAAGGATCTGCAGCACCACAGCAGAACCAGAGGAGATCTCCGACTGGAGGAAACCCTACAAAGACTGGCTGCAAGATGATATCCTGCCAGCAGACAAAAGAGAAGCCCGAAGTTTCAGGATGAAGGCATCCAAGTATACCCTCATTGATGGCGTGGTATTCAAAAGATCAACCGCCGGACCATACCTAAGGTGCCTAAGCCAGGAGGAAGCAGAGATGGTAATGCATGATCTCCACAGCGGAGAGTGTGGAAATCATGCAGGGGGCAAGAGTCTATCCAACAAAGCACTTCGCCAAGGCTACTATTGGCCAACAATGCGCAGGGACGCCAAAGAGTATGTTAAAAAATGCAACGCCTGCCAAAGACATGCACCGGTCAATCACCAGCCAGCAGAACCATTGCATCCAATAATCTCTCCTTGGCCCTTCATGAAGTGGGGAATGGATATTGTGGGCAAACAAAACCCCAGGCCACCATTTATCAAAGGTCGACCACACAAAACAAAGGCATGCAACAACTGATGACAACAACATCAAATCAAACATGGAAACATAGCAAAGTAAGCAGATAAGCAATAAAAGCATTGTATTCAAGCAAGTTCAAAAACACTCTGCTCCCTTGAGCAGAGATGAAAATCCAAATATTCTACTCCCCTGGGCAGAAAGAAATTCATAACAGATCAATTTTTTAACAAAATATTTTTTGCCACATGATAAGTTGATCGTACACCTATCAAAAATAACCAACTACGGTCTAACTAAAAATATAGCAAGGGAAGTCAGGATCGTATCCACAAGGAGACAAATAAATTCTACTCGCAATTAAAGTCTATCTAAGTAACCAAATCGGGGGGGTTTGTAATTGGGTTAACTAAACTAAAGTAGTGAAGGAAGAGAAATAAAAGGAAGAATAACTAAATTAAATAAGATGAATAAGGATGAATAAATATAGAGATAAAACTAGGATCGTCGGTTCACCATAAATTTCCTACGGTCACAGTCTGGTTCACAGGTCTATCACAGATATTGGTCTAAGGGGTAGTGAAAAGGTCCTTCCGGTCCGCTATTCACCCTAGAATGCTTCTAATGGCTTCCGATCTTATTAGGGCAAACTAATGTGTTGTAGCAGGTCTAACTCTTACCAGGCTTCCGATCTTAGGTTCGAGTTCACCAATTTAATTAATCAATTACGTCGACTTAATTAATTAATCTCAATTAAATGCTACAATTAACAACATAGACACAATATCATTGACAGATCCTGTAAACTAATTAGCAATCGTATTCAATTCATGGATCCCCTAAATCCTAGCAAGGAAAATTAGCTACTCATGGAAGAATTTATGACAACAATAATAAAGATGATAAATAAATTAAACATAGCGAATAGATCTAAAGAGAAATTAAGAATAAAATAATTAATAAGATTAAAATAGAAAGAATTAAGAACCAAGAAAATAAGAAAGAACAAAGAAAGAATTAGATTACCGAGTTTAAAGGAAGAGAAGAAAAGAATTCAGAAATCTAGATCTAAAAGTTGAGGGTAGAAAGAAATCTAAAGAGTAGTAAAAGCATAAGGGAGAGATAGAAGAGGTTTTAGTCTAATAGTTTCTTAAATACTAAGCTAAAATCAAAGCCCAAAAGTCTTATTAACCCTAAACATCAAATTAGGAAAGTCTCGGGCTTCATCCAGTCTCGAGAATAGTCGGTCGACTATAGTGGATAGTCGTTCGACTATTATCGACCTGTTTCCGTTTTCAGCACTGCGCGCTCAACTTCAAATGCTTTCCATTTCTTCGTTACTTCTTCAAATCAGACGTGTAATATACCGTTGGAAAGGTAAGAGAAAGAGCCTTCCAACGCAACTAGAATCAGCTCAATTGGAGTTGTATAACTCAAGATATTCACGTTTTAATTTAACCTGTTTGAAAACGATCATTCTCTTTTCTTATTTCGCATAAGATTTCATCTTTAAGCACGATTTTTGCCTTGTTTATGCGTCCACGGGTTCAAACCTGGATAAAATGCAACATGACCACAAAGTATCAAATTCGGGGGAAAATAGTAGCTTTCACTACTCGATAAGCACGGGAATGCGCGTATAAAAGACGAAATAATCATATATAAATAGCACGCATCAAACCTCCCCAAACCGAACCCTTGCTTGTCCCAAGCAAGCACAAAATAAAGAAAAATATCCTACTGGAACGGTATACAACTCATAGCGGAATATGCTCCAAAGTTACTCAAACCAATGCGCAACGATTAAAGTCAATGTAAACAATCACATACAACAAGCTTGATCAATGACAACAATACTGAACCTTCAACCTTACAAGAATCGTCTATGTATGTCGGACTCTCGCGGATCGCTCATCACACAAAACGGGTGATATTGTGAGTTTATGTAAAAACGGAAAGACAAATCACTTACCTAAACTGCGACCTACAAGAACATGCATGCAATCTAACATGAAATTAATCTCTAATAACCGTACATACGCATTCTTATCGGGAAAAGACATGTGTCAAGGACTTACATAAGGTATAAAGTGAGGCTAATCGGGTAAGAAGGGACAAAACGATATGGATATGAGGAGGTAAAAGGCAAGCTAGTATTTCTTACACCCATCAATAGTAAACATTCCGTTCTCACCAAGCTCCAGTCGAAGAAATTAGGCATAGCAACAAGCACCTTATCAAAACCGCTTCCCACTAATAACCATGAAATTAGAGAGATCAATTCTTTTCTCATAACAAAAACACATTCTTCTTCTAGTTTCACTTCATCATTTTTTTTCAATCAATTTTTTTTCTTTCATTTATTTTTTCTTTTCATTTTTTTTTCTCAATTCCCTTTTTCTTTTCCAATATCATGGTACCAAAATTAACCCGAAAAAAAAACTTCGTCTAATTCATCTACTAACTTGACTAGGGTAGGCAATATATGGCATGTAGTTGATAAACGGGTCAAACAGGTCAATTTGGCTATGTGAGGCTCACGGGAATTAATTAAAAGAAAGGATTTGCCTTTTTCGCACATGTCAAAACCACAAGTCAAAAACGTACAGGTACCTAAGAGACGAATGTCATGATTATGCAGTTTGATGTTACATGTCTCATAAGGAGTACTACTCTCAACCTAAATGAAACTGATCATGAATGTCATCAGTTTAAGGCTCTAATTCCTTACAAATGTGATTAGTTTGCCAACAATGAGTCAAGTTTATTCGTTCAGTAAAGTTCATCAATGACAAGAGAATGGTGCATGTAATTATATACAAAAACGATAACGATGCAAGGCATAAGCAAGCTAATGAAGACATAAAAGCATTATCATCATCGCTACATAGCATTCCGACTCAACTAAGACTCGACTAAATGCAAAAACATATTTTTGATTTTTTTGATTTTTTTATGCATGCGGAAATGCAAGAAATATGCAGATGGATGAAAACAACAGATGCATACCCTCCCCAAACCAAATCACACAATGCCCTCATTGTGTACAATAAACAATAAGAGGCACAAAAAAAAGGGGGAAATATATGAAAGACAATGAAAGTGCAAAAATAATTGAAATAAAGAAAAATGAAACTACTTACAAGATACATAAAAATGAGATATCCCCAAACCGCATCGAAGCATTCTCTTCATAATCGGAATTGTCTCCGTCGTCCTTGGGGCTCACAAAAGCAGTACCTACACACAAAAAAACAAAAAAAAAACAAAAAAAAATACAAGAGAAGCAAAGAAAATATATATATATAACACATCTTAGTAACCTATGTGAATCGCCTAAAAAATAGGTCAAGGATCGCATTAGCTTGTCAAACAAGCTAGACCAATCAGCAGCAAAGTGGTCATAAGGAATCAACATTAACAAGCATGACCAATAATAAGCATGATAAGTATGAAGACTATTGAGCAGTTTGTGAGAAAATACATATATACCAAATATTTCAAAATTATCCCAAGTCTTATCATTTGACTCAAATTGCACAAGAGGGGAGTCAAATAACTCAAAACTACTTAAAGCATCAAACTTATACTCTCCAACCCTCTCAAAAGAGTTATTATTATCACCATCTTCAATGCTTTGAAGAATACGACCATCAAACGAGAAACCAAGAGCCAAAACAACCTCTTCTAAATGAGTCTCACAATCCTCATCCATAATCATAGGTTCAAGTAAAGGTGTAAAGGAATCGAGATCAAGATAACCAATGGGTGAAGAAGATTCCTCTTCAAAACAATGGGAAAACTTAAATTTCTCTAAAATAGGTTTCTCAAAGAAATCAGATTCGCAATCCCAAGTATCCTCAATAATGAAACTCTCTTCACTCAAAGTATCATTCAAAAGTGTACTCTTTTCCCGACTCTCGTCCGTTTGATCTTTTCTCTCACGATCACGGGCTTCTCCTTTGTTCAACTCTCTTTCCAAAACCTCAAAGTTGACATCAAATGACACACTCTCAAATTCACATGAACCAAAATCCTCAATGTTATCCTCACAAGAAATATCATTCAAAGCATCAATACACACTTTTTCATCAAATATAACACTTTCCATCTCACAATTGTTGTTTGTCACAACAACATTCACAAAATGAGAAGTGGGTTTAACTAAAAGGTGTGAAAATTGTTCTGTAGGAGGGTAAGGTGGTTCACAAGTATCCAAGGAATGCAAGTCATTTTCCTGCATCAAGTTAGAAATCATGGGGATTTGGGGAACGAGGTTAGATTGAACACTATACACATCATCATCATCATCTTCCTCAAATGGCCATATGTCCTGTCTAATAGATGCAACAGATTCAGTCATAACATAATCAGTGGAATGTGAGAAATTAACTTTAGTATCTATCTCACATGGAGTATCATGCTCGTTTTTCTTGAAAGTTACCATATGTATAAGTTGTTGCATCATCGCCTTAAGCTCCGATATCTCAGCCTTCCTCTTTATCTCTGACTCCAAACTGTTTCGGATTAAATATTGGAGTAGCGCCCATCGTTTCACATAAGACATGTATTTAAACATGCCTTCACAGTTTTCCTCAATATAAGCCCGTGTCGCGTCATCCACAGCCTCATAAATCATATGACTCACCTCCCACACACTCACATGATAACCATTTTGAGTAATAAAAGAGTCAAGTCTATCAAAATAAGTATGCAGTGGTTCATGTTCAAATTGAGGGAAGTAGAAAATAGTCATGATGATGAAAAAAAATAAGAAAAATAAAAAAATATAAAAAAAAAAGATAAAAAAAAAAAAAAAAACTAAGAAAAATAAAACTAAGAGAGAAAAAAAATATAATAATAATAATAATAATAATAATAATAATAATAATAATAATAATCGTCCCAAGAAACTGAAAGTTCCCTGAGACAAAAGATAAACTAAAACAACAAGTAAAATTAACCGTCTCCCCGGCAACGGCGCCAAAATTTGATAAGCTGATCGTACACCTATCAAAAATAACAAACTACGGTCTAACTAAAAATATAGCAAGGGAAGTCAGGATCGTATCCACAAGGAGACAAATAAATTCTACTCGCAATTAAAGTCTATCTAAGTAACCAAATCGGGGGGTTTGTAATTGGGTTAAATAAACTAAAGTAGTGAAGGAAGAGAAATAAAAGGAAGAATAACTAAATTAAATAAGATGAATAAGGATGAATAAATATAGAGATAAAACTAGGATCGTTGGTTCACCATAAATTTCCTACGGTCACAGTCTGGTTCACAGGTCTATCACAGATATTGGTCTAAGGGGTAGTGAAAAGGTCCTTCCGGTCCGCTATTCACCCTAGAATGCTTCTAATGGCTTCCGATCTTATTAGGGCAAACTAATGTGTTGTAGCAGGTCTAACTCTTACCAGGCTTCCGATCTTAGGTTCGAGTTCACCAATTTAATTAATCAATTACGTCGACTTAATTAATTAATCTCAATTAAATGCTACAATTAACAACATAGACACAATATCATTGACAGATCCTGTAAACTAATTAGCAATCGTATTCAATTCATGGATCCCCTAAATCCTAGCAAGGGAAATTAGCTACTCATGGAAGAATTTATGACAACAATAATAAAGATGATAAATAAATTAAACATAGCGAATAGATCTAAAGAGAAATTAAGAATAAAAGAATTAATAAGATTAAAATAGAAAGAATTAATAACCAAGAAAATAAGAAAGAACAAAGAAAGAATTAGATTACCGAGTTTAAAGGAAGAGAAGAAAAGAATTCAGAAATCTAGATCTAAAAGTTGAGGGTAGAAAGAAATCTAAAGAGTAGTAAAGCATAAGGGAGAGATAGAAGAGGTTTTAGTCTAATAGTTTCTTAAATACTAAGCTAAAATCAAAGCCCAAAAGTCTTATTAACCCTAAACATCAAATTAGGAAAGTCTCGGGCTTCATCCAGTCTCGAGAATAGTCGGTCGACTATAGTGGATAGTCGTTCGACTATTATCGACCTGTTTCCGTTTTCAGCACTGCGCGCTCAACTTCAAATGCTTGCCATTTCTTCGTTACTTCTTTAAATCAGACGTGTAATATACCGTTGGAAAGGTAAGAGAAAGAGCCTTCCAACGCAACTAGAATCAGCTCAATTGGAGTTGTATAAGTCAAGATATTCACGTTTTAATTTGACCTATTTGAAAACAATCATTCTCTTTTCTTATTTCGCATAAGATTTCATCTTTAAGCACGATTTTTGCCTTGTTTTTGCGTCCACGGGTTCAAACCTGGATAAAATGCAACATGACCACAAAGTATCAAATTCGGGGGAAAATAGTAGCTTTCACTACTCGATAAGCACGGGAATGCGCGTATAAAAGACGAAATAATCATATATAAATAGCACGCATCACCACACAGGGCAAGGACAACAAGAGTAGTAGGCTGAACAGCCTAGATATTTTTCCCCTCAGGAGGGAGAGAGGCGAGGGGCTCCACCACCACAGCATCAACAATCGCGTCCACGGGTCCGGGTGCCTCCTGAGCTGCTGGGGGGGAAGAAACTGACTCCTCCACTACCTCCTCTTCCCCTTCAGCAAGCATCTTCAGATCAAAGCCGTTGGGGAACTCCACCTTCATCCTCTTCTCCAAGGCAGCCAGGTCCCAGTTCACATGCTCCCCCGCGGTGTAGGCGTTGACCATTTGGATTTCGGTACTCAGAGCAGACCAACTAAGAGCCCCTACCATATTCTTCTGCAATGCCGTCACCTTCTCCTGGAGATCGGAGTTGACATCCTGAACCCTAGCAAACTCAGCCTTCATCTCCTCCATGGCCTCCTTCTGCTTCCCCTCCTCAGCAAGCTGTCTGTTGGCCTGATCCAGCTCCCCCTTCAGCTTTGAGGCCTCCTCCTTGGCCTGATTAGCCTCCTCCTCCAGCTTTGTGGCCCTCTCCTTGGCCTGATTAGCCTCCTTCAGCAGACGAGCATTGTCCGAATGAAGTTGGCTCCCCAAATCCCTGAGGTGGGATATGCCAGCTTTCAAGAAGAGACCCATCTGGAGAGTCTGATCAACACCGCAACAGTCAGTAATGCAATCTAAGTTGAAAGTAACTCAAAGCCAGAAAAAACAGAATCACCTCAAAACCGTGAGCAGCAATATGGGCTGCCGTCTCAATCAGAGGCTCCCTAGCCATCGCAGCCTCAGAGCCAGGGAAAAGAAACCGATCCAGAACAGACAGGTCCGATAGATTCTTGATGGTCCCGAAATCCCTAGGAAAGGTCATCACGACATCATCGGAACCACACTCAGCGGAATGTGGAGCGGAGGGCTGAGGGGAGTCAGGCACATGAATCACAGGCGTCTCCTCTGCAGAATTGACTCGTGCTGAGAGGGAGAGACTGCGCTTCCTTTTGAGCTGGTAGAAGGAGCAGGAGAAGAACCAGAGCCCCTCCTAGAAGATGAGCGAGTAGCCATGCTCTTCCTTCTGATCCGGTCCAGGGTCATAGGAGTTTTTGCACTGCCTTTTGGAGACAGAGGCACGGCATAAGTCCCACAAAAAAAACACAAACAGAAAGAAAAAGAAAGGCAAAGTATAAATCTACTCAGCGAAATGACCCTCACCAGAAGACATTGTGTCAGCAAGAGGAGGACAGGTGCCGTTACAAGAGGGGACGAAAAGATTTTTGAAGGTAAGTTGTTCAGAACTTAGGCTGGACAGCTTGGCAGCGAAATCGAGAATCAGCGTCACCTTTCCAGGCTGCTGTAGACCTACAACACGAAGCCAGTAAGAACTGTAAGTGTGCAAGAAAATTCAAGAACTGAGAACACGATGAGTACCTGTGACGGGTCCCCACTCGGAAAAGAGGTAATCACAAGGAAGGGAAGAAAGGGAATCAGCCTTCACGAAGATAAAGTCTCTGAACCATTCCGCGTCATGAGGGTTGGAGGGGAAGATTATGCCGGGAAAATTCTTGTCCTTTACACGCATTGTCACCTGACCACATCCCAGGGGCCTCACCTGGAACACGGCGCAGACATCGCGCAAGGAGAAATCCTTCTGATGGCGATGGTTCAGGACACAGAAGGACAATAGCACCCTCCAGGTATGGGGGGCCAATTGACACAGGGCTAGTTTGTAATGGGTCAAAAGCTCTTGGACAAGTGGGGGAAATGGAAAACGAAGACCTAAGAGAAACAGGTAGGCGTACATGCAGATCCATCCTGGTAGGATGAAGTCCGCCTGCTGCCCAGAGGAAGGAAGGTAAACCTCGACCCCTTCGTCAAAACCGAAAACCTCTCTGACGAAGGAGAGGTCCCCGCCGGCAAAACTGGAGTCGCAAGAGTGTTTCTTGCCCAGAATGTTGGAGGGGGAAAACGTCATCGGCGATGACGATGGAGAGGGAGCAGATGATTTGCCCCGATTCGATTTAGGAGCCATGGATGAGACGGAAAAATAACGAATATAGACAAGAGAAAGTCACCTGAGCACGAGAAAGACACGGCGCACGACTACGATGGACGGCAGAGAACGGAGGAGTAAAGCGGTTTGAATTTTGAAAAGAGGTTTAAGTTATGAGAGAGGTAGAGGGAGTAGGAGTAAGTAGAGGAAGAGTAAGAGTGAATGAAGTAAAGAGGGGGAGGAAGTCTAGGGAAGCGCGAGTAATTATGAGGAGGGAAGAATAAAGTCATCATAAGGGAGGAGAAGAGTCAGTTAGGAAAACGAGAAGAAACAGACTCAAAGACAAACTCTATGGAGGAAAATCGTCACCAGAACCATGAGCAACGATCACAAACGAAAATTCCCGCCTAAGATGAACTTAGTCGGAAATTTGGGGGCATTTGTTTGGGATAAATTCCGCATCCTCAAGAAATGACGTGGAATACTTACGGTCAAAAAGTCAAAGGATCATACACGAAAAAACTACAGAATAACACTCGAAAGTCAAAAGTCAAAGTCATGAAAGTCGGGAACCCGATACAAGGGAAAGTCAACGAAGCAACACAAGAATAAAGTCCAGCAGCAACATTGGGCCGAGCAGCAGCCAAACCCCAAAAGTGGGCCGAAGACAGCCCAACCACCAGAAATAACCCTACCCCAAACAAAAGACCCAGTCAACTAACAACTCCCTAGATTCTAGGGTAGTGCCACCAGAGCAGGAGAGAAATCACGAGAAAGAGAGGGAGGACGTTGGATACAACGACCTAAGGGAAAGGGAGGAGATATAAGGGCAACAATGACGAGGAAGGGATCATAAAACTCATCTTCAACACACTTCAACTTCAAAACACGAAAGCATACTAGCACAATACAGCCTCCGATAATCCGAAATCTTTACTTGTATTCTTTATTCGTTTTCTCCGTTCATAGTAGATATTTGGCGGGATTCCGACTCCCCCCACGGTTTTTCCCACATTGGATTTCCGCGTCACCAATTTTCGTGTCTCTTTACTTTCTGTTGCCATTCTTTCGTTCGCAGATTCGATTCATTCCGTTAGTTCGTGAAACGTTAGTCCGATCACTTTAACCCGCAACTTAAATCGTAACCCGGTAAATTTTTACCAAAACAATGTCCTTTCCAAAATATGTAATCCATAAATTTTAAGTTACGGGAAAAAAAACCTTAAGATGATTATAGTAACCATTAAATATATATTATAGTAATTAAAAAATTCTCTAATTGCTTTTTTTATTTGTATATGAACCTTTTTATATACTTCCTTCGAGTTCCTATTATTGTCTCACTTTTCTTTTTAGGCTGAGTTTGATTTTTGTCTCACTTTCCTTTTTAGGCCATCAATATGTGGTTCACAATTAGTCTTTCATTTCTCTCTCTTCCTGCTTTTTTTGAGCACTCATTTCCCCTTCCTTATTTTTCACCCCCAAAATCTTTTGAGACAATAATAGAAACTCGGAGGGAGTAATTAGTTTGTAAGTTTTTCAATTACATATGAAGGTATAGTAACCTTATGGCATATAGTTGTCCATAATTTAATTAGTTGAATCGATTGTCCATAATAAGGTAAGTACTTAACGTCATGAATAAGTGATATCAATGTTTATGCATGATGGAGTCCGTATGATGAATATGATGTGCGCGTATAATGAATATAACATACGGCTGTGTAGATCTCATCCTATCATACGGCTGACATGACGAGGTGGATAGAAATTTTTCCCTTACTAAATTTTGGAATGCTTGGTTGACGTATATTTGGAAGAATTTTCTATGGATGCAAGACCATAACAAGGTGATGAAATTATTTTTTTTTTTAACCATGTAGGTGGGATTCAGAGACAGGTGGAGTATCTTAGCCTTTGGTTGACAGAATATACGTGTAACAGGATTGATGCGATTATGTGGTATGACGAAAGGGTTAAGAAATCAAGTACAAAGTGCAATCTCAAATTTAGCATGTGTTGTAAGGAGGGAACGATACAACTCCCGATATTAAAAGACCCTCCTGAATACTTGAAGAAACTATTAGGCTACAGCAAGGATAAGGACAGTGTTGCATTTCGAAACAACATTAGGACATATAACTCAGGTTACGCGCTGACGTCAATGGGGGCAACAATTGACAAATCTGTGAACACGACTCCTGGACCGTATGTATTTCGCATACAAGGACAAGTATGTTGTTACGTTTTATTTTATAGTACCGCAAGCGTACGGGTATTGTAGCATACGGGTCGATCTCAGGGAGGTGTATGATTAAGTACTAGCTAATTTCTGAATATAAGTTATCTACGTCGAATAAGAAGATTTTGATTGTATAACTAATTTTAACAAACTAGAAGTAATAAATCAAGATGAGTTCAATAATAGAAAGACCTAGGACAATGGTTCACCAATAACATGGATTATCGATGTAATCAAAATATGACACAACTTTGTCAAATTACCGTCTTGGGTGAGACTAGCATTCCTATTTTAATCAATACTTTAAATTCTTCGTCGAGACATAAAAAGCATATCTAGCATGTTATAAATCATATTCTCATGGCACGAATAACAAAACTAGACGCATTAAGAATCGATACTAACATGTCCCAATTATTCCAATTCACTATTCTCATGTGAAAATTCAAATCTTGTTTCGGTTCTCTAAATTAAAACCCGACTCTCGTCGTAATTAAAATTGAGTAGAAATTAATCGACAAAGATACAAACTTTTAGGCATGATTCATATGAAAACATCCAACTCTCGTTGTAATGATAATCTAGACTCAAACCTAGCAATTCAAACTAATCAATCAATTATTAAGCATAACCGAAACAAACCCAATTCAATAATTCAACAATGCGCGATTAAAATCAAAGCATCAATAACCCATATTATCGGCTCACCGAGCCCTAGATAAAAGAACTACTCACAACTCATAATCAAACTAACAATCAACAAATAAGATAAATAGTAGAAAATTAGGAAAATTTATTCTTGATTGATGAACGAACGTCTTCTTCAAGTCTTGGAATAATAAAACTAAATTTGCATAAATCTAATAAAATTGCTTAAGTTTGATGTATCTAGTCTAGGAATGATAAGATTATTTTAATAATAATAATAATCTAATATAAGTAGGATAGAATAGAGGGAGATCAAAAGTCACACGCGGGTAGCTGTTCGCTAGTAGCGGCAAATTTCGCTACTAGCAGCACTCTGGAAGCTTCACAATTTGCATGAATTCTGATGAAGCCTCTACTAGCGGCAGTTTTGCTCTTCGTCATCCGCTAGTAGCGACACTTAAAAACTTCCAATTCTTTCTTCTTTGCTTTTCCTTTGATTTTCTTCTCTTTTTTCTTCATTCAATCCTCGATATAACCCGGCATTTGACACGTATACCACCACTATAATCCGGGCATAATACATGAATTTCTCGGCTCTATAAAATAGCTAGAAGCGTCATCAAAAAAACACATATATAATCAAACCATGTGAGATCATCGGAAATCACTTCGAATGTCACTATATCGTCCAAAATTCACTCTTAAACACTATAAATATGACGATATATACTCACAATTAGTGCTAAAAATAGCACTTAATATATGTCATCGTATAGGTTCACTTCTTCCCAACGGTTCAGAACAACCATCATTTCTACAGTTATATGTATATGACACTGAAGCCGAGTAAAAACTGAGGGCAACTGCACTGGCCGGCAAAGATGGAAGCGTCGTACTAGATGATCGTATACTCTCGGGGCTAAAGGATATGTTAGACGATGTGAATCCCCTAGTTAAGACGTTTCGAATGGCACAAGAAAGATTGAGGGAGGACAAGGACTTACATCTATCAATAAGGATGTATGGTACCAGAGAAGGTCAAGATAAGAGATATAACAACCCAACATCTTCTGAAATCGCTGGTCTGATATTTGGGGCAACGGAAGATGACGTCCGCGGTAGAGATATAATTGTGTCCTACAAAGACGGACATTTGGAAAAAAAATAAGTGAGTTACATCCGTCATTCATTGCTTTACAATATCCTCTCCTTTTCCCATATGGGGAGGACAGCTTTCGGCTAGGACAATCGTACCGAAATGTAGACCCCCTGAGTAAAAAAAAGATAAAGAGAGGACATGTTACGATGAGAGAACTATATGCATACAGATTACAACAACGATTATCGAACGGTCGGGGTCTAATATTCGCCGGTGGGTTATTCCAACAATTCATAGTTGATTGTTATTGTGCTATAGAATCACAGGGATTATGATACATTAAGAACAATCAATCAATCTTTCGGTGTGAAATGCTCAACAATATTTGTGACGCGTTTAACGAGGGAGACTATATAGGAGCTGAAGTGGGAAAGAGGATATTTCTGCCAGCTTCTTTCACGGGATGTAAGCGGTATATGCAACAAAACTATCAAGATGCAATGACAATATGCAGATGGTACGGTAACCCACATTTATTCATCACGTTCACAGCGAATCCAAAGTGGCCGGAAGTAGAAGCAATGTTAAGTTATATCGATGAGCAGAGACCAGAGGGCCGACCTGACATAATCGCGAGGGTTTTCAAACTAAAGCTAAGACAACTGATGGACTGCCTGAAAAGGGAAAAGTACTTTGATACTGTTGTCATTGGTACTATTTCCTTTTTCCAAAGAGTATAACGTATTTATTATAGTCAGTGCATTTTTGTTCCAATTATTTATCATTCTCTTATAAGGTAGGTATACTCATTCTTTTTATAATTATAATTTTGCAGATGTGACTACTATTGAATTCCAAAAACGTGGCTTGCCACATGCACATATACTTTTGTGGCTCTAGAAAGATGAAGTAGTTGCTTCTGCCCAGTATATAGATAGTATCATAAACGTAGAAATTCCAGATAAGGATTTCGACAAAGGGCTCTATGATTTAGTCTCTAAGTATATGATTCATGGCCCATGCGGCGTTGACAATCCAAAATGCCCCTGCATGGTGAACAACAATTGCACCAAAAAGTACCCCAAGTCGTTCAACCAAGAGACAACCATTGACGACAATGGTTATCCAGTTTACAGGAGACGGTAAGATAAAAAGGTAATACTCTCAACCATTTGGGCCCTTGCATTGCACGTTTTTAAGGAATTTAATAGAAATCTGAGTCATATGAAATATATTATAAATGTGTATAAAGATAATTACACGAATTATTACTCTTTTAAATTTACTGTCTTTTAAAAAGTTTAATAGAGATTTAAGAAAAGGTAATTAAGTATATAGAATGTAAGGGTGCATTAGGCTACATGTCTAGAGATAACAATGTATTGTTTGACTGAACCACACCGCATATCACCTAATGTATACAATATTGAATCATGTAGGTTCATTGAGAAAGGGCGTGTTACATTGGACAATAGATGTGTTGTGCCCTACAATCCCGGCGTACTTATTGTGTTCGACTCTCATATAAATGTTGAGTGGTGCAATACTGCCCATGCGATTAAGTATTTATTTAAATATATCACAAAGGGAACGGATAAGGCCACTATGTTGATCAAGGGAAATTCCGAGGACGAGGTGCAATCTTATCTAGATTGTCGTTATATATCTGTCGTACTGAAAGATTTTGATACCGTTGGCGAAATAATAGAGGAGGCAAATGAAGCAGACACCATGCTTAGAGCGTGGATGACGACAAACTCGCAGTATCCAGAGGCGAGAACATTATCCTGCGCTCAATTCCCTACAAAATATGTTTGGAAAAAGGGGTGGGAAAGAAGGAAGCAAGGGCAATGTATAGGGAGGATAACATATGTCCACCCTACTGTAGGGGAGAAGAACTATCTACGTCTACTTCTTAACATAATCAAAGGGGCAAAAAGTTTTGAAGATATGAGAAGGATAGATGGACATTTGTATCCTACTTACAAGGATGCGTGTTACGCATGTCGTCTCCTAATAAGCAATGATAGGGAGTGGAATGATGCAATGAGCGAGGCAAGCCGTTGAGCAATGTCGTCCCAATTAAGAGAGCTTTTCATGACAATGCTTCTTTATTGTGAAGTCACGGATGTCAAAAGTTTCTGGGACACTAACTACAGTATGATGTCTGAAGATATTGAGAGGAGGAAACAAAAGCTTTTTGGACATCCAGGATTGCATCTATCTGATGAGGCTATAAGGTCGTACACATTAATTGAAGTGGATAAAATTCTGATGAAATACGGTAAGAGACTACAAGACATACATGGCATGCCCAAACCAGATTTCACGGAAATAGAAGGAATGGATAACAAGTTAATTAGGGATGAGAGACTCTATAACCCTAAACAGCTGCTTCAGGAATGGCAAACACAGTTGCAAAAGCTGAACACTGATCAACTAAACACATATGAAGCAGTGTTGAAAGCCGCTCAAGATAAAGAGAATGCCTCCGATAATGTGTTCTTTGTTTACGGCCATGGTGGAACAGGAAAAACATTTTTATATAGCACAATTTCTGCAAAGCTACGGTCTAAGGGCAAGATTGTTTTAAACGTAGCATCATCAGGTGCGTTCTGTTCCACTTTATTTTAGATCATTATCGTTATATGCACTGCATCAACTATTTCATTCTGCTAATAAGAAGTATATGTACCATGTTGTGTACCACAGGCATTGCAGCACTTTTACTTTCCGGAGGGAGAATGGCACACAGCCGTTTTGAGATACCGATCGATCTGTATGAAAATTCAACTTGCAATGTGTCACAAAAGTCACAACTTGCAGAGCTTCTTTGCAAACCTCCTTGATAATATGGGACGAGGCACCAATGAACCACAAGTTTGTATTTGAAGCACTTGATCGTACACTAAAAGATATAATCGGGAGTGAAGACCGAGGTGCTACATCACAATTATTTGGGGGGAAAGTCGTTCTGCTTGGAGGTGATTTTCGACAAGTTCTGCCAATAGTACACAAGGGTAATAGACAGGATGTTGTGCAAGCGGCAATAAACAGATCTTATATATGGAATTCCTGCAAAGTTTTCGTTCTTAGAACCTGTATGAGGGTCTGTGAAGATAATGGGAAATCGGGAAATCATTCAAGATACAAGATATTTAACGATTGGTTGCTCGCAATGGGAGACGGAAGATTGGAAGCAAAGGCAGAAGATCATGAGATTGAACCTACATGGGTAAAAATACCGAAGGAGTATGTTATAAAGGGGGGGATCGTTTGACATCAAGACAATAATGAACGAGATCTACCCCGATTTTCATACGAGACGTATGGACAACACATACCAAAAGGAGAGAGCTAATCTAACTCCTTTAAATGAGACTACTAATTTCGTCAACGATTATATGACGGCGCTTATCCCTGGGGAGTATACAACGTACAAGAGCTCAGATGAAATATGTTCCGCTTCCACGGAGTGCGGAGAGCAATTCACGGCGTATCCTACGGAATACTTAAATAGCCTTACCTTAGAAAGACTGCCAAATCACGAATTGAAATTGAAAGAAGGAATGCCAGTGATGCTCCTGAGGAACATTATTAACCCTTCACTTGGTCTTTGCAATGGTACTCGACTGATTATTACCCGTTTAGGGAGTTTATAGTTGAGGCAAGTATAATAATGGGGTCAAAAATTGGGAGACATGTGCTGATACCAAGAATAGTCATGACGTCCAATGATACTAAAATTCCATTCGTCCTTAAGAGACGACAATATCCATTGAAAGCGTGTTACGCAATGACCATCAACAAGAGTCAAGGACAGTCACTCACACATGTAGGCGTATTTCTCCCCAAGCCAGTTTTCAGTCACGGTCAACTGTATGTAGCGGCATCCAGGACGACGTCTCCAGATGGGTTAAGGATCCTTATCGACGATAGTGAATATGTATACAAGGGACACACAAGAAACATCGTCTACAAGAAAGTCTTCAGGAATTTACCAATTGTACTTTAGTTTATCATTTCGATGTTGAGAGATTAGTTATATTATTATTTCTACAATTATATTGTTTTCAGTAACGCAAGTGGAATTGCAATTGAATAGGTATGAGTACATTGCTTTAGAACATCAATCAAGAATAGATAAATAATTTAACCCGTGCAGCGCACGGACTTTAATCTAGTAACTAATTAAAGTGTAGATTTAGTAATTTAATCACCTGCTGAGCAGGTAACAGGTTTTGGTACTACTTAAAAAAATGGTGTTAAAAGGTGATATCATTTTGGGATTATTGAAAGGTGGTATCATTATTATCAATTTTTCCTTTTTAATTTGATTTTTATAGCTAAATATGTTTTGTGGAGAACTTTAATTTTATTTGAAACTGGTAAAAAATAGTTGGAAATAATATATATTGGCTAGACTAATAAAATTTTGGTATAAAAAATTTCAACCACTCGTAACAGAAGGTTACGAGGCCTCATTTTTTTTAATTTCGCTTCAGGCCTCTCTTAACTCTGAGACGGTCCTGCCTGAGACAAAGATCGCTATTAGAGTAATACGCTTCTGCATAGCCTTCTTTATATCGCTATTTATTGACACAGCTTTTCGCGAAAGAATCTATAAATCTGATGACATAATTTTCAAAAGAATAAACTTTCCCTATATAGTTGCAAATAATTCCCTAATCTTTGACAACGTACAAAACCAAATTGAATATTGGAAGTGATAGGGCTTTTACTTAAAAACAATACATGCTTTTTGCTTGACTCGATATTTTATTTCATAGATGATAGATCAGTGTATTATTTGTAAATTTGGTCATCACAATTAAAATAATCATCTAATTCTAACAAAGGCTTTCTGCTTTTAGAATGATGCATTAACGAGTAGGGGTCGTCAAGCATGCGAGTTAGTCGGGTCAGCCCGGACTCAACCTGCTCCTTTGGCCGCTATCTCACAAGTCAGTTCCATGTCCCCCTCACCCGCCCCGCCCAATGACTCGGCCTGCCCGGACCGGAACCATAGAAATCAATGCTAACGTCATGGGTCCATCACAGCTTACAAGTATTTAAAAAGTCAACTCCTCTAATAAGTGTTAACGTTATGCTTGGACTTGAAAATCAATTCAGGTGCTCTTAACCAAAAAAAAGTATAGAAGGAAAAATAAAATTGTATAAACCAAATTATATAGGATCGGACACATATTGAAACATACTCTGTAATAGATGTATTTCTAATCCAAATATCTATTGAGGTTTACTAAACCTCACCCCTATCTGTTTGGGTAACATAAGTTAATTTACTCGTATTTTTTTTAAGTTTGGGTAGCAATTGTCACCGTCCATGAGGAGTTATATATTTAAGTACTAAGTAATAAAATAAAATAAAAGAGTTGGGGCTGGCAAAAGGGAGGCCTATATATAAGTAAGCAAAGCTTAATGTGGTAACGTAAGACAACAAATAAAGGAAGTCAAAATTGGAGTGATTAGTTGAATAGGGCAATCAATTCAAGGAGATTTAATTAGAAGAGGCCGAGTGACAAACATGAGTTTTTTGCCTAATCTGGTAGCTTTCCAAGCGACTGGCAAAGGTGGAGACAAGTACTTGGCTAACATCGACGTTAAGGATCCTGACATAAACAGTTATCTTGCTTTCTCAGCAGACGATGCGCTTCATCCTCAGGCCCGTTTTAAAATCGAGCCTGCGGAAGACGGACTTGTACATATTAGAAGTTGCTTCACCAACAAATTGTGGTCTAGGTACGCATGCAATAATCTAACGCCCGCTCCTTTTCACCTTTCACAATTCCGATATCACTATATATAATGTTTGGACATGCAACTTTGTAATGACCAAAAAACTAAAAGCGCCTTCCTCGACTTAATTTCGCTCACTGTATTTTTTCAGTCTAGTTCACCTCACTTTTATTTAATTCTAACGATTGAATTTATCTCGGATTATTATTGTTACTTTTCTATCTTCTTCTCACTTGTCATTTTCATCGAACTTTCTATCTTCTTCCCATTTCATTTTTTGCCTTATTTGTTCATATTTTTTCATTATTTTAATCTATTTATACATTTATTTCATTATTTTTCGTTACTTTTTCATTATCACTTCATACGTCATTATTTTTTTATTTTTTTAATCCAACCAAAAAAATTTATGCCATTTTTGAGTGGGAATAAGATAGAAAGTTTGAGTAAGTATAATAATAGTCTTCATCATCACCCTCATTAGTCATTATTAGTGGAGTATTACTCTTCTAATAATTTACTCCCTCCGTTCAAGTCCAAGTTTCCCTTTTCTTGTTTTGACACTATTCATAATCAAGGATAACTTTCGATATTCACGACAATCTATTAGAAAAAATATATCCATGTGAGATCTTGTTTGATTCGTCTTTAAAAGTACATTATTAATATCCAATTTTCATAATTTTTACTAATATGTTACGAAAGATATTAACGATGCAAAATGCGCGTTGGCAAACGTGAAAAAGCAAAAGGGAAGCTTGGACTTGAACGGAGGGAGTACTACTCTTTAATTTAGTCTATTATTACAATTATTATTGTTATTAGCACTACTACGAAGACATATTCATCGAACCCCATATATATATATATAGAGAGAGAGATAGGTTCACATAAGGCCAACAACTCTTATAAGTTCATAAGTTCCAGTGTTAAAGTTACACAAAAGGTGCTTAAAGTTACACGAGATGAATGTTAAAGTTGCACTTTATCACTTGAAGTGATAAAAGAGCTGAATGTTATAGTTACATATCAATTCTGAAAAATGCAACTTTAACGTATGTCATCTGTAACTTTAATATAGACTTAATTACATATGGTGAACTTATTTGATCTCTTCTCTCTCTATATATATATATATATATTCACATAAGGCCAATAATTCTTATAAGTTCATAAGTTCCAGTGTTAAAGTTACATAAAAAGTACTTAAAGTTACACGAGATGGGTGATAAAGTTGCACTTTTTCAGTTGAAGTGACAACAGTGCTGAATGTTACAGTTACATATCAATTTTGAACAAATGCAACTTTATTAACGTATGTCATCTGTAACTTTAACATAGACTTAATTACATATAATGAACTTATTTGATCTCTTCTATATATATATATATATATATATATATATATATATATATATATATATATATAGACACACACTCATCATTATCAACTCATTCATAAAGATAATTAAGTTCTTTGATATGTATCTGTGTGGTTGATCGAGTATTATAGAATCATTCACAAATGACTTTATCTAAACATAGACTTTACCTTTTATAAAGTTGACGTGGTTATATAACTATATTGTTTTTGTGATGAGACCATGAATGTAAATAGCTCACAAGTAGGTTGACTAATGTTATATATTGCCATGTGTTGCTTATTTAGTCCATTTTTGTAAAAAAAGCAATCCTTATATTTTAGCTTCATACTCATATATTAGTACGGACCCCGCATGAATGTATGGTTTATATAAATTCATATTTATAATTTTGTTTGATAATAGTATAAATAATACTTAATATTAATTTTTATAAAATACTGCGTATATATAAGTTTAATACTTCATATTGATATGTTATAAGATGATATACTCCTCCGAGTTCCTATTATTGTCCCATAAAGTTTTTGGGTGAAAAATAAGGAGGGGGAATGAGTGGTTGAAAAAAGAAGAAGGAAGAGAGAGAAACGGGAGAGTAATTGTGAACCACATATTGATGGCCTAAATAGCAAAGTGGGACAAAAATCAAACTCAGCCCAAAAAGAAAAGTGGGACAATAATAGGAACTCAAAGGGATTACTTCGTATGAAATTATGAATGTTGTGGTCAGACATGAATTTTTAAATTTCAATCATGCACCCCCATTTTTAAATACTGGATCCGCCATCTCTACTTATATGGTACTCCATCCGGTCATTATTTATTGTCCCGCTCTCTTTTGCACATAAAACAAAGAATGAATATAAAATGATAAATAAATGATGTTGAACCTTAATATTTATTGAAGATTGAATATAAAATGGTAAAGAAATGAATAGTAGACTTAAGAGTGTAAGAATTCAATTACATTTCTGGTAAATAAAGGATGAGTAAGTCTCCCTTGTGACGGATATTCCGTCACAAATCGTTAACGGGTCAAATACTACCACTTAGGGGGTGTTTGGTTATCGGCGGATCCGCCAAAAAAGAGCATATTTGGATGGATTAGCATGTTTGACCACAAAATCCGCCAATATAAGTGTTTGGTAAACGGTAGTTTGAAATGACATATTCGAATCCAATCCGCCAATTTGTAATATGCTGCTAGCTTAGTAGCAGCATATTCACTTAGCAGATTATATTTTCTTTTTTTTTACCTTCTTACCCTCTTCACCAATCAAGTCCTATCAATCAATTAATCAAACTATGTACTTTTTTGTCATTTTACAAATCAATTAATCAATCCGCTAATCTATAACAGCTAATTACCAAACACTATTAAAACAATTCTGCTAATTAAATCTGCTGGTCAAAACTGTCAATTGATTCTGCTAGTCAAATCTGCTTTTTAAATCTGCTTATGCCAATATCAATCTGCTGTTTACCAAACAGGACCTTAGTTAAAAAAGACAAAATAAGAAGTGCATATGAATTTATCTTTATCTACCCAAGTGAGTACTACTTGATCCGTCACAAACAAGAATTTTCCATAAAAGATAATAGGAAGAAGGATAATATGAGAAAAAAAAGAGTAAGGTATAAAGGAAAGTGGAGAAGTGGGACAAAAAATAAGCGGAACTACTTTTTACCGTCGGCGCTTTACTTCTTACCGTCGGCGTTAATTACGTAAAATGACAACTTTGCCCTGCTTTTTATTCTCGAAATAATAAAACTTTTACATTCTATAGATTATCGGTTTATTCAAACTCGATAATAAAACCGTTTTTTTCGATTATCATAATAAACCAAAATCGACTACCTATATACGAGTAGTTAGTATATATGGAATTACGTAAAATGACGAGTTCTCCCTTGTAATAAATTCTCCAAATATTATCACATTTACATTTTATAGAGTATCGGTTTATTAGAACTCGATTGTCGTTACGCCTCCGGTTTTAAACAGTTAATTAGATTAATTAACGACTTAATACAATTTAATAAACGTATTTAACAAATACGAGTAATACGCAAATTAAATCCTAATTAATCTACGACAAGTAGACAATAAAGATTTATTATACAAATCGATGCAAATTAAAAAAAAAATGGAAATGGGTCAGGTCGAGTGGATTTTTCAACCCACCCATGGGTGAGTCAAAAAATCCACTCAACCCAACCCATATCTGGATTTTTTTTTCTTTTAATTTGCATCGATATGTATAATAAATCTTGATTGTCGACTCATTTGATTTCATTCGATTAACGACATACACAACGAAACGAAGATTCATAAGTCGACCTAAACCGATAAATCTATCCCGATCTACGATATAAATCGATTTAATTGCGTAAATAAGTAAAAGTCGCAAAAAAAATTGAAGAATACATCCAATAATTGTAGCACGATCATTCGATTAACACCACTTGTGGAAGTGTAAAACATGTTCCTCAAGGTTCGTGAAATAAGAAACCCAATATTTTAGAAAACCGCTTCAAAATACTCGATTTGTAATTTTGATTTTTTAGAGAGATATGAATAATGAAATGTTTTTGAAATTTCTATAATAAGGACGATTGTCTGGATTTATGTCGAGTTTTTTAAACGGTTTTTAAAAAAACGCTTCATTTGAGTCGAGTTTCAAAATAAAATACTAAACACGGTTTTTAAAATATTAAACGAAAAAAAAATGACGTAATAAGTGTCAATTATTAAAATTCAGTTTCTAAAAAAATCGATTTGGTGGAGTCGGTTTCAAAATGAAAAATTGTAAATATTACCGACTTCGTGAATCGAAAATATTAGAAATAAAAAATAAAATCTAATGAAGGACAAAGTCGTTATTTTACGTAATTAACGCCGACGGTAAGAAGTAAAGCGCCAACGGGAAAGAGTAGCTCCAAATAAAGACGTACTCTGTACCAAATACGGAAAGTGAAGCAAAAAATAGTAAAGTGAGGCGAAAAATAGTGACCGACGGGGGTAGTATATTAGACATACGGAGTACTATATTTTCCTATCAGTAAGGCTTTTAAATGATTAGTAGCTACGGTACATCATAAAAATAGGGAAAAATTATAAACTACCACCACATATTTACCGAAAAGGCTACACTTACACGGCGTGTATAGAAATTTCATACACAATCAATTATATTGCGCCACGTGTCATTTTACATTTAACTTAGGGTGATTAATTTAGGGTTAGGTTGGTAATTTTACACCCTTAGTTAATTTATAACAAAACTATAGTTAGGTTACATATAGAAAGTTTTAGTTTTTTTTAAAAAAAAATTCTCACTTATCTTTATTTAAAGCAAACGTTTATGAAATTTTTATTTATTCACATTTCAGTTAATTTCAATTAGAAAAAAAATATTTTGAAGGTAAATTTATTATGAAGTGCATAGTATATTTATTATTAATGAAATTAGTGTTAGTCTGATTTAAAAATTTATATCATAGGAAAAATTATTTTCATGTGATTTCATAAATTGTATATATATATTTTTGAATTAAATTTTTTAATTTGAAATAACCTTAGTTTGTTTATTTCACGTGATTAATTTCTCCATTTTTCTATTTTAATTGTAAAACTTGAATTAATTACTCCCCATTATACAGTGAATGTATTTACATTTTAATTTAGTTTCGGAAATTTTATTCCATTTTCTTAAAAAAAAACTTGATATAAAGCAACAAAATTTTAAATTAAGGAATCAATTAAACGACAAAACTTTACAAATATTTATAATTTTGGATAAATAAAAAAATAAAAAATATCTCACACACATATATTCAAAAGATTATATGAATAGATTTAAAAGATATATTATAGAATAAAATAAAATAAATTGGAATGGAATGGAATTTAATTGAGAATATTCATTATATAGTTATATATGTTGTTATTGTAATCATATAGTTTCCTAAATTGTTGTAAATTAAAAAGCTAATTTACCTAATCATTCTACAATTAAAGAGCTATTAAATGACATAATTATATAATGTATGTGTGTATTTGAATATATTATAATAATATTAATATAAAATTTTAATCTCTTTGTGTAATATAATAGTATGTATATTGTATAATACGGAGTATTATGTATTATAATAATATTAATATAAATTTTAAACCTTTTTGTATTATATATATACTCATATATAATATTGGTTTTGTAATTCCAATAATATCCAATAATTTACTTTAAATTTATCAAAAAGTTTAATTGCTTTTTTATATATATTTACGTCCTTTTTCAAAAAATATTACGTAATTTTTAATTTTTAAGCATTAAACATTTTTTTTTTCTTTTAAGTAATTTTTCATTTTAAATTTAATTTATTAATTGAAAAAAAAATCAGATATTAGTTTTTGAAACTTACTTAAATAAATGATTGCCAACATAATTTTAGGAAAATAATTTTTAATTTCGAATTAATTTTCTTTATTATTTTGATTGCTTTATTTTAGTTAATATTATTCGTTGTTGAAGAAAAAGCGTTTGATTATTATTTATATACTCATGGAAAACCGCTTTTTTTTGTTTAGTTAAATTTTTAAATAAAAATAATTATGAAAAAAAATGCTACGAGTAAATTATAATCATATTAATTATTCCATTTCAAATAAATCAAAAATATTTTAAAAATGTTATTTGAATATTATAAGAAAACGAGAAATGTAAAATAAAAACAAAAAATACAAAACTTTCTAAAATCGACTTAACTAGATTAAGGTTAATAATTAACTAAATATGTAAAAGTACTAACCTACCCCTAGAATAATCATCCTTGGTTAAAGTAAATTAAATACATGGCACTTTCTTATTGGCTGTGTATGAAAAATCTCATACACGCCGTGTAAGTGTATCATCTTCCCATATTTACCATATTTACAAATTATCACCATGTAGTATTTGATCATTTACAAATTACCACCGACATTCCTCGGTATATTTTCTAACTACCACCATATTTTATTTCCAAGCATCATTTAATTTACTTCCAACTTATTAAGTGAATACATTTCACCATAGTAACAAAAATACCCTTATATTTACCCATTTTATCACTAACTAAAACAAAAAAAATTGTTCATCATCTAACAATTCAACAGTTGAACATCATCATTGATTGTGTTACATCTCACCAGCATCATCAACAACACCCAAATAACTCATCAATAAACTCAATATTTCATCATTCATCACCATCACTACCACTACTTCAGTTTCTAATGCATCCCGACAAATCAACACCTAACTAATGAACAATTGCAGGACACCCATGAACCCTTAATCACCACTGTCGTCGCCGGCGAACTTCAATTAACATCTTATTCATTATTAGTTTCCATATATACTATACCCAATTATACTCAACCTAAAAAAATTCCTCCAAAAACTCCCAATTTCTCAGCAACTCGTGCCTTAATGACTCTTTGTACTATGTTAAAGTTGTTTCAATAAAATTCAACTCGGTGTAAAAAAGTCCCTCCGAAATTCAATTGAAAAAGAAGTCGGAAGGTTGATGAGGGATGACGAAGAACAAAAGAAAGAAAATGAAGATGATCGAGGGTTTGGTTGGCCTAATTTGAATGATGTTTTCGAGGTTGATTATGATGGATAATGAATTATTGGGGGTGCTGATGACAATTTTGAGATGTGATTTTTTTTTGACAGCTTGATATGTGAATATTAAATTATTGACGGTGTTTTTTTTTTGGCAGAAGATTATTGATGGTGTTCATGATGACTGATGGATGATTTTAATTTACTGGTCAAATGAATTTTTGATGGATAAATAAATGGTCGTATTTTTTTTCTAACGAATATTTACCCAATTTTAACGAATTTTTCTATAATTTTCTCATTATATCCCTATATAAATTCAATCAATCCATATATATAATATATATATACTCATCTCGTGTAACTTTAAGCACCTTTTGTGTAACTTTAACACTGAAACTTATGAACTTATAAGAGTTGTTGGCCTTATGTGAACCTATCTCTATATATAGAAGGGATCAAATAAGTTCACCATATGTAATTAAGTCTATATTAAAGTTACAGATGACATACGTTAAAATTGCATTTTTTCAGAATTGATAAGTAACTATAACATTCAGCTCTTTTATCACTTCAAGTGATAAAGTGCAACTTTAACACTCATCTCGTGTAACTTTAAGCACCTTTTATGTAACTTTAACACTCGAACTTATGAACTTATAAGAGTTGTTGACCTTATGTAAACCTATCTCTCTCTCTCTCTCTATATATATATATATATATATATATATATATATATATATATATATATATATATATATATATATATATATAGAGTTAAAGATCGGGTGAGAACTCATACTATGGTGAGAACTGTGAGAACTCTTTAAAACCCTTAGATCTCAGATCAATTTCACGAAAAAAAAAAAGTTTAACGCTCATTCCTCTCTCTCTTCTTCCTTTGCTCCCTTCCTTCATCACTTTACCAAAAATTGAAGAATAATTTCAACAAAATTCACCAAAAATCAAGAAGATGCAAATTCACCAAAAATCAAGAAAGCGCAGATTAAGGTTTCATTCATAAATTCAAATTCACGAGGTTTGTTATCTAATCTGAATAAATTAGGGTTAGGGTTTTGATTTCAGTTTCGAATTATTCGATTTAAGTTTTGATTTGATGATTGATTTTAGTTTTTTCCTTGTTTAATTCTATGATTCCAGCTTAAAATCGTTAAAAGTTTGTCTGATTCTCTGTTTGTCTGATTCGATTAACTTGTGCAATTTGAGCTTTAAAGGTCATACCTTTTTCAATTTTTACTTTCTTTTTATTTGCATCACCAGTTCATTAATTATTAATTGTCTTGATGTTGAATTTCGAACTTTGATTTTTTTTTTTTGTTTGATTGCTTGGTAGAATTCTGAAAAAGTACACTAAAATAGATTATGGAGTATATTTTTGATCGATTGATTGAACTTAACGAGGCTTGACAAATTAATTTTTCTGCTTCTTATTATTGCAGCACTATAATGGATTCAGAAATTGTTGCGACTGATACAAGTGTTCCTCAAGTTAATTCAGTAGTATCCTATATTTCTTCAAATGTGATTGTGACGGAACAATTCATTGAAGAAAATGCTATTATATCAAACACAAGCATTGAACCGATAGAATAAGTGAAAAGGGGTACGCTAAAATTGAAATTGAAAAAGGGTACGCTAAAATAGAAAAATGGTACACTAAAATGGAAAAAGGGTACGCTAAAATTGAAATTGAAAAAAGGGTACGCTAAAATAGAAAAAGGGTACACTAGAAGTGAAAAAGGGTACGCTAAAATTGAAATTGAAAAATGGTACGCTAAAACAGGATAAAGAGTAAACAGGATAAAGAGTACGCTCAAATAAAAAAAAGGTACGCTAAAATTGAAAGGGTACGCTAAAATTGAAATTGAAAGGGGTACGATAAAATAGAAAAAATGGCACGCTAAAATAGGAAAAATGCTACGCTAAAATTGAAATTGAAAAATGGTACGCTAAAAGTGAAAAAATGTATGCTAAAATTGCATGAAATTGAGAAAGAAATTGAAATCCAAGTTATTAATTAAAATGATTGAGGATGAAATTGAAATGTATTTTCACAATTAAACCTTTTAAAAAGATTGAGAATGAAAACGAAATGTTACTTTAATTAAAACATATAAAAAAAATGAGAATAAAATTGAAATTTGTTTCCAAAATTAAAATATAGTACTGTATTTATTAGACTGCTACAAGTAAGAAGAAGACGTAAAAAATTAAATGCAAGCGTGGGTGTTCGAACCCATGACCTCCTAACTATAAGTTTCATTCCCAACCAACTGAGACACAACATGAAACTGAATGTTTTACATAGAAAATAATAATTAACGCAATGTTTCGGACATGGGCTGTGGCCGCTTCCCACAATGATTTCTACTTGGCTTCCTCACTTGATTTAATGGATGTAATTGGTTCTCATGGTTCTTATTATACAAGTGGTTCTCATATGATCCTAAATCTCTCTCTCTCTCTCTCTCTCTCTCTCTCTATATATATATATATATATATATATATATAGAGTCAAGATTCGGTGGGAACCTATACATTAATGAGAACTGTGAGAACCTCTTAGGACCATTAGATCTTATGAAATCTCACGGCTGACATTAACCGCATGTTTTCCTTACTGAATCAACCAAATTATTTTTATCTTGGCCAAACTTACGCGAATGTCAGATGACTCATTTAGTTTACAAGTGGAATGCACTATCTATGGCAATTGACATGGGAATTTCTTTCCGTTGAAATGAGCAAATTGCAATTGATTTGTGGTCCAAATTGCAATTGATTTGATTTTGGTATTTCTTGTTCTAACCGATATAAATTTATTTGTTAATATGCAGCAGTTGTAGAAATAATTTATAAATAGAACCCGATTTTATCATACTTTTACCATTTTTTCAAATCTCATTTAATCTTATACAAAAATTACTAATATTCTTTTTTTCAATAAATATGAATAATAGTAGTCGTAATTCCGCAATACATCCTAATTCCTTTGATGTATTGGTTTATTTGACGAATCGCCAATTACATACGGATTATTGAAGGGCATTATTAATCGTCAATTGTCGAGTTATTGAAGGACGTGAATCTCCATTTACGAAATCACCAATTAGAATTTATATTCATCAAATGAGTAACTACTTTCACTGAATTTGTGAAATTAATTGTTTAAGTTTGTAAAATTAGGGCTTTTGTGAAATTAGGGTTCGATTGTGTACCTATTATATTAAATTAATAAATTTGTCCGTGCATACGGGGTACATCAAAGTTAATATTTATCCACATTCATTAGAATTAAAATCGTTACAACAATGGGTACATTAAAATTTGAAAAAGAGTACGCTAGAATTGAGGAAGGGTACACCAAAATTCAAAAAAGGTAAGCTAAAATTGAGGAAGGGTACACTAAAATTCAAAAAGGGTACACCAAAATACAAAAAGGGTACGCTAAAATTGAGGAAGGGTACACTAAAAATTCAAAAAGGGTACGCTAAAATTGAGGAAGGGTGCACTAAAATTCAAAAAGAGTACACCAAAATACAAAAAAGATACGCTAAAATTGAGAAAAAGGTACGCTAAAGTTACATGTTAGCTTGGTTTATACTTCGTATATACAATAAAATTGTCCATCCACACGAGTCCATATGATAATTTTATGTTAAAATTGAGAAAGGATATACTAAAATTAAAAGCTAGCTTGATTTATATATATACAATAAAACTGTCCTGCTAATTGTCATTTGTAGCAATCCCCACATGCAAGTTGAGCTCGCTAGGATTTCGATCAAGCGGGTTAAAGTCTTACTCGTATTAAACAATATTTGGGATCATAAATTGTTTGTTAAGATCATCTTATAACACAAAATGAGTCCATCCATACGAGTCAATCTGATAATTTTACTATGAGACCTCATAGTAAAATTATCATGAGATTATCCCACAAAAGACTTACTAGCCTTCTGAGTGGATTAAAATTCAAAAAAGGGTACGCTAGAATTAAGGAAGAGTACACCAAAATTCAAAAGGGTACGCTAAAATTGAGAAAAATACGTTAAAATTCAAAAAGGGTACATCAAAATTCAAAAAGGGTACACTAAAATTAAGCTACGAGTATATAAATAAATGAAAGAATGAATGATAAACGATATATTAAAGACTACATTTCTTTATAATCACTAATTTGAACCCCTAGTAGATTAACCAATAATAATTGTTAACTACCAAATTAGTGTCAGGATTATTCAAATAAAGAATTCAAAATAAGCAATGAACAAAAGAAGTTATAGTGATAAGTCAATGAATAGACTAAATAGACATTTGAGAGCAATAGAACTAATTAAAAGTATAAAACAAAATTGGAAAAATTGAGGAATAAAAAAGATACAGGGGAAAGTGCAAGAAATCAATGAGAATGAAGAAGTAAACAAAATTGAAGATCGAATGTGCGGAGTAATGAGCTCGAAATAGCAACAATGATGGTTGATGGTTGTCAGGGAGCTTGAGCTTCAAATATAATTTAGGGTTATTTAACAACAATAATACCAACTATAGGGCGTCTTCCCAAAATAATATCAATTTTAATAAATCTGAGAATAATACGTATTATTGAAGTAGTTAAACGAGAGTAGTCTGGGTGACCGGTTACCTGTAAAACCCTTCCACCTTCCTTTTTCACCTTTAATTTTATTTAACGGCAATAATATCAACTATACAGCGTCTTCCGAAAATAATTCCAATTTTAATAAATCTGAGAATAATACATATTTTTGAAGTAGTTAAATCAGAGTAGTATAGATAACCAGTTAACGATAGAACTCGTTCACCTTGCTTTTTCGCCTTTAATTTGTTTAATGTTCACTCTTTTTCACTTACTCAGTATACGAGGCATTAAACGTCATTAACGTCTTCGATCTTCTTCTTCCTTCAACCTCACCAAATCTGACTAACAACACAGTCCTACACCAAAATCAACACGTTAATCTAAACGAAACTTATAGAAAAAAACGGAAGAAGGATGAAGGGTAATGGAGAGAGAGGATGAAGGAGAAGAGTAAGGAGGAGTAGACTTTAGAAAACTGACCCGACCCAAATAAGCCAAACCGAAACCGACCCGACACCCGAACCGTAGCATGATTTTGACCCGAGCTAACCCGAAACTGACCCGACTATTATTATAGAAAATTAGTCGGTATCCCTAAAAAGGTTGAAAACAGCAAACCGGAGAATGACCCGAACCCGAAATTATCTGACCCGATCCGAAGTCAACCCAATTATTATAACCCGAAAGTGACCTGACCCAAAACTGACCCGACACAGTTCACCCGTTATCCGTGCCTAAGGAGGAGGATGGAGGATAAGTAGCAGGTTAAATATTAATTAGGTGACCTGATGCAGCAGGTTATAAATTCACTTATACTACTCTTGTTTAACTACTCCAATAATACGTATTATTCTCGGATTTATTAAAATTGGTATTATTTTGGGAAGACGCCCTATAGTTGGTATTATTGTTGTTAAATAACCCTATAATTTAAGAATAATTGAGAAAGTGGGATAGATGAGGAGAGAGAAAGGCAAATTGCATAATGAGAGAAAATAAGAGGGTTAGACGAGTTGACTCTGCACAATTTCATAATCAAATATGACTAATCTCAGCCCTTCATCCGTATAAAATCTAATGGTAGGGGTTTTCATGGTTCTCATTATAGGAGGAGTTCTCACATGATCCTAAATATATATATATATATATATATATATATATATATATATATATATATATATATATATATATATAGTCAAGATCGGTGAGAACCTATGCTATGATGAGAACTGTGAGAACCTCCTCCCACCCTTAGATCTTACTGCATCTTACGGCTGAGATTAGAGTATATTCACTCCACTTTAATTAGCAAACAGGGGCTGAGACATTGAACTTGAAAAAGAGTAGGGACTCTGATTTTTTAACAATAGAATTCGGTATCAAGTTAATGGGCGTGCTACTGCTAAGCTATTCTTTGAAAAGACGTACACTACTTACTACTGAAAAATATACGTACGGACTATACCATAATCTTTCATAATTATTATACCACAAAAATAGAAGTGAAAATTTCATATGTTCTTCTTCTCATGTTATTTTCATACCTTATCAATCAATCAAGTTGATTATTCAATAAACCATCTCTTTACTATAGTTAAAATTATGTAAGACAATTTTATAATACGCTAAAATAGAAAAAGGGTACGCTAAAATTGAAATTGAACAAGGATACGCTAAAATTGAACAAGGGTACGCTAAAAGTGAAAAAGGGTACGCTAAAATTAAAATTGAAAAAATGTACGATAAAATTGAAATTGAAATGGGTACGCTAAAATTGAAACAGGGTACGCTAAAACAGAAAAAGAGTACGCTAAAAGTTAAAAATGAATCACTAAAATTGAAATTGAAAAAAAAGTACGCTAAAAGTGAAAAAGGGCACGCTAAAATTTGAAAAGGGTACGCTAAAATTGAAATTGAAAAATGGTACGCTAAAATTGAAAAAAGGTACGATAAATTTAAGAAAGGATACGCTAAAATTGAAAAGGGATACACCATAATTAAAAGAGGGTACGACAATGGTATGCTAAAATTGAAAAATGTTACGCTAAAATTGAAAAAAGAAATTAAATCGAGTAGGGCTTGAAGAAGAAAGGTTGTATTCCATAAAAAATCCGGACAAAAGGAAATTAAAGAACAATATTTTAGATGAACTCCTAAGTCAATGAGGAAATTTGGAAAAAAAAAACAATAGCTGAGATTATTGCAATTATATTTGCCGACGATAATACTGTTACTATTGTAATGAAATAATGAATTTAATCGAATAAGTTAACTCATAAAATAATTAATTTTAAAAAAAAAGTTACTTAGGTTACTGGAGACCTAATTGTGATGAATTGATGGATTGAAGAAAAGTCGATTGAAAAATTGATGAATTGAAAATTGGATTCAATGGTTGATTGAAGAATTATGGATTAAAGGATTACGGGTCGAAGAATTTTGTAGAAAGAGGAGTTACGACCTTACGGGTTGAAGGCTCAAGCAATTGTGATTAATTGATGGGATTGAAGAATTTTGAAGGATCCAACGAATGAGATTGAACACTATGATCTAATGACTCATATTATAGTTCTCATTGAAGAAATGGTTCTCACATGAACCTAAATCTATATATATATATATATATATATATATATATATAGAAATTGCATCTTGTGAGTCCTCACATCTTAAATGAGTCCGTCCCGTAAATCAGGATCGTTCGATTTGATCAGATCAACGATCTGAAAAGCACGCGGAGTTTATATAAACTTCTTCTCCCTCGCGAAACTCCCTCTCTACGTTCACTTCTTCTCCCCCTCTGTTTCTTCAAATTTTCTATGTTTTTCTACGTTCTCTCCAACTTTTCTCAATCAAATTCATCAACACGTTCAATCAAAATACGCAACACGTTCAATCAAATTCATCAATTTACGCAACACGTTCAATCAAAATCATCGTTTGATTAGCGTTATTTTGCAGGTGATTCTCTGTTAGTTTTCCTGTTATTTTGCAGAATCAACGTTTATTCAATCAACATTTATTCAATTAGCGCTTATTCAATTTGATTTGAGTTCTTCTAAACGTACGTGTATGAAATTAGTAATTCCACTGCTATTGTTTCAATTAGCGCTTATTCAATGTAACACAAACAATGTAACAGTAACTGTGTAACAGAAACAATGTAACAGTAACTGTGTAACAGAAACAATGTAACACAAACAATGTAACAGTATCTGTGTAACAGAAACAATGTCGCAGTGTAACAGTGTAACGGTGTAATAGCACTGTTATAGTAACGCAGATATCTTAAGTGTCACAGTAATAATGTAACAGTAACAATATAATATAATAGAAACAATGTTACAGTAACTGTGTAACTGAAACAATGTTACAGTAACTGTGTAACAGTGTAATAAAAAAAGATGGCATCTCGTGAGTCTCTCTATCTTAAATGAGTCCGTCCCGCGAATCTGGGACGTTAGATATGGCAAATCAACGATAGAGAGTAACGTAATTGAGTAAGGGCAAAACTGTGATTTATCAGCATAATTTTCACAAGTTGCTGCACTTTTTAATGTTACAGTAACAACATTAATATTACTGTGACATTGTTACTGTAAAAAGCATTATAGAAGTAGTATTATTGTGACAGTAATTGACAAGATTACGTAATGTGAAATTTTAGAACAATTTTTTTATATTACAGTAACAATGTCACAGTAAAAATATTACAGTAACATTATGACAGTATTTAACAAGGTTATAGAATTATAGTTACTGTAAAATTTTAGAACAATTTTTTTATAATTCCTTAATAATATATAATCACAATAAACAATACAGAGTAATATTCAAACTGAAATAGAGTAGTATTAATATTCTTTTACCAACATTAAAATACCATAATTACTGTGACATAGTTACTGTAACAATATGTCACAAGGGACAATAGTTACTGTGACATTGTTACTGTAAACACATTACAGTGACAGCAGTTACGGTAGTTATCAAATGTTATCATCTTCTTCATCATCATATCAACCATGGTACCATTAATCTCCATTTTACAATCAAAATTTAACCAATTCATCACTATATTTCATCTCCAATGTCATCCACCTTCACCATCAATTCTCAATTCAATCTCAATTAATCCACCTTCACTCTCATTTTACAACTCATCCTCAAACACGGATCCACCGCCTACGTTGCCTACCACCTGAAGCGACCATCGGCATGGAACACAATTAGCTCCCATCACCGATCGATCAACACCAACATGGGCACATGGCCACCTACCCTTCCACTTCGAGCCAGCAATTATCCATTCAAATCCTCGCTACGAGTTTGATCGTAAGGCATAGATTTTATGCGATGTGATAAAATCAAGATTCACATGAGAAATTAATAATCTTTAGCTAATTAAATAATGAATTTAGATGAATTTTTAGAAATATGCCTTTGATTTGTGTTTTGTTGGTACAATTTTAAAAACTAATTGGGAATGCTCAGCATGTACGTTGAGGGAGAATGAAATGAGGATGCTGAATCGCGGGATGACTGGATAAGTGTCATCAGTTTTTTTTCCGTAATTAATTGTGATCGTTGATCAAATTAGATCTAACGGTTCTAAATAGTGGGACAGACTCATTTAAAGATGAGGACTCATTGGATCTCCACTCTATATTTTATATATATTTTAGGCTTTTTTCGAGCGATCTCATTGGTCCGTTTAATCAAACCTCAAATTAGAGAATTATCATAAATAAATAAATAAAAAATCAATTAGAGAATCTTTTGATTATTACAATATATATTTAATCTATTATATTAATATGATGTTTTACAATTCATAGTTAGAAACCTTTAGAGTTCATTTTTTTAAAACATTATCATAAAATAAATTATAAAAATGAAATAATTAGATTCGTGGTAAAAAATGCTTTCATTAGAGCATAAATATCATATTATTTGTTTCACATTATGTGATGATTTTATTACATATAACAGTTTTAAAACTATCCCACGTCGAAAAATTATAATATGATGATGGAATTCTATATTATAAATAAAGAGTTCCTAAGACTATAAACCTTAAGTAATTATTCTACATTGAAAAATTATGATGAGCTGATGAATTTTTATATTATAAAGAAGATTTATCATTCGGTTTTAAATAGATATCAACCAAGAAAAACATTTAAATTATCCCACATCGAAAAATTATGATGGGGTGATGTAATTCTATATCATAAATAATAGTAATCATTCAATTTTAAATATCGATCAAAAAACTTTTAATATATAAGAGAGTACAAACTTAAAATCATTTCACATTCAAAAATTACGATGAGTTGATGAAATTCTGTATTATAATCAAGAGTAATGATGTATTTTTTTTAGTTTTAAAAAGAGTTTTTTAAGACCATAAGCTTAAGTAAATTATTCCACAATGAAAAATTATGATGAGGTGACGGAAGATTATAAACTTAAATAAATTATCCAACATCGAAAAATTATGATAATTTGATGAATTCTATATTATCAATAAGACTAATAATTCGTTCTTAAATATCAATCAAAAAAACTTTTAAGTTTTTAAAAGTCTCTTAATAAGACTACAAACTTAAGTAAAAATAATCTCACATCGAAAAATTATACGTAATAAAGTGATGAAACTTTATATTATAAATAAGAGTAATCATGTGCTCTTAGATATTAACAAAAATCTTTTGAATCTTAAAAATATATAAAGACTATATAAACTTAAGTAAAACTATTAAGAATTTTTTTTCCTTAGACATCAACTAACTTAAATAAAAAACTATAATAAGGTGATGGAATTCTATATAATTATAAATAAAACATAATAATTCTTCCTTAGACATCACCAATTTAAGTAATTCGCTCACATCGAAAAATTATGATGAGGTTATGAATTTCTACTAAATAAGAGTAAACATTGTTTTTAAATATCAGTCAATAACATTTTGAGTTTAAAAGGTCTTAATAAGACTACAAACTTAAAATTATCCCACATCAAAACAATTAAAATAATGTATGGTGATGATTCTATATTATAAATAAGAATACAAATTTTAGTTAAATTATCCCACATCGATAGATTTCTATATTTTAGTTAAATTATCCCACATCGATAAATCATACCAAATCGAAAAAGTATGATGAGGTGATGAAATTCTATATCATAAGTGAGTAATCTTATGGTTTTAAATATCAACCAACAAATTTTGAGTCTTAAAAAGTTTTTAAAAGGACTAGAAACCTAAAATTATCCCATATTGTAAAAATTAAAACAAGGTGATGATTCTATATTATACGGAGTAAATAAGAGCAGATATTAAGACTATAAACCTTCAATAAATTATCCAACATCGAAAATTTATGATGAGACGATAAAATCTTATATTATAATAAGACTAATCTTTCGTTCTTAGATATAAATCAAAAAATTAATTCGTTCTTAGATATCAATCAAAAAACTTAAATTATATTATAAATAAGAGTAATCATATGTACGTTCTTTTGAATTTTAAAGTTAAATTCTCCAAATTATGATGAGGTGATGAAATTCTATATTACAAATAAAGTTACATTAAAATTATCACATATCGAAAAATTATAATGAAGTGATAGAATTTTACGTAATCTTTCGTTCTTAGATATTACCCAACAATTTTTGACACTTAAAAATTATTTTTACATTGAGAGAATAATGTCATTGAAAGATGTGTTTTTTAGTAGATGATTTGTCTCACATTGAAAGAATAATGTTGTGTTTTTTAGTAGGTGATTTGTCTCACATTGAAAGAATAATGTCATTGTGAAAGTTACTACCCCTCCGTCCCACTAAGATTGTCCTGTATTCCTTTTCGGATAGATTCTTAAAGATTGTCTCATTTCTCAACTTTTCTTATTAGTCTATCATATCCCACATCGAAAAAATTAAAATAAGATGATGATTCTATATTATAAATAAGAGTACTCATGTGTTCTTTTGGCTCATAAAAAGGGCTCTTAAAACAGTAAATAATCCCACATCAAAAAATTAAAAAAAAATATTATATTATAAATAAGTGTAATCATTCATCATTAGATATCAACCAAAACTAGCTTAGGTAAATTATCCCACAAATTAAAATAAGGTACGGTTATGATTCTATACTATAAATAAGACTATAAATTTTAGTTAAATTATCCTATATCGACAAATTATAATAAGATGATGGATTTCTATATTATAAATAAGACTAATTATTTGTTAGACTATATACTTAAGTAAAGTATGGCACATCGAAAAATTATACACCCTCTCTCTTGAGTATTCAAAACTTTTGAGACTATAAAGAGTGTCATCATTGCCTAGCCTATATACTCAAGTTCCTTGATTTGTGAGCTAAAGTTAATGGAACAATCTTTCTGGGACAGAGGAAGCATGAGTCTTAGATATTTTTTTCTTCTATAATTGTAGTTAAGGTATAAATATCAATTTATCCTTATTTTTATAATCATCATATGAGATCTTTTATTTCTATTTTTTTTCAATGTAATTAAGCCAACTAACCCGTGCAGCACACGGGCTTTAATCTAGTTTAAATAATCCATCGCTCCCAAATACAATTATGACTTCTAGTTCAATTATAAATGATGTCAAATTGATTATTTATTTACCAAATTATTATTTTTAATTATATTAATATTATTGTTTGATTAATTATTTAGGTTTAATTGTTTAGAATTTATAAAGAGGTTGGTGGTTGGCATGGTGGTCGTTGAGGATGGACTCGCTAGAAGAGGGTGGCTGGCATGGTGGTTCACCGGAAAGGGGTGGCTTGGGTCACTGCGTAACAAAAAAAAGGAAAAACAAAATAGAAGTAACAAAAAATAACCAAAAAAGAGCAACTAACAAACAAAAAAAGGGTTAATTAAATTTAAAAAAATAAAAGAAAGAAAACCCCCACTAACAACGTGCTCCCTCCCGACCCTCACCCCACCCACCACCCACCCGTCCACCGCACCACACCACTCTACCCCACCGCCCACCGCCCAGCCGCCATCCAACCCACACCGACCCCATGACCCACACCACCACCCAACCACCCTCACGGCCTCACCCATTTGACCTAACCCCCACCCGCCCACCACCCAGCCACCCCACAATCCGACCCACACCGTCTCCGATCCAATCTCACCCACCTAGCCCCTACTGACCTGACCCCAGCCACCGACTCTAGCCATCGATCCCGAACGATTTCGATATTTGTGGTGGTTGATGGTGTGTCTGACTGTCTATGGGTGTTTGAGATTTATTTAGAGAGAAAAACAAACATTTAACTTTTTTGATGAGAGCAATTGATACGAGTAAGCTCGAACCCGACCCGATTGTGCTTGGACCGAACAAAGCCCACAATGAGACGATGCACTCACTCAGGGTATTCGAACCAAACCCAATAAAGTTGGGCGTGTGCATGCTTACCCATGTCCCAAATATGGTCTAGGTGCATTAGAGAAAATAAAGATTATGGAAGATATGCGAATGATATCAAGCGTGATCCTTACTCCAAATAATCAAGAACAATCTTCTCATATTTGGCAACAAAATAAATGAGTATCAAGGTTGATTTTATATTTATTTCATGGGAGATATGCGTGAGATCTACCATCCAAATAAAGAGGCAATCTTCTTTTAATTAGGAAGTAAGAATAATAATGATATCTTCAATATCATTTCAAGATATACCTAGGATAAGATATTATATTCTCTAGATTAGTTACTATTTTTCCTTGATTATGTATCTCATAAAATAGGCTAAGTATCTCGTATAGTATATTCGAGATTATATTCGTGTAAGGCTATAAAAGCCACGTTCCATAGCTTTTTTCATCATTCAATAATTAAGCAATAAAAATTTCAGCAACATTTTGATTTTAAATCAACTCGTGTGTTTTATATTTCGAGAAAGTACTTCGAAATCGCGTTGAGGAATTGGTGCGCCAATCTCTACGTTATTAGTTTCGGATTCAAGGTAGAATTCGGGCTAACTATCTTTGGTTACGTTGGTCTTTTATTTCATCACAAAAATCCTTACGTAATTCAGAGTATTTTCTTTCCTAAAATAGACGCACCACAAAACGTCTAAATCCGGAAAGACCCTAACCACGAACCAAGGTTACATTAACCTTAGTTCAATTTCACTCCAAAATCCACGTCACCACTCAAGGTTACATTAACCTTCGACCCAATTTTCATATCTTATTCTAAACCGCTTCCGCATTCACATCATTTGGTATCAAAGCCGTGTTTAGCGACATGGGAGATAACGAAATCAACAACAACAATGTCAACAACAATGACGCAAGCATCATCAATACTGGAGGGAGTAATGACGACAATCTCATCCAACAATTGCTCCGTGCTTTGCGCAATTTGCCCGAGAACAGACCTGGGGGAGGTGCCAGGAGATTCGTGGATGTGCCCAAACCCCAGGACAAATTCAAAGTCAAGGAGTTACCTGAATTCGGGGGAGGCATAGATCCGGAAGAGTACTTGGACTGGGAGCGTCAAATCGAGAGGATGTTCGAATTCAAAGATGTCCCTGATGAGAAGTGTTGCAAGTATGCTATCTTGAGGCTAACAAAAAGTGCGTCCCTATGGTTCGAAAGTATGAAGACTAGGCGAGCACGGGAGGAAAAGCCTAAGATCAGGGTCGTGGGAGGAACTCAAAAATAAGTTACGCAAGAGGTATGTTCCTAAAACTTACAAAATCGACTTATATCGTAAGGTAGCTGAATTGAAACAAGGGACCATGTCAATTAGTGCGTATATTGAGGAGTTCGAAAAGGCATCTTTAATGTGCGAGTTAGAAGAACTCGAGGAACAAAAGATGGTTAGATTTTGTAGGGGTTTAAATCGTAACATAGCTGATGTGGTAGATTTACATCCTTATGCTTCGTTTGATTTGTTATGCTCTTTGTGTTTAAAAGTAGAGGGCCAACAAAAACGACGAACTAGTTCGACCACTAAAACAAACACTTGGGCAAAATCCGAAGCACCTAATAAATTCGGAGGGTCTAGTTCAAGCCAAACCCCAAAATTCGTAGTTGTCACCCAAACAACACCTAAAACAGACACCAAATCAAAAGACATGTCTAGGGTCCATTGTTTCAAGTGTCAAGGATTTGGTCACTTTCAAAGCGATTGTCCCAATAAAAGAGTCATCACCTTAGGAGAGGCAATTAGTTATCGCGATGAATTGATGGAGGGTTTTAGTGACGAGGATGAACCCTCATATGTCACGAATGGGGATGAGTTAGAGGGGGACGACGTGCTCGAGTTTGTAGCACCAAGTCATGTTGAGTCTTTGGTCTTACGTCGTACTTTGCACACCGTTATTGAACCGGTTGTGGCCGAAAAACGTGACCAAATCTTCCACACTAAATGCTTGGTCAAAGACAAATGGTGTAATGTGATTTTTGATGGAGGGGAGTTGTACCAACGTCGCCTCACAAGACATGGTTAAGAAATTAACCCTAACCACCACACCACACCCGAGACCCTATACCTTACATTGGCTCGATGATGGGAATCAAGTTAAGGTAACTAAACAAGTCCGCGTTGGTTTTACGATGAGTCCTTACAAGGACGAGGTGGTTTGCGACGTTATTCCCATGGATGCTTGTCACGTGTTATTAGGCAGGCCATGGCAATTTGATCGCAATGTCCTTCATAGAGGACGAAGCAACGAGCATGAACTCATGGTGGATGGTAAGAAGGTCGTCCTTAGGCCTATGGCGCCGAAGGAGATTCGTTCGATTCATTCTAATCGTACTAACAAGCCGAGTTTATCAATGTTTGCTAGTGAAAGAGACGTGGAGCAGGTTTTGGCTAGAGGAGAGCAAGTGTACGCGCTTGTGGCGTCTAACCTGTCCACAGTTTCAAGAGGGAATAACCTTGACCAAGGTTACATTAACCTTGACCAAGTTTACCCTAACCTTGACTCTGTTGAACACGTTAAACCACTATTGCGTGAGTTTGACGATGTTTTTCCAGATGATTTACCAGCGGGTTTGATGGTAAGGGATTCGTCACGTCCCTAGCCGATCAATATAACACCGACTAACCTAGTGAGTAGCTAGGGTAAGTCGGGATCGATTCCACGAGGACGGTATATCAAAGCTTAGACTATGTCGGCTTACAAACGAGACTATGCTACCAAAAACGACACAAAGAAAGCGATAAAAGGAAAACTAATGATGGAGGAGGAGTATGACTAAGCTAAGGATCGAACTAATGAATAAACTAAAGGAACGAAGGCTAACTAAGAGGATTAACACAAATATGGAAAGAAGTGGGGTAGGTCGGGTTCATAGGAGTAGAAGGATAATTGGGGTGATCAAGGGTATAGGTGTCTCCTAATCGCTAGAGTCGATCCGGGCTCTCGCAACTTAGACCGATGTCAAGGTGGGTCCGGGCTCTCGCAACTTAGACCCTAGTCGGCACTCTCATGACTATGACTATTCTCTATATTTCCACAAAGTAAGCAATCAATGAGAGGGTGAACACAAGCATGGGAAGCATGGCCACTACAACTCACACAAGCATATCAACAAACACATAGAGTGCCTACAATGTGACTAACAACAAAGATACAACCTTTTCCCCTTAATCAACCCTAATCATCCATAATCTATCCCTAATCCCCCTACTAACCCCACAAGAAGACTACTCACTCATTATCAAGAATAAAACAACCATAACAAGAGAAAATATTATCACTAAACAAACATCCATAATGATTAACAAGAACAATGATACTAACAATATGAAAAGATTCAAACAAGATTAAATGAACAAGATTGAGAGTAAGAAAGGTTATACCAACACTAAGGAGATGAAAAGATGAAATCTTGTATAAATAAGAACCCAAATAAAACCCAAGGTTGTCAATCTTGGAGAATTCTTCAAGTATCCTCTTAATACAAGAACTAATTACAATAATTAACTAAGGATTAACTAAGATTAAAGAGAGATTAAGATTAATGTGTGAGAGTAAATCTAGGGTTTTGAATGATAATGGAGGCTTAAACTAATGTAGGGTAACATAAGATGTCTTAAAATTACAAGATGGGAGTATATATATGGGTACAAGAGTGAAGGAGAAGAAAAGAAGAGGCCCGTGCTGCCTCTGGTAGCTTCCCGACCGGGACGGATCATCCCGATCGGGACGGCTCTGTCATCCCGATCGGGACGAGTTGGTCCCAACCGGGATGGGCTCACAGCAGCCATCCTAATGTAGCACCCCATCCCGAACGGGATGGGTCTTGTATGCCTTCCTTAAACACTCTTTGGTCCTTCCTTGCCTCTCATGGGCTTCCCACCGATTCTCGGGACTCGGGATCGGGTCTCGGAGGCTCGGGATTGGGTCCCAAGGTCTCGGGGTCGATTCCAAGGTCTCGAGTCATCGTTCCTTTATCTCGTTGGCTCCAAAATGTGTATGTATTGAGTCGGAATCGCTCCAACTCTTCCAATTCGGCCTCGGGAACCTGAAACGAACTAAAGGAAGCATAAGAAGCCCATGAATCGCTCCAAAGGAGCGATTCCACAAGGAAAAAGGGATCAAAACACAACAAATAGGCACTACAAACTACACTTATCAACTTCCCCACACTTAACCCTTACTCGCCCTCGAGTAAGCACACACTAACTACTAAACTAGCCGAATGGGTATTAGCGCACCCTACGCCCCTTCAACTCACGCGAGTGCACTTAGAGGACAAGTGCACTCTGCAAGGCAAGTTGGGTCTTGCGACAAAACTGTGGATGCAACCGGACACAAAACACATAAACAAACAAACACACAAACAAACACCTAATCGGTTGCACCCAAAACAAAAGAAATACCGCTTCCCTCTAAAAGCGGTGAATGAAACACTGGTTTAGGACTCGAGGTAAGTGACAACGTTCCCAAGCTAGCAATACAAACCGAGGTGAACTAAACCCTAATAGTATGACGATAAAGCAATAAAAACGTTGGTAACTTACCTAGGTCCTCCTAACTTTCTAAAAACGTACTACAGGATGATCGGCGGAGTGGAAAAGTGAGGAACCACGGTGTTAGTCGACACTGTAGGTAAGTGAGACCCCGCCCCCTTTAGCGTGAGCCAAGAGGGTCGTCCCGTGTCCAAGACCGCCTAACTAGTCCAAGTAAAAAGGTGGAAAAACATGCAAAATGAGGGAAGACCGACTAATGCCGCTATCATCCTTCCTCGGGACTCGGTCCTTTGGTAGGCTCTTCACGGCAAAAGTCGGAAAAAGGCTTATTTTTGTGGGGATTTCTTTTTGTGAGACGGGTTTTCTTTTGGCATTTTCTTTCTTCTTTTGCATTTTCGCTTTGTTTTGCCACGCCATTCTTTTTCTTCTTTTCTATTTTCTTTTTGGCTTTTGTGCCTTTTCTTTTTCTTCATTTCTTTTCTTTCTTTCATCATTTTTTTTCTTTCTTTTCTTTTCTTTGCCCTTTTGGCAAGATTTGGCATTTTTGACATTTCATTGAGTAGCAAGAAAGAGAAAATCAACAATTTGCATTTTATTTGTGCGGAATGTGTAGGAGGTAGGTGAATGGGTGAGTTGAGGGTCGCGATCCCTCTTCAAATCCACAAAAAGGGGAGAACTTGGACTAATCAAACAATCCCAAACACGGTCACCTAAGGGACGAGACTCGGTAACCAAGGCCTTTTCACACCGTGGGTGGTCATAATGGTCAAAAGTGCAAATCCCGTAGTAAATTCCGAGTAAGCTAGGTGGACTGAAGGTAAAGGACCAACGAAATCATTGATTTAGGGTCATTCTACTAGATTAAAGTCCAAGACTCGATTTACACTACTAGGAAGGGAAAGTATACGCTCACACACTAGCCTCTAAATCGAGTTTTCGAAAACCTTTTACACAAGACACAACACAACACAAAAAAAAAAAGAGACATGACGAAAACAAAAAGAAAAGAAACAAAAGCAACAAAAACAAAACAAGGTAAAACAAAACACATAGACAAAACAAACACCACCCCTATCATCCGAACAAGTCTCCAAATCAACCTCAAACTTTACAAAGCTCCACCCGTGCACACCACAACACACAAATCCTCCAAACTCCACAAGGAACAAAGAGGAAAAAGGGGTGAAGAGATGTTACCGGAAGTCTTGAAAGCTCTCCAAAGCTAACGTCGATTTAAGCAACCTATAAGGAAAAAGGGAGGCAAGCACACACAATACGACAAATACACAACACAAGGACACAAAAGGAAAACACACAAAAGAAAAATCTTTTTGATTTTTGCGAAATTTTTTCAAATTTTTAGGGTTTTTAAAGGTTTTTCTCGAAAAAAGGGAAAATAAAACTAACTACGATAGAATATCGCTCCCCCACACTTAAATCGAGCAATGTCCTCATATGCTCAATCGTAGTGTGCGGAGAGACAAAAGAAGAAGAAAAGAAACTACGAAAATAAGGCTAAAAATCAAAAAGAAAAGATGGAGAAAAGGTAGAAGGTGTCCGGCCGGGGTGTAGTCAAATCACCATGGGCCGAGACAAGAAAAGATATGGATGGGGAAAAGAAAATAGAAAGAAGGAAATAAAAGGAAATGGGAGGGGAGGGCTAGGTGTAATCAAGTCACCTAGCCCGGATTCCGTCCAAATCCGACTAACTCCTAAAAAGGGGTGAAGATCTTGTAAATTGGACTAATCGATTGACTCTCGACGTAATCACGTCGTCGGGAGTCGGGAGCAACCATACTACGGCCTCGAAGGCCACTAAGATCCTATGACTCAAGGGAAGGAGGGCAAACAATGAAAAACAAGCGATAAAAAAGACGGAAAAGTAAGGGTAGTTACCAAACCGAGCGGTTAGTAACTCACTTGCTCCATCGTCTCGATGATCATTGAAGGCTCGTCGCTTGTCTTCTCGGGTGCCATCTCGCTTCACACTCAAGAAAGAGTCATGGTCGGGATAGTAATGGTGTGAGGGGATGGTACTTGATGTGAGAGTCGGTGTAAAGTGAATAGGAAATGGAGTGAGGGCATGAAAATGAAGTATATGGGGCATATGATAAGGCTGGGGTAGCTAGGGAGGTTGGGAGGGGGCATAAAATGGTTGGGTGGACTTGATTAGCGAAGAAGAATCACAAAGAGGGAGCAGAGGACCATCCCGGTCGGGAAGACTGATCCCGATCGGGTTACCTCACCCGTCCCGGTCGGGACGGACCCACAGTAAGCTCAATTCTTGGTGCACCCATCCCGATCGGGACGGCTCCTTCCCGGTCGGGATGCCACACCCATCCCGGTCGGGACGCCCTCATCCCGGTCGGGACGGACTCACAGGAAGCTCCAAATATGGCGCACCCATCCCGATCGGGACGGGTCCTTCCCGGTCGGGTTGCCTTACCCTTCCCGGTCGGGACGCCTCATCCCGGCCGGGATGGGTCTTCTTCAACTTCCACAATCCCCAAAAGCTTGCTTCAAGCTTCAAAAACCCGATCCTCATGCCTACAACCCAAAGTATATCATCGCCAATCTCCTCTAGGAGCATTCTCACTTCACCTATCAAGCAATACTCAAACATACATCAAACTCTCTCCCTCACAACGCTCATCAATCAATCCAAATAACAAGAATTCACAAAAAATCCAACTAACTACAAGAAAGAGATATATACAATGAGACGGTTCTTGTGGAACTCCGTCAAACCAAGGTGGTGCTTTCTTCAATCTTTTTCAACAACCTTGAACACTTCCATCTCCATCAAGGGCACGTAGGAACAAGTTGAAGGCCCTTGAGAAGTCTTCAATCAAGGTCGTAATGTAACCGACCACATCCCAAGGTTTCTCATGGCCTTGCCTTGACGTTCCCGGGGCATCCCGCTTTTCCAAGTTCAACGACTTGAACTTGTACTTTTGGTCCTTGGGGATATACCCAAACGTCCACCGGTCCTCATGCGGCCCCAAGGGAGGCTCATCTTCTTCCTTATCATTGCACTTCAACTTGTCATCAAGCCCATGATTCGGGCACTCATCTTCCTCCAAATCGGAGTCATCATCCTCAAGTACATAAGAGTACTCCTTCAAGCTTTGTCCCAATCCTTCCCTTAGATCGATGTCTTCCGTGGCATGGATCATATTACATGTCTCGGTCATAGGCGAAGTGTTGCCTTGGAGGTCAAACACTAACTCCTCGTCGCCTAGTTGAAAAGTGATCCTACCCTTCTTCACATCGATCACGGCATCGGCGGTGTGTAAAAATGGGCGTCCAAGGATGATGGGAGTGTTAGCATCCTCCGGCATGTCAACCACAATGAAGTCGACCGGAATGAAGAACTTCCCTATTTGTACCGCCACATCCTCTAACATTCCCAATGGTCGGTTAAGAGATTTATCGGCCATTTGGAGTGTAATGGACGTACACTTCAACTCCGTCATCCCTAATCTCTCACAAATGGTGTAGGGAATAATGCTCACACCCGCGCCCAAATCACACATAGCTCTCTTGATCTTGTAGTTGCCGATGGTGCATGGGATAGAGAAACTACCCGGGTCCTTCAACTTCGGAAGCGTGGAACCTTGAATAAGCTCGCTCACCACCCTAGTGAACGCTACCGTCTCTTCCTTGTCGATGGACCTCTTCCTAGCCAAGATTTCTTTCATGAATTTACCATATGCCGGGATTTGGGTAAGTAACTCGGTAAACGGGACACTAACATCCAATTTCTTCACGATATTAAGGAACTTGTCGAATTGAGTGTCCACCTTAGTCTTCATTTGCCTAGATGGGTAGGGCAACTTGATTTGGTACTTGTTTTGATCACTAAGGGTGGACTCTTCAAAGGACACTTTCCTTTTTCCCTTGTCTTTCTCTTGAAGAGGGGGAGGGTTGTCTTCTTGGGGTTTCTCGACCTCCCATAAAACTTGCTCCTCAATTGGATTATTAAAGCTTGACTCTTCTTGATTTGGAGATGCCAATTCCATTCTCGGTTCTTGCATTGGCTCTTGCTCACTAGGATATGGAGGGGGGTCATAGGATGTACCTCTCCTTGTGGTGATAGCATTTACATGCTCAAATGTCGGTGTTTCACCTTGAGAAGGTAGTTGCCCCTTTTGCCTTGAGGAGCTCCCCGAAGCGAGTTGAGATACTTGAGTCTCAAGTATCTTCATACGGGTGTCTCTTATCGCGTTTTCCCCTTGAATATAAGTGAAGAGCTCATGATGGTTTCTTGATATGTCCATTTGACCTTGTTGCATGTCCATCAAAGTCTTTTGAATGTCGAAATCCCGAGGTGGGGAGGATGGATTATGTGGAGTGTCGGTGATGGCGAGGGGAATGTCATAATCATGAGTAGGAGACCGGCTCCTAGGCTTGCTTTGTTGTTGTTGATTTTGAGTTGCTTGTTGATGGTTCCCTTGGAACCCATGAGAATTACCTTGTTGATGGCCATGATTGTTGCCATGGTTGCGGTTTTGATACCCTTGAAAATTTTGGTTTCCATGGAAACCACCTTGATTGAAGTTCCCTTGTTAGAACCCTTGCTTGTTGTTGAAGTTGCCTTGGTTATTTTGCTTGAAATTGTTGAAGGGTCTTTGATTACCCCCATAACCTTGGTAACCTTCATTGTTGTCCCGTAAGGGAGGTGGAACATAGGGACGAGGTTGTTGTTGTTGATGTTGAAGTGCTTGTTGTTGAGGAACTTGATTGGAAGCTTGGTATTGATTAGAGTAGGAGGCACCTTGCTTGAATGCTTGAAAGGCGTTCACTTGCTCAATACTCCCTCTACAATGCATAGGATCATGACCAACGATTCCACAAGTATCACACATCCGAAAATAAGGCAAAGGAGGTGCAAACTCCAAAGCATTTACATCATGGATCGAGTGTTGGTTGGAGAAACTAGAGCTTTGAACTTGGTTGAGGTGGCTTTGGAGCTTTTTGTCAATGGTCTCCATGCGAGTTCTTAGTTGAGCCCCAAGATCAATGCTCAATTGTGTAATGGCATCAACCTCATGCCTACCTCCCCGATTTGCCTTCCTGGGCCTTGAGTATTGTGAATTATGCACCGCCATGTCTTCAATCCTTGACCAAGTTTGGTCATCCTCCACTTCGGTAAACCTACCGTTAGATCCCATATTGAGTATGGCCCTCGAGTCTTCATATAGCTCATTCCAAAATTGTTGCACGAGGAACCATTGTGATAAGCCATGGTGTGGACAAGAACGGATCAAGGCTTTGAATCTTTCCCACGATTCGTAGAGGCTTTCATCATCGCGTTGTTGGAAACCTGTGATAGAGGCTCTCAATAGATTTGTCTTCTCCGGGGGATAGAATTGTTGGTAGAAGGCTAAGGCTAGCTTCTTCCAAGTATCAATGCCAAGTCTTGCTTTATCCAACCCCTTGAACCATTGCTTCGCCTTACCGATAAGAGAGAAAGGAAATAATACCCACCGGATTTGGTCTTGAGTTATTCCCGTTTGTGAAATAGCGTCACAATAGTCCGAAAAGGTTTCCATGTGTTGATGAGGATCTTCGGTTGGTAACCCGCTAAATTGACTTCTCTCGACCAATTGGATAAATTGCGTTTTCGCCACAAAATTCCCGGTATATGCCTCCGGTAAAGTGGATGGACCCGGCAAAACGTCTTCCGTAAAGGTTGAGTGAGAAGAGAACTTAGGCATGATTGGATATAAGGGAGACGATGGTGGTGTAGACGGTGTTGATGTAGATGAAGAGGGGGAACTAGGAGAAGAATCACTGAAGGGATTGATGAAGGTCCCTCCGGCCGTCTCTCGAGGTGAAATGCTCAAGTCGGCTCCTTGGGCTTGCCCTTGATGAGTGGTGTTTGCACTTGGTTGAGAGATCCTAACCCGATTAATCGTCCGTTGGCGAAAGGCTCGAAAAAGTCTCTCCGGCTCTGGATTAAAGAGATAGAAGTCGCCTCCCCTCCTAGGCATACACTACACACTAGAACAAACGTAAGAACACCTAGTGCTTTATGGACACTAGGCAACGACAATAGCAAACACAACTAGAGACAAAGAGAAAAAGAAGAGATAAAACTAAAGAAAGAAGAAAAATCTAGAGAATATTCACAAGAGAGGATGGGAGAACACAAAGAAGGGTAACTAAGTCTAGAAATAAGCAAACTAAGTCTAAACAATGCACTGTCCCCGGCAACGACGCCAAATTGATGGTAAAGGATTCGTCACGTCCCTAGCCGATCAATATAACACCGACTAACCTAGTGAGTAGCTAGGGTAAGTCGGGATCGATTCCACGAGGACGGTATATCAAAGCTTAGACTATGTCGGCTTACAAACGAGACTGTGCTACCAAAAACGACACAAAGAAAGCGATAAAAGGAAAACTAATGATGGAGGAGGAGTATGACTAAGCTAAGGATCGAACTAATGAATAAACTAAAGGAACGAAGGCTAACTAAGAGGATTAACACAAATATGGAAAGAAGTGGGGTAGGTCGGGTTCATAGGAGTAGAAGGATAATTGGGGTGATCAAGGGTATAGGTGTCTCCTAATCGCTAGAGTCGATCCGGGCTCTCGCAACTTAGACCGATGTCAAGGTGGGTCCGGGCTCTCGCAACTTAGACCCTAGTCGGCACTCTCATGACTATGACTATTCTCTATATTTCCACAAAGTAAGCAATCAATGAGAGGGTGAACACAAGCATGGGAAGCATGGCCACTACAACTCACACAAGCATATCAACAAACACATAGAGTGCCTACAATGTGACTAACAACAAAGATACAACCTTTTCCCCTTAATCAACCCTAATCATCCATAATCTATCCCTAATCCCCCTACTAACCCCACAAGAAGACTACTCACTCATTATCAAGAATAAAACAACCATAACAAGAGAAAATATTATCACTAAACAAACATCCATAATGATTAACAAGAACAATGATACTAACAATATGAAAAGATTCAAACAAGATTAAATGAACAAGATTGAGAGTAAGAAAGGTTATACCAACACTAAGGAGATGAAAAGATGAAATCTTGTATAAATAAGAACCCAAATAAAACCCAAGGTTGTCAATCTTGGAGAATTCTTCAAGTATCCTCTTAATACAAGAACTAATTACAATAATTAACTAAGGATTAACTAAGATTAAAGAGAGATTAAGATTAATGTGTGAGAGTAAATCTAGGGTTTTGAATGATAATGGAGGCTTAAACTAATGTAGGGTAACATAAGATGTCTTAAAATTACAAGATGGGAGTATATATATGGGTACAAGAGTGAAGGAGAAGAAAAGAAGAGGCCCGTGCTGCCTCTGGTAGCTTCCCGACCGGGACGGATCATCCCGATCGGGACGGCTCTGTCATCCCGATCGGGACGAGTTGGTCCCAACCGGGATGGGCTCACAGCAGCCATCCTAATGTAGCACCCCATCCCGAACGGGATGGGTCTTGTATGCCTTCCTTAAACACTCTTTGGTCCTTCCTTGCCTCTCATGGGCTTCCCACCGATTCTCGGGACTCGGGATCGGGTCTCGGAGGCTCGGGATTGGGTCCCAAGGTCTCGGGGTCGATTCCAAGGTCTCGAGTCATCGTTCCTTTATCTCGTTGGCTCCAAAATGTGTATGTATTGAGTCGGAATCGCTCCAACTCTTCCAATTCGGCCTCGGGAACCTGAAACGAACTAAAGGAAGCATAAGAAGCCCATGAATCGCTCCAAAGGAGCGATTCCACAAGGAAAAAGGGACCAAAACACAACAAATAGGCACTACAAACTACACTTATCAGGGTTTACCTCCATTGCGTGGAATCGAGCATCAAATTGATCTCGTACCCGGCGCACCCTTACCAAACAAGGAGGCTTATCGGAGTAACCCCGAAGAAACTAAAGAACTCCAACGACAAATTGAGGAGTTAATGGAACGAGGGTACGTAAGAGAAAGCATGAGCCCGTGCGCGGTTCCAGCTTTACTCGTCCCTAAGAAAGATGGCACATGGAGAATGTGCATCGATAGCCGAGCAGTGAATAACATCACCATAAAATATCGATTCCCGATTCCAGACTCGATGATATGCTTGATGAACTTCACGGCTCAACCATCTTCTTCAAAATCGATCTTCGAAGTGGTTATCACCAAATTCGAATGAGAGAAGGAGATGAATGGAAGACCGCATTCAAAACCAAACATGGTTTATATGAATGGTTGGTCATGCCTTTCGGCCTTACAAACGCACCAAGCACTTTCATGAGGCTTATGAACGAGGTTCTAAAGTCCTTCATTGGAAAGTTCATGGTCGTGTACTTGGACGATATTCTAGTATACAGTAAGGGCGTTGAAGAGCACCTACAACACTTAAGACAAGTGTTCGAAACACTAAGAATGCAAAAACTATACGGCAAAGCCGAAAAGTGCTCATTCCTGGTCAACAAAAGTTATATTCCTTGGATACGTTGTATCTCGGGATGGAGTTTCCGTGGATCAAGAAAAGGTGGAGGCTATTCGTTCTTGGCCTATCCCTAGTACGGTGACTGAAGTACGATCATTCCATGGATTGGCTTCATTCTACCGACGATTTATTCGTGATTTCAGCACGGTCATGAGCCCAATCACGGGTTGCTTGAAAAAGGGAGCGTTTGATTGGAACGAACAAGCTCAAAAAGCGTTCGAGAAGATCAAGGAGTTGCTATGCAATGTACCTATACTCGCTCTACCCGACTTCTCTCAACCGTTCGAAGTTGAGTGTGACGCAAGTGGCGTGGGAATTGGGGCTGTCTTAATCCAAGCTCAACGACCCATTGCTTACTTTTCGGAGAAATGTGGGGGCGCTCGTTGTAATTACTCTACATACGACAAAGAGTTCTACGCGATCGTTCGAGCACTTGACAATTAGAGTCACTACCTTCGCCCTAGTCATTTTGAACTTCACTCGGACCACGAGTCTCTCAAGTACATACATGGGCAACAAAAACTCGACCCGAGACATGCAAAGTGGGTTGAATTCCTTCAATCATTCCATTTTTCATCAAAGTACAAAGAAGGCAAAAGTAATGTAGTAGCTGACGCTTTATCACGGAGATATGCGCTACTTACCACGCTCGAAGTGAAGTTACTAGGGTTCGATTTAATAAAAGAATCCTATGTGCTTGATGATGAACTAAGGAAGATATTCGAGGAATGTCAAAAGGGTGGATACAAGGAATACACGTTACAAGAGGGTTTTCTATTTAAGGGAAATCGACTTTGTGTTCCGAAGCATCCAATTCGTGAATTATTAATTCGCGAAGCACATGGTGGTGGTTTAGCCGGACATTTCGGGGTCCAGAAGACGCTCGACATCTTACACGAGCATTTTCATTGGCCGAAAATGATTGGTGATATCCAAAGCATCATAGGCAAGTGTGTTACTTGTCACATGGCGAAAAGTTCCTTTAAAGCAGGAGCTACATGCCATTACCAGTTCCGGAACGACCATGGGAAGATGTGTCGATGGACTTTATTGTGGCCTTACCTCACACTCAAAGAGGAAGGGATGCAATTATGGTGGTCGTTGACAGATTTTCGAAGATGGCGCATTTCGTGGCTTGCCATACAACGGACGATGCTAGTAATGTCGCGGATCTGTATTATCGCGAGATAGTCCGTTTACATGGAGTCCTGAAAACTATTGTGTCCGATCGTGACTCAAAATTCTTGAGTTACTTTTGGAACACACTTTGGAGAAAGGTCGGTACTAAGCTACTGTTTAGCACTTCGCATCACCCTCAAACCGATGGGCAAACGAAAGTGACAAACCGTATCTTAGGGACTATTCTTCGAGGTTTGGTGAGTAAAACTCAAAAGGATTGAGATCTTAAGCTTGCACATGCGGAGTTCGCTTATAATCGATCTCCCACCTATGCAACTAAGCACTCTCCCTTCGAGGTAGTTTATGGGGTTAACCCGTATTTACCTATCGAGTTACTCCCCATCCCTAAAGGGGAATTCGTTCACAAGGACGCGGAGGACAAGGTTAAGGCTATGACAAAGCTACATGATCAAGTCCGAGCTAGAATTGAGGTGGTGAACGAAACCTACAAACGGCGAGCTAATAAAAACCGACAAGCTAAGACCTTCCAACCCGGAGATTTAGTTTGGTTGCACTTGCGCAAGGAAAGGTTTCCGGGAAAACGGAAAAACAAGCTCATGCCGAGAGCCGAGGGTCCGTACAAGGTCGTTGACAAAGTAAACGACAATGCTTATAAGATCGAGCTTCCGGGAGACTATGGAGTCCACGCTACATTCAATGTACGGGACTTAAGTCCGTACTTAAGCGATGATGGCCTTGCGAAATTGAGGTCAAATCCTTTCGAAGAAGGAGGGGATGATACGAGTAAGCTCGAACGCGACCCGATTGTGCTTGGACCGAACAAAGCCCACAATGAGACGATGCACTCACTCGGGGTATTCGAACCAAGCCCAATAAAGTTGGGCGTGTGCATGCTTCCATGTCCCAAATATGGTCAGGTGCATTAGAGAAAATAAAGATTATGGAAGATATGCGAATGATATCAAGCGTGATCCTAACTCCAAATAATCAAGAACAATATTCTCATATTTGGCAACAAAATGAATGAGTATCAAGGTTGATTTGATATTTATTTCATGGGAGATATGCGTGAGATCTACCATCCAAATAAAGTGGCAATCTTCTTTTAATTAGGAAGTAAAAATAATAATGATATCTTCAATATCATTTCAAGATATACTAGGATAAGATATTATATTCTCTAGATTAGTTACTATTTTTCTTGATTATGTATCTCATAAAATAGGCTAAGTATCTCGTATAGTATATTCGAGATTATATTCGTGTAAGGCTATAAAAGCCACGTTCCATAGCATTTTTCATCATTCAACAATTAAGCAATAAAAATTTCAGCAACGTTTTGATTTTAAATCAACTCTTGTGTTTTATATTTCGAGAAAGTACTTCGAAATCGCGTTGAGGAATTGGTGCGCCAATCTCTACGTTATTAGTTTCGGATTCAAGGTATAATTCGGGCTAACTATCTTTGGTTACGTTGGTCTTTTATTTCATCACAAAAATCCTTACGTAATTCAGAGTATTTTCTTTCCTAAAATAGATGCACCACAAAACGTCTAAATCCGGAAAGACCCTAACCACGAACCAAGGTTACATTAATCTTAGTTCAATTTCAATCCAAAATCCACGTCATCACTCAAGGTTACATTAACCTTCGACCCAATTTTCATATCTTATTCTAAACCGCTTCCGCATTCGCATTAGAAATGAGAGAGGTAAAACGGTAAAATGTCGTTGGGATTGAGTAAAAGCTCGTTAGGAAAAAGTAATTCTGTAAATAAAAGAGTTATTTTGTCAGTATAGATTTTTTTCACCTAATGAGTCGGGAATTAAGTTACACGAAGCTCGGAAATAAAATACGGTAGGAGTTATAAAACATACAGTAATGTTAAATACAGCCCATAGGGTTGTATTTAAGCATTAAAAACCTTCTAATTGTGGTATAAACTTAGAAATTGAATTTAAGCATTAAAAACCTTTTAATTGTGGTATAAACTTAGAAATTGAAGACTAGATTACACATTCATCGATGCAATTAATACATATACTTTATTGCCACTTTTGGCCTCTTAAATACAACCTTAAGGATTGTATTTATCAATCTCCTAAAATATATGGTCCATATGTAGGGATCTCAATTTCACCCGCACCCGCTTTATATCCATCCCACCCGATTTAAATGGATAAACGAAAACCCGAAATTAATGAATGATGGATGGATGACGGATGATGCTAAATTCACCCGTTATCCATCCGTCACCCGATATTATTTGTATTTTGCTAAAAAATATACACATTTATATAAACGTTAGGGTAACTAAGACGAAGTAATAATTGTTATTCTTTTTATAATATCAAAATAATGATTAAGTTACAAGATTTATTAAGAACTCTTAATATAATACAAGCTGACCTTTTAATTTTTTGTTGATTAATTAAAATTTAATACTTTTTCGAACTTTAAAGATAATTTAGCCGTAATCCATTTATCACCCGATCCATCCGTTTCACCCGCGGATGATGGATGGATGGATGACGGATGATGTATTTGATGTAATGGATGGATGCGGGTGAAGCTTCAGCCGACATGAAACCGATCCATTGACATCCCTATCCATATGGAACAATGTAGGTAGTATTTTGTAAAAAAAAATGAAACACATGGTGTAATTTGTAAAATACGTCTAATACGTGGTGATAATTTGTAATTTTTTCCTAAAATAGAGAGAAACTACTAATCATCTATCTAAGTTGTCTATTTCAGGTCATTGTACAACGAAAAATGGATAGTTACATCATGTGGTAATAAAGTGGAGGATAAATCGAAGTGGGCTTGTACTTTGTTCAAGCCCAACATAAAAGGAAATAGAATCACGTTCACACATGTACAGCTTCAAAAGAAGTTGGTCCTTAAAACTAGAGGCCCACATTATTGCTTGTATGTAGACTCCCAGTCCCAGCTTACTTCAAATGAGCCCGTAAAAGCCACAATCATCGATCTTACATCATTGGTCAAACTACCTAAATATATCACCTTCAAGGCCCACAACAACAAGTTCCTCAGCCCAACATGTATGGATCATGAAACCTACGAGCCCGGGTATGGGTGGAGTTCGGCCTGTTACGAGTTTGTCGCCTTTTCAAATGACTCGATTACATTATTAGACTCGTTGATTGAGGTCCTTCAAAACCACGATGGGTCAGTTAGGTTCAGGTTCGTTAAGTCTGGCAAGCTCTGGGGTGTGACTAGCAATGATACTAAATCTTGGCTTATGGTTGAAAATGGAGATAACCGACGATTTGTTGAGGACCCTACTAGGTACCATTTTATACCAACTCGGGTTCACACGAGTGCTGAAACAACATTAGTTTCTCTTCAAAGCGTCTACAGCTCAATGTACTGCAGCAGAGGTCATCAGTCAAAGGCTCACCTAGACATCGTAGCTGCTACATCATCAACAATACAAAACTTTGAAATGTTTGAAGTGGTGGAGCTTGTCTCAAAAAGGACGATCGAGGTGACCAGCTTACGAACCCAACATGCAATCATTTTAAGTGACAAGTATGTTACAATCGACAGCAAAGAAGTCGATGAAGACCAAATAGTAGAGTTCCATGGTAAGGAAATTGAGACGGGTGTGTGGTCAAAAAGTAGAGTTTCCTGGACGAGCGACTCAATTTTCTCCATCGAAAGCCCTACTCCAGCATTTGACACAACCTCATTGATTTTCTCTTCATCGGAAAAAATATCTTCAGATGATCACTTTAAGTGGGGAGCAAAACACAAAGGATCAACTCCCTTGAAGAAAACAGTAGCTGTTAAGGTACCCCATGGGAGTAGGACTACTGCAAAGTTAATGGCTAGGTGCGTTGGGTTTGAAATTCCATTTGATTACACCCAATTGGATATCATAGCTCCTACTGGTGAGACTAAGACTTACACTAATCTCCAAGATGGTCTTTACGTTGGTGAACTTTGCTTCGATTTTAAGATTGAAACCGTAAATCAGAAGCTCTAGTCAGTCCAATGGATCATCATCACAAGCTTGATTTCTTTGTACAAAACAATAAGAAATAAACGGGTGGATTATAAACTTTGAAGACTATAACGGAAACCATTCTAGTAATTTAGACCCCGGCCCTTTCGGGCTTATTTATACTTTACCAAACACAACATACTTAACTCCCAAGTACTAGATGCACAAGCTAAAACCCGGGATATAGGAAAGTGGAATAGTAATAGAGAAACACTGAAAGATTGGATTAAATCGACCTTAAATGTTGGTAGATCAAGTACACTGGGTCTGTTTTGGCACATGAAAAGAAAACATAGTTAAATTTACAAAACACAGTACACATTGATGAAAAGTTGGGTGAATCCAGGACAAAATCGGTATTGCTATCAGTAACTCTTATGGCTGGATTTTGGTATTGCTATGCGTCCTCGGTCTTCTAATTTAATACGAGTACGAAAACAAGATCAACCTTTGATCAATCTTGATGAATGACTAACAAATAATGAGTGGTAGGGACTCGAGTATTATTCTGTTTAATCATTTTTCCTGTACTGTAATCCTACTAGATTGAGAGCAGGAATCGGATTCTACTCTAGTGTGACTATGTATGATATGATATCCCCCAATGTTCCAAATAAACATATCAACTCTGCAAAATGAACCTTTATTCTCAAAACGTACAGCCTTCTACAGTTCTTTCTACCTTTATTATTATTCCTTCATCCACTTTAATTGAACCCAACTTCACACTCTACTTTCAGATTTCGAATGATCATATACAATTATACAAACTTCTTTTACGAGTATAAAATTTTTGCACAAAATACTCTACTCTACCTACAATCAAATCCGTATACATACATATTGTGACCTAAACCAAAACTTTGCCTTTTGTATAGTTAGCCCCTTCACTCCCCCTGCATCTCTATTATACTCAGTTGAAACAAAAACCAATCAAGCGCTAGTACGAGTATTATTTTTCAGAATTTACTATTGCTTACACATATGTATGTATGTTCAAAACCATGCATGTTCTTCGAGTTGAAGCTTGCTTTAGTAGCTGTTTAACATGGTGGTTTCCATTGTCAATTCATCAATCTCAGTTTTGGTAGGAATCAGGAAAATATCTTGACAAGACGACGTGTTTGAGTTTGTATATCAAAAAGAAGATGCCATAACATGGAATGTGCATTATCGCGACAGCTGAATACCTACAAAATTGAGAAAATCTTTTAAATACGGAGTATTCATTATTATTATTATTATTATTATTATTGACAAGACATTGAGAAAACTAACTAGGACGGGTATACAATACAAACTAAATGTGAAATGTTTCGATTACTTATTTGAATATTTGATGGTATACAATACAAACTAAATGTGAAAGGTTTCCATTACTTATTTGAATATTTGATGGTGTACGTGTAGTCGAAGTAACATAGTTAAACTAAACGAAGAGTATGAAGAGGGCGGGTAATAAGGGTTGAGTGTTACATACCACAAGGGGGCGAATGACGAAGATAAGTCCAAGAATGGATATGGCCACCTGTTTGCATAAGTTTGTAGAGAAGAAAGGGACTCATTAGCGAATGAACAAAACTAAGAAGTTACTCCGAGTCCTACATATACATTATGCTTCAGGAAGAAGCTAAGGAAGACAGGTAGGATTGGCTTACCAAATTGAAATACAAGCATGGAGGACCCACTGAAAAATGACAAAGAATGATGTCCATAGTATGAAGTATGCTATCCTGAACCAAGGGAAATGCTGCCACCACCCCAACAAAAAAAAAGAATAATAAATGAAAGTACAGAGGATGGTGAACTCTTACTTCTGCTTATGCATTACGCTGCACATGAGAATTGAATATTTAACCTCTCGCCCCCTTCTTCTCAATGTAAATGTAAATGTAAATAAATGGTATGGATAACTCACCAAGCTATTCAATGCAGTATCACCAAGCAGGAAGACAAGGTTGACTGTGTGCATGTTTATTATAAACTGTCCACATGATTAATATAGTCACATTAACATAAATATTCACAAACAGATTAAAATGCAAATATTTGTGAGAGTTATTTTAATTAATGGTCATTTAGGTTGTTTCTCCTAGGTGAAAAAGACGAATATATATTTACCTGATTACCAAAAACATATTATATTTATATTTATATATATATATATATATATATATATATATATATATATATATATATATATATATATATATATATATATATATATATATATATATATATATGTGCAAAGTTATGGAGGTAGAGATTTAATTAGGTGCTCACAAAGTTGAGATCATAGTTCTTCTTTGTTGAGAGGAAAGGCACAAGTATAAACCAAAACACCATGTCTGTGAGCATCACAGCTCCTGCATTCATCTGTTTCACAAATCACATATACTCTTCAGCTCCCCTGTTTTACAAACAGAGTAATCAAATTAAACGCTGATGCTCTTAAGTCTTACCTGATAAACGATTTGGAGGACGTATCCCCAGAATCCGGCAGTGGGACGCTGAGAATGATCGACAAGTTGTCTGGACCTCGAGCTCCAAGCCGTGTTTGTTTTCTTAGAAGCATTAGGAGTTGTAGCACCATAACCACATAGAGAAGCCATGTTGATGTTGTAATCACCTCTTTCTGAATCATTATGAACCCTTTCACCACCAACTTTGTTGTGGTACTCATAGCAACCGTACATTGACATCACTGATCCAAGCTTCATTTACCAATTATAACATATATCATCATTTATAAACATCATGCATACTCCAAATCAACTTTTGTACAATGTACGAGTACTTAGTAGTAATAAATGATAGCATCATGTGATCATGGATGATTTGATTACTTACCCCAAAATATACTGTCACTAGAGTAAAAGTCCACCTGCCCAAAACAAACCAAACCAAACCATAATGATCCACGTAACCAATTAAAATCATACGACTATGTGCATGCTAACCGGGCCATCGCCCAGGCGAATTCTATGACAATAATTTACTTGTATTTATTATGTTTAAAAATTATGATTGCAGCTATTCCATATAAGATTGGTGTCTCGGCCCTAACAAGAATTTAAACTCACTCTCGTCCCTTTATAGTATTCAATGATCTCATTAGACAGCTACACTATAGTTCATCAAATAGATACGGAGTACATTTTTATGAACATGTGAGAGGGTGGTGCTGAATTTGATTATTTTTATGACGATAATCTCATTTGTATAAACTTGTGACTCTTCTTTCTAAATAACTTATTAACATGTGTGTGTCTTAACGTTAGAAAAACTCGTAAGAAAAGAAGAAGTGTACTTACTGAGTATAGTAGTAGAAAATGGAGGCACCATCAACAATAGCATTGACAATGAGGAGAATGAAGAGGACAAAGAATGCACAAACCCTGAAAGCGAGCAACCAACCAGGGTGAATTCCCTTTAGACAAGGTTTCCATACTTGATCGCCATACAAAACTCCTTCATTCTCCTCAAACTCCTCCTCTTCTATTCTTCTACCAAAATTATTAGGAGTACTATTTTTATTATTAGTACTAGACGACCTTGCATTATTATTGTTTCTTCTTCTTGTTGTTGTTGTTGTTGGTCCCTCGAATTTGGATATGAGAAATGATGCAAAACCCATTGATAATAGTACCAATAATGCACACAACAAAACTCTCCAATTCAGCCAATAGCTTGAGGTTGCTGTATCTCCTGATGTTTGGGGTTGCCATGTTACTCTTGATGCATTACTAACCATTTCTCTTCGATCTTTTTTTTCTTGTCTTCTCACTTCGTTCTCAAGTTTGTTTGATGATATATGTGATACTGTAGGGAGATTTGTTTGTTTGTTTGTTGGCGATTTCAATGAATCTAAATGTTAAGAAAACATAAAACAATTGTATATATGTAGCTAGGTTAGTCCAAACACAAAGGTGGATAACATAAAACAACCAAAATCAATTACGAGTATATATTAGAGTTCAAATTTGTGTGTATCAAGGGAAATTATTTTATAGGGTCTACCGTAATTTGCTTTGATTTTGAGAAAAAACTACTTCACTAATACCAAGAGAAAGAATCACAACATACAGTAGCTAGCTAGGAACATGAAAATTAAATTAATTAGTTTATAGATTTGTGATACAAATAAGGAAAAAAAAAAAAGGGATTGAATAATAATGTTAGGAGATGGAGTTTCAAATTTCAATGCTCTTTAAATTGCAAAAGCGAAAAAATGGGAAATAGGATTATTGAGTATTATTATTCATGATTGGCAAAATCAAAAAAAAAGGGGGGGTGGGGGGGGGGGGGGGGAGGGGGGGGGGGGGGGGGTTTGAGACCAACATTCAACACTTCCACACTAAACCATGAAAGTACTCCGTAGTAGATTAAAAGCGGTAGAGAGTAGAGAACACCTTGGCCTCCTCAAAAGAAATAAAACAGAAATTTAGAACAATTATGAAAGTTGGTGATGTTTTTTCTTGGGTTAATTAGACGACCTATACTATAGTTGAAAAGTGCATGTCAAGTCAAGCTTATTAAAAAAATACATATATAAATGGGATTTTATTTATTTATTTATTTATATGACTCAAATCTCAATTAAGAAAAACAATTGGTTTGATTGTGTGAAAGATAATGGCAAAGTGCAATGATTCCAAACTTTCAAATTAAAGGGTAGGTTTTGTTATATTTTAGCTACAAAAAGGCCGGGCGGGGTATTGATCAAAAATAATATTACTTGGAAAATGGAACAAATTTAATTTTTGGATGTATAACCAATCATCAATCTATGAAGAAGAAGAAGAAGAAGGAATCAAAAAAGAATAGTATAGTACGTAAGCAATTGAAAAAGGTATTAATTGTAAGCAAAGGAAAGGTTAAGATACTTGCAATAGAAAGCAAGGCATGCAATAGGCAATGGTGGTGAATTGGTGATGTAGTAGCTAGTATATGTGCAATGTGTGATCAGAAGATGCTTTGCTTCTTCTTCCTAAGACAACAACATGGGGTGGATGGTGGATGGAGAGAGTAAAGTGAAGGATCAAGGATGGATTGATAGATATAAAAGGTGGTGTTGTTAGTGGGTTAATATATGCTCATATGCTTTTTGAACAAGCTTCCTTCCTTCCTTCCTTCCTTCCTTTTTATATATGCGCTTCCATCTACACTTCCATTCATTTCATTTCAATTCTATGAATCTCTTAACATTTGGATGCTTTGAGTAGATAATTGAATTCTCTAGCTAGTTATCATCATTTTTAAGGAAATTATTACTGTACTTATTAGTTCATCATCATGTGGGTGGTTTTATCACATACAATGAACTCCAACTCTAGCTAGCTAGCTAATCATTCCTCCAATATATCCTACCTAGCTCCATGAATACAATTAATTTCTACGAGTATGCAATTATACGACAAAGTAAATACGGTGTTATTCTTGTATTTCAAGTTTATGCTCACCTGATGACATAATAATTCTATTACGGAGTAATTAATATTAATAGCATCCTTGTTTGGAGACGTTGAATTGAATAATGATGAAATTAACATCTATCGTCCTGAAATTATTTTTGGTCGATTATAGTTTGTTTTATTATGTCAATTAATTTATCAAATAACTCTCTACTAGTTAAGACTTAAGATTACTTAAGAATGGATGATGGATATTCGTACATAAATCCAATTACAATTCTTAAAAATTGAAGTAGAATTATACTAATTAATAATTTCAAAGTCACCGCAATAAAACAATTACATTACACAAATTCTTATTTAACACGAATATATATTTATTTAAACTTTAAATAAATCAAAAATATTTTATAGTGGATTAAACTAAAGTCATTTTGTAAGTATACGTGTGATGCGTTGGCGATAGTATTCTACATACAAGCGAGCCCGATATAAATACCAGAGGTAACACCTAAGTACAACGAATGTGGGTATACTAATTACCGACTCATAATGACGGTAAATGAATAGGCTATACTAGTTACTACCATACTCCGTATTAACTACGATATGATAATTATTGTCTAATACATTTATCTACCGGCTAACAAAAAAATTGTTTTATCTACCTAAATAGGTGAGGGGGTCACCTCGAGATGCATTGGATACTAGATGTATAGATGATGTGCTTGGGGCACAAGCTTCTTCAAAAAAAAAAAAAAAAAAAAAAAAAAAAAAAAACAGGAAATAAGATTGTTAAGAAACACAAAAGAGTGTTGTCACAATCTTCTCATGCACAACAATACAATATACTACTCCTCGAACAAATGTCAAATAATACTTCTACATACATGATCAATAATGTACGTACTGTCAGTTTGTCATCTTTTCTAATTCCAACCTGAAAATAATAAATACGGGAGAATTCTTTGTTTTTTTTTTTGGGAGTTGGAGATGCTTTTTCAACATTCCAAAGGTAAAAAAAACAAAGGAGCTAGCTAAGCTAGAGTGCCCACAATTCCACAAATTACAATAAAGTGAGGAGGCCAAAGGCTGTCATAACATAAATTGGTACTGTAAAAATTGTTGGTCAAATGCTAATGTTACCTCTTCTGTGCTAAGGCTTCGCTGAAATCGCAGCCATATTATAGTAGCCCATTAATACATGTAATAGTAAAATAATCAACTAAATATAGAGATACACTTGTCCTTTTCTCCTCAAAGGCCGAGTTTTCTAAGTTCAAGGGACTACTATTTGTCGTCGACGTTTTACTTTTTACTGTCGACGTTAATCATGTAAAATGACGACTTTACCCTTCAGTATTTACGATTTCTATCTTTAAAACGAATCCACAAAATCGCCTTTTTTAAAAAATTGTCTTTTAATTGAAAATTATTACGCCGTTGTATTTTTTTTGCTTCGTAACGTAGTTTAAAATCCGTGTTTATTATTTTATATTGAAACTCGACTTAAATAAACCGTATTCTGTTCAACATAATAATAAATTATATACGAGTACAAATTAGTAACATCGTTTATATAACAAACATTAGAAAAAAAATATAATAAACACGGAATCATATAATTACGTGATCAACGAAAAAAAATATAAGTTCTGGAAACGATTTTAGTTTATTGCTTATATATATAAAAAAAAGGAGGTTTATGATTAACATAACAATCACTTAAGAATAGTTAAAGCAACACAACTAACGAAAAGAGAAGGTCAAAGAAGATGGAAAACGTCATTAATGGTATGGAGATATAATACCCTAAAAGTGAAGGGTAACAATGTACCATGTGTGATTATATAAAGTCTGGGATATCATATAGAATTAGAAAAGTAAAAAATATGAGGGTACCATGTAGAAAATCTCAATATATTGTGTGAAGGTATTGGTTTAGATAGTTAAATTATTATGATATCAAAGGCACAAATTTGAATCCTCCCGGCTCGAAAGTAAAACTTCAATCCATGTTATAAAGAACTTGTGCAACTATTTTTCAAGTCCAATGAAGATTCGAGTGAGAGGGTATATGAAAAATATAGTTACTCTTTCCATCTCGGTCGTTTATTTACTTTTTATACGGAATACTATTTATAAGGATATTTTAATCAAAGCTAAATAAATGACCGAGACGGATGGGTATATATTATTTTGGTGACATACTCCATGACACGAAGTAAAAAAATTACTCCATACATAGTAATCCGTATGTAAAGTCTTAAGAGCAAGTGCAATAATTGTTTTTTTTATTGGGGTTGTCACCAAGAACTCATCTACACAAGTTCTTCTATTGCAAAATTAAGTTTGTTCTTAAACTTAAGAACCCGGTTCTAAAATAAGAATCCGGTTTGTAACATCTTGGTAATTGAGAGCCATTAAGGTAGCTTTGGAATGTGTAAAACACCATTTAATTTTTAATATTTTCCAAAAAAAAAAAAGGTGTTGCAACAATGTAAGGTTATCTAAAATTAATAAATAAATAAAACTATTCAATGAAAATTATTTAATTTAAGAACTTTATGTAAAGTTCTTCTATTGGAGTAAAAAATTCTTAATTATTGAAATTTGTAAAAATATGACATGGTAATAGAAGAACTTTATATAAAGTTCTTTTATTGCACTTGCTCTAAGATAATAATACGGAATAATATGTTACTTGTACATAAACCGTGGGAAATAATAGAATTTGAAACAAATGAAATTCATAAATTTTACTAGTTGAATTGTAAGGCCCTGTTCTTTCCAGCTTATTTTTAGTCCGTTTCAGACCAGCTTAGCTTCTATCAGCTCAGCCCAGCTCGTATCAGCTCAGCCCAGCTCCTATAAGCTCAGCTCAGCCCTAATATTTTCAGCCCAGCTCCAATATTTTCATCTCCTAAAATAATACTTCAATAATAATAATAATAATAATAATAATAATAATAATAATAATAATAATAATATATACTATATAATAATATATAATATTATTTATTTATTTATTTATTTGAAACGAAAGTTGTATATTAATAATAATATTGTTGTTGTTGTTATTTTTATTACTTGTATCTCTTAATAATAATAATAATAATAATAATAACAACAACAACAAATTATTATTATCATCGTCATTGTCGTTGTCGTCATCATCATCGTCATTGTTATTATTATTGTTATTATTATTATTTTCTATTTTTTTTATCATCATTGTTATTATAATAATTATTTATATTATTATGCATTCCATAATATTTTGAGGTCTTGAAATAGATGTTACATTCAAATATTTACAAATCTCACACACAATATAGCATATGAATATTATTTCTATTGTATTAAGATTTAAGAATATGAAAATTAAAATTTTTGTGTATTACGTAATCAAAAATATATACATAATATTTTATATTGCCAAGTACTAAAAAAAACAAAAGTAGAAATCAAATGAGTTGGAGTGACCACTATGTTGTTGTTTTTATTATCATTACTATTATTAATTAATTATTATTATTATTATTATTATTATTATTATAATAATTATTAATTAATTAATTAATTAATTAATTAATTATTGTTGTTATTATTATTTAATTTTATTTAGTGTTATAATTTTTATATTTTTTTCTCATTTTTTAAAATATTATTAGATAATTTATATAAGTAGTTATTAGTTTCGGCTTCTTTTAATTCAGCTCAGCTCAGCTCAGCTTCTATCAGTCCAGCTCAGCTTCTATCAGACCAGCTCAACTCTTATCAGACCAGCTCAGCTCAGCTCAGCCCTGTTTCAGCCGAAAAGAACAGGGCCTAAGTAGACATAATGACTTGTCTATATCATTCAACTACCTGGGTATTTATACCGAAGGCTTACAACGAGATACATCGAATAATGTATCTCGAGAATAACATATACTAATGACGGAATGTCAAGAGATTCTACTAATTACTATTATTATCTACAATATATTAATATTGTCTAATACTAGTAATATTGTATTATTATGAACGTGTATCTTAAGTTTAATGGGGTTTATTTTATATACGGAGTAGTAGTTTAAACCAACTTAACTCTAATTTTGTAACATTTCATATTAATCATATTCAATACTACTCCTATCATACATTATTTTATACGATACGTCAAATGATATCCTAATTAGTCGGCATATCCGTGCATCGTACAGGATTACATTGTTTTGTGTCCTTTGTAATTTGTAGTTCCGCCTTTTTGCCTCGTTGTCTAATATTTATTTAATTATTTATTTATACATATTTGTTTCGATCTCATGTCTTTGTAATTCTATTTACTTTCAAAGTCATTCATAATATCATAAGCAGAAAATAGAGTAAAACACTATTTGATGTTAATGTGCTAACTCAATAACGATGGCTTACTGACATGGGTGCTAAAATTTTTTGGTTTGTAAGAACATAAGAGAATTATTATTGATGAAAATGAGATAAGTTATAAGATGAAAGTACACTTGTTAAATAAGGAAGGAGAGGATGAAGCAAGTTGGGAGCCGGATAACTTTTTCGCTCTTCTTTTTTTCTTTCTTAATTGATTGTTTTTAGTATATTTTAACCGTCTTTCTTAATTAAGTGGGCGTTGGCTTAGTTGTTTTGGCCAATTAGAGTACATGTGGCCTTATTAGAATATAACATTTCAAAAGATGGATAGATGAGGCATGACCGCATGAGGGTTTGTTTGGGTTTTAATAGAGTATATATAGAATATAAATACTTCGCATCAAATATTAATTTTGGAATGAACAATTTTTTTTATCTTAGGTTAAAATGATTGTTTTTTATTAAGTTTGTAAATATCGTCTTATAATGAGAATTTTGTATCCGATTATCAATATATAAAATTTTGTTGACTAAAAATAACGTTAACGACGACGACAACAACATTATTATAATTATAATTTGAATAAAATGATAAATCTTTAATAAAATGTAAATCAAAATTTTAATTTCATCTAATATTTGCATTTAATAATACACATTCAATGAATCAATTACTTAACTTTTCATATTTTAAAAGAAAAAAAAAAAGAAAAAAAAATAAATTGACCAATAAGAAGAAGGTGACGTGACTTCATCAAATAATCTCAAATTGAAATTATGAAATGAGATGCTTTTGTTTGACATTTAATAATATATATAGATTATGATATATGTTGATATTTGGATACGGAGTATGTATATTTCAACTTAAAATGCACCTAGCTTCTTATCTTCAGGGTTACACCCTACGCTCAAATTTCAATTAAGAGACTCTTTTAAAGGTTCCCAAGACTAAAACACAAATCACAGGAAAATAATTTTTATCCAAAAAACACTTGGAGTATGTTTATATTAAGTGATTTGGAAAGAAAAGAAAAGGAGGGAAAATGGGAAATGGATGGAGATCCAATATAAGAAATATTTGGATGAAAAATCGTGTCCTCTCTTTCCCGAGTGTTGTTTCAGGTCGTCGGCATTTCAGTCAGATCGTCGACGCTTTTTAATGTAAAAGACGATCATATTCTTCACTAATTACATCATTTAACTAAGTTAATATAATTTTAGAAATGAACTTATGTTAATGAAACTCGTTGATGAAACCCGACTTTCCTAAAAACCCGACTTTCCTATGAAAAACCGACTTTCCCCAAAATGGATCAACAAGCGGTTAGTGCACTTTAATTTTATTTTCCTCCCTTTTAATTTTAATTTCCTCCCTTTTAATTATATTTTCTCCTTTAGCATGCATACAAAATCGTTTTTTCTTGTTTAACTTGTCGTTTATGTTTATGGTTTGTCGTATTCGATGGTGTGCTCGATTTTCGTGCTATATAAAAATAAAGAGGGGACGTGGAGAAGGAGTCGGGCGTCGGTTTTGGACGCGTGGGGGGTCTCCTAGGCGCCAGTTTCTAGTGCCTGGGGTCCCTGGGCGCCAGTTTCTGGTGCCTGGGGTCCCTTGGGCGCCAATTTCTGGTGCCCAGGCCCATTTTTTTTTTGTTTTTTTTTTTGTCGTACGACGTTAGACGTTACGATATCCGTTTAATTTGTTTTCGTTCTTCGATAAATGTTTATATCATGACTCGGGTGTTGTTATTTTGAATGTTTGGAATTATTATGATACGAAAATATTAACAAATGGTTAGAAATTTCCTAAAAAGATTCCCGAGTTAGATTGAGACACGTGTCTTAAAAACCGTAAAAAACTACAAAAATCATAATCTTAAATTAGTCGGAAAATAATAATTACATTAATTAACAAAATTAATTAATACACTATCATTAATTATAACTACAAAAGGGCACAAAGGTAAATGCACGTATAAAGTGTCAATGACGTTGCTGATATGCCGACGACCTAAATATATGAAGGCATTTCCCGTCCCATGCCCTTCGATTCTCTTCCTTCCTTTTTCACTTCCCTCCCCTCCCTTTCCTTTTTAATTTTGTGTGCAAACACACCCTTAATTAATACGAGTAGTTTTATACCTTAAAAGACACCCTTAATTAATCAAAGAATGATTACTACTACACTACGTATGTATGTATGTATTCAAATAAGTAGTAAATCTTTGAATTGAAGGTTGATTATTGATTGTGTTTTGGAGGCAGGTATTAATGTGTAAAGACCCTATGCCAGGTGGAGGTGTTGGCGTTGGTGTTGGGTTGTTTGGAAGGAAACTATGGATCCAGAGAAGGGAATTGAATAGTGACGAAAAATGCCAGAGAGATTTTATTTTGTCAAACCTATAAACATTCACCACTGCCAGTCATTTTATTTTGTCAACCAGCCAGTCATCGCAAAATTACAAATATTACTGTATTAGAAATGGCCTCTAGCCCCGACTGCCCCAGCAATGCATACCCCCACCCCCACCCCGACCCCCAAACTATAGTCGACTAGTTCAGTAATCAGTGGTCCGCAAACTCATGATACTCCCTAGCTACAAGACGTGGCAATTGGGCAGACGGATTGTCTTTGGGTCGAGTCATTATCGGTCGGGTTTGGGTCACTTACGGATCAGCTAGTTTCCTCCGCTCAACATTTGTGCTGGCTTCGGGGCGGGTTGTTCGTGTTTAGGTCATGTTCGGATCATTTACAGGTCGGGTTATTTACGGGTCGGTTCGAGACGGGTTGTTCGTGTTTAGGTCATGTTCAGGTCATTTACAGGTCGGTTCATTTACGGGTTGGTTCGAGACGGGTTGTTCGTGTTTGGGTCATGTTTGGGTCATTCACGGGTCGGGTTTTAATCGTGTTCGGGCCACTATTGGGACGAGTCAGCATGTTCGAGTCAAACTAGAATTGGTTTGGTTTGATCTGATCATCAATTCATTTTTTTTTTCATTATTTATCATTTATTATAAGAATTTGTCTCTTTATGGCTATATCTCCTAATACAAATTATTTCCAATAATTTTAGAAGATAATTTTGTATGAAACCATATATAACAATAATTAGGTCTCGTTTGGTTAATCTCCTACTTCCCTTGTAGTGGGAGATCACAGATGGCCAGATCCCATGAAATGCAATTTCATTAAGTTATTTGGTTATCCCGAGAGTGAAAAATTGGGGAAACTCAAACTTCCACCATGACTTGCACTTATTGGATGTGGGATGTGTGAATTTCAGGATGTCAACCAGACAAATATTACAAATTCCCGGGAGGTTGAGGCGGAAGTAACAATCATGGGAAATGCAACTTCCTCCGGTAAATAAGTTTCCGAATGAACCAAACGAGGCCTTAGTTTAATTAGTTGTGATTGAACGTTAAAACTTCAAATACTACAAATGATGAATTTTATAAAATATGTATGAAGATACAACATAAAGGGTCGGGTCAAGTTTGGGTCGAGTCTTGACGAATTAATAATTAGTTGAGTGAGTTAGGTAAGATTATAAAGATTTTTATAAAGGATTTTAATATATTTTATAACAATTTGTATTTAATTTTTGGATCTTCGTAAAGATGTTAGATTAAAAATATTTGAAAAAAAACCAAATAATACTACTCCGTACATATTAATTTAGCATTTTTTTCATTAATATTAACTCTGTACGGAGTATAAATTACTGAGCATCTTTTTTTATCTTTATTGGATCAGGTCGGGTCATGTTTAGATCGGGTCGGGTCAGATAATTTATTAGGTTGTCTCGAGTTATGGCTCGGGTTCAAGTCAACCTGAAGCGGATCGTATCGAGTTACGGATCATCATCGGGTGGGGCTTGTCACTGTATTTTCGGTTCAAATCGGGTCAATTTACTTGGATTTCAGGTCAGACCAGGCTTGCCAGCTCTACTCCCTAATGTATTGTCTTCTCTTTCAACAAACTAAAGGAAAAAATACGGAGTAAATATATCTCCGAAATCTTAATTTTAGTGGTTACGATGGGGTATTGTGATAATAAATCTCAGATACGAATCTGACTTGTTTTATTGGAGTAAAAATAAATTATAAAAAAAAAAAAAAAATTAAAAGATAATTCCAAAAAAAAAAAAAAACACTCCCTAATGTATCAAAATAGCTTGTAAGCTACTCCTGTGTAAAGCAATAATAAGCTCATAAACATGAGTTTCAAAATAGAAAGTGAAATTTTTTGACAGAAAATAATGTTTCACATTACACAAGTTAGAAGTTGCTTGTCACATACCAAAAAATTAGTTGGAAACGGGCCGATTTATAGTGACAATGATAATTAGAGGATTGCATAAATTTGTGAGACTATACAACAGTAGAAAGTAAGTCGAAGATAAGAGAATGTCTAATAGTAAAATAATACTATCCACATACGCTAATGTGTTTTTTGGAAGGTCATATATGCGCTAAATGACAAATTAAATTATACGCGTGCATGTACTTAAAACTCATAATATACCTCTTTACGACAATCATCGGTAAATATTTGGGTTGATAGTTGATATCTAAAAACCAATAAATGACTTCAATTTATAATCATAGGATATATGATAATCTTTCAATGTGGTAAAATTATACTCCCTCCCATTCTTTGGATTCCTACCATAAGTTGATTATATGTGAGTAGTATTTTAATCGAATGGTAGTAACCCAAAGAATGGGAGGGAGTACTTCATAGCACTTACTCTTTCTTTCTATGTTCTTCCCATCGCAAATATTTTTTATTTGGTCCAACTTTTTACTATATTAACCTCACTTTTTACTTATAACTACAAATTATAGAAGGGAGAAATATCTAATTTATACATATGACGTTATTCTTTCAATGTGAGATAATTTTACTTAATTTTATAATCTTAAAAGCTCTTTAATTTTTGTCGATATTTAGAGACGAATTATATAATGAAAATTCATCGTCCTATTATATAATTTTTTGATGTGAGATAGAGTTTTTCTAAGACTCAAAAGATGTTTGGTAATATCTATGAACGAATGATTACTCTTATTTATAATATAGAATTTAATCAGTTCATCATAATTTTTCGATGTGAGATAATTTTAATTAATTTTATAGTGTTCGATGTGGGATAATTTTACTTAATTTTATAGTCTTAAAAGATTAAGGATCATAAGATTTTTTTGTTGATATCTAAGAACGAAGTATTATTCTTATTTATAATATAGAAATTTATCACCTTAATATAATTTTTCAATGTGAGATGTTTTACTATTTCTATATGTAATATATTCATTACTTTTTCAAGCAAATAATATGAAGTTCATAACTTTATAATAATTTTTCGATGTGCAAAAATTTCACACACGTTTATAGTCTTAAGAGCTTTTTTAAGAGTCAAAAGAGAAATTTTTATTTAAGTTTATTATAGTCCTAAGAGCTTTTCTAAAACTCAAAAGACGTTTGGTTTATATCTATGAAATTTATGACTTTGTAATAATTTTTCGATGTGATAAATTTTACTCAAGTTTATAGCCTTGAGTTTTTATTTTACTTAAGTTATTAAGAATGAACGATTACTCTTATTTATATAATAGAATTCGTTCACTTTATTACGGAGTATACTTTTGGACAAATAATTTTTGGATGTGTGATAATTCTACTCAAATTTTTAGTTTTAAGAATTTTTTTAGGACTCAAAAGATTTTTGATTGATATCTAAATATGATGATTATTTTTATCACAAATTCTTGTTTGTGACGGAGATATCCGTCACAAACAAGTGACGGGTCAAGTAGATGCCATTTGAGGAGAAAAGACAAAAGTGAAGTTGGTGGAACCTTTGTCCTTTTCCTCTCAAATGGTATCTATTTGAGCCGTCTTAAGCTTGCAAGAGAGACCAACTGTATTTTTATTTATATAATAGAATTTCATCACTTTTTTGTAATTTTTCGATGTGTGATAATTTGTACTTCAATTAATGATTTTTGATTAATATCCAAAAATGAATAATTTTTTTTATTGATGATGTAGAATTTCATCACTTCATCATAATTTTTCGATGTGGGATAATTGTACTTAACTTTATAGGGACTCAAAAGATTTCTCGTTGGTGTCTAAAGACGAATGATTGCTCTCGTATTTATATAGTAGAATTTTATCACCTTATTATAATTTCTCGATATGGATAATTTTACTTAAATTTATAGTTTCAAGAGCTTTTATAAGACAATTTTTTTTATTAATATCTAAAAACGAATGATGTCTCTTATTTTTTATACAGTATAAAATTTCATCAGCTAATCATAATTTATTGATATGCGATAATTCTACTTAGAAACTCCTTTTAGAACTCAGATTTTTGGTTAATATCTAAATAAACACGAATGATTTCTCTTTTCCATCCGCTTACGGTCCTAAGAGCATTTTTAAGACTAAAATTTTTTTAGCTGATATCCAACAACAAATGATTATTATTTTTAATATAGAATTTCATCAGGTCATCATAATTTTTCGATGTGAGACAAGGTTAGGATAATTACAATAATAAAAGAGTTTGTTTTTATATCTAACTTAAGAATGGACGCTTCCTCTTATTTATATAATAAAATTCGATCACCTTATTATAATTTTTCAGTGTGAGATAATCTTACCTAAGTTTATAGTCTCAAGTACTTTTGTAAGACTCAAACCTCTTTTTTTTATATCTAGGAACGAATGATTAATCTTATTTATAATATCAAGATTTCATCACCTCATAATTTTTCGATATAGAATAATTTTGATTAGGTTTAGATATAGTCTTAAGAACTCTTGAGGTTTTAATACTCAATTGAGTTTTGGAAGATACTAATAACGAATGATTAGTCATACTTAACGACGGAAGATTACACTTATTTATATAAGATTCATCACCTCATCATAATTTGGAGAAATGATTACTTTTATTTGTATAATAAAATTTCATCGTCTTATTGTAGAATTAATTACTCTTATTGCTTATTTATAATATAGAATTCTCATTTTATTTTAATTACTCTTATTGCTTATTTATAATATAGAATCCTCATTTTATTTTAATTGTTTCGATGTGGGACAATTTTAAGTTTGTAGTCTTATTAAGAGTTTTTTTAAGACTCAAATTTTTTTTGGTCGATATTCAAAAACAATGATTATTTTTATTTATAATATAGAATTTCATAATCTCATCATAATTTTTCGATGTGGATAATTACTTAAGGTTATAATTTTAAGAGTTCTTTATGACTCAAAAGATTTTTGGTAAATATCTAAAAGACGGATGATTACTACGGAGTAATATTTATAATATAGAATTTCATCACTTTATTGTAATTTGTCGATGTGGGATAACTTTAATATCTTTATATGCACTAAATTCATCACTTTTTTGAGCAAATAATATGAAACAAATAATATGAAATTTATACTCTAATGAAAGCATTTTCTACAAAGAATCTAGTTAATTCATTTTTATAATTTTATTTATGATAATTTTTTGTTAAACAAAATTATATAACATCACATTAATATCATAGATTAAATATATTATTGTGATAATTAAAAGATTCTCTGCTTGATTTTTTTTATTATTAATGATACTTTCCTAAATTGAGTTTTTATGCAACGAATCAAGCACATCGTTCGAAAAGTTCCTCGTTTATATATATATATATATATATATATATATATATATATATATATATATATATATATATATATATATATATATATATATATATATGTGTGTATATATATATATATATATTGAATTGATTGGAGATTTTCGTCCAAATTTCACGTATTAGCTTATAAGGACGAGATTGCGTAATAATTGGGTTATTATTAGCTAAAAATCCGTCCAAATATTGGAGTATCTCTTAAAAATTTGATATGTGAAATCTTTGCACAGTAGAAATGATTTCCAAATCATTTGAATATTTGTTATTGGTTAAAAAAAATCTTTTAAGGCGTAAGGGAATTATTAGTATAAATAGTCCAATAAAATATGTACTGCGGTCGAAGTATATTTTATGATTTATTATAGTAGAACTAGATTAAAGCCCGTGCGCTGCACGAGTTTTGGAAAAAAAGTTATATAGAGTAAAAGTTATATTTTAACTATGTCTAATAATTTATTTACATTAAAATAAAAGATCTACTATGAAGATTATAAAAATAAGGGTACATTGATAATTTTATCTTTTTATAATCAATAATGACTTCAATTTATAACAATAGGATCACTTCTTTATAATAATCTTTCAATGTGGTACAATTATACTATTCGATTGCTCTAATATATATATATATATATATATATATATATATATATATATATATATATATATATATATATATATATATATATATATATATATATAATAGAATTCTCATCGTAAATATTTGCTATTTATGGTAAGTTTCACACAATGACATTATTATTTAATTTTAATGTTGGACAATGCAAACCAGCTAACTATAATCTGTAAATAAAATCATAATTTTTTGATGTGGAATTATTTTACTTAATTTTATAGTCTTAAGAGTTTATGGATCAAAAGATTTTTGTTTGAAATTTAAGATCGAATGAGTATTTTTATTTATAATATAGAAATTTATTACCTTATTATAATTTTTCGATGTGGGATATTTGTATTATTTTTATGTGTGATAGATTCATTATTTTTTCGAGCAAATAATATGAAATTCAAAACTTTATAATAACTTTCGATGTGGGAAATTTTATCCACGTTTATAGTCCTAAGAGTTTTTTTTAAGAGTAAAAAAGGATCATTTTACTTAAGTTTATTATAGTCTTAAGAGCTTTTGTAAAACTCAAAAGATGTTTGGTTGAAACCTATAAAATTCATGACTTTATAATAATTTTTGTATGTGGAAATTTTACTCAAGTTTATAGTCTTAAGAAGTTTTTTTTAAGACTCAAAAGTGTATGATAATTTTACTTGATTAAGTTTATGGTCTTAAGAGTTCTTTTTAAAACTCACTTTTTCCATCTAAGTTATTAAAAACGAACTACTACTCTTATTTATATTATATAATAAAACCGATCACCTTATTATAATTTTGGACAAATGGTTACTCTTATTTATATAATAGAATTTAATCATCTTATTACTCACTCTGTATCTATATGTTCGTCCACTTTGTTTAATATATGTATGGACTATTATATTGAAAGTGGACGAACATATAGATACAGAGGGAGTATAATATTTTGATGTGAGATAATTGTACGTAAGTTCTCAAGTGTTTTTTAAGACTCAAGATTTTTTATTGATATCTAAGAACGAATTATTAAAATCTTATTTATAATATAGAATTTAATTACCTCATCATATTCGATGTATGATAATTTTGACCTAAGTTTAGATGTAGTCTCAACTCTCAAGAAATATTCGGATATTTTTATTTGAGTTGATTTAAGAGACTTTTAAGATTCACTAGAGTTTTGGAAGATATCTAACAACGATTGATTAGTTATATTTATAATATAGAATTTCATTACATCATCATAATTTTTTGATGTAGTAATATTACTTAAGTTTATAGTCTTAAGAACTCATTTTAAGACTCAAAAGAGTTTTGGTTGATATTAATGATGAATGATTACTCTTATTTATGATATAGAATTTCGTCAACTTGTTATAATTTTTTGATGTGGATAATTTACTGTCTTAAAAGTTATTTTTAAGATCCAAAAGAATACATGATTGATTATTCTTATTTAAAAATAATATAATATAGAATTTATTTGTTAAGAATAATTATTCTTATTTATAATATAGAAATTCATCGTCTTATTATAATTTGTCGATATGGATAATTTAAGTAAAATTTATAGTTTTATATATAATATAGAATCATCACCGTATCTTATTTTAATTGTTTGATGTGGGATAATTTTAAGTTTGTAGTAACATTTTTTAAACTAAAAATATTGTTGGTTAATATTTAAAAATAATTATTACTCTTATTTAGTAGAAATTCATAACCTCATCATAAATTTTCAATGTGGGAGAATTAATTAAGTTGGTTGATGTCTAAGAAAGAATTATTATTAGTCTTATTTGTAATATAGAATTTCATCACATTATTAATAGCAGAAGAGTCAACGTTTAGAATAAATAAGGCCAGTTACAGGATTATACAACCAGTTGTACATAGTTTTATGTACAACTGATTTTAAGATTTTGAGCTTCATCACAAAGTTTTCGGGGTTTGCTGTAAACTTTTTGAACTTTAGTGTAAAGTTGTCGATTTAAATCACATAAATGTTTAAGTTCAAAAACTTAGAAATTAGCTCAGAAACTTTTATAAGCTCAATAAATTTATATAAAAGCTCAACGATTTCGCCTTGGTTGTACAATGCTATTGTACAACCAGGTGTATAATCCTATATTCCAAATAAGCTCCCACTGAGATAACCCTTGCCCACAAGATTGGCCTCAACTACCACCGCAACAATAATATCATCATCTGATTCAGCAATGTTGGCTTGAGCGTCATGACCACCTTTCTTTTAAGGACACTGGTATGCTTTGTGACCCGTCTGCCCACACACATAGCACACCAGGTGTGGATTCGACTTATGGATCTTGGGAACTAGTTTGGTTGAGTTTCCTTGATTCTTACCTTTGGCACCTTGACCTTTCCCTTTTTGACCCTTGCCCTGATCCTGACTCTGACCCAATTTATTCTTACCCTTATTTTTTCCATGAGACGGACCTCCAGCTTCAACAAGGTTAGCTTTGGTAGAGACAGACGACAAAAGGACAGACCTATCTTTGAGGCGGTTAGCTTCCTCAGTCCTTATGTGACTTATGAGCTCTTGAAGTGATATATCTTTTTTCTTATGTTTTAGGTGGTTCCTATAATCACTCCACAATGCAGGAAATTTTTCTAACCACACATTAGCTAAGAAGACCTCGTCAAGTTTCATACCCTCATTGGTAACATCAACACACAAGTTCTCGTAAACATGAACTTGTTCCATAATGGGTTTGTCATCTACCATATGGAACCCAAGCCACTGACCCACCACATATTTCTTTTTGCCTCCATCATCGGCCCCATACTTTTTCTCTAAAGACTCCCAAATAGTGTTAGCAGATTTATGGACCATGAACAAATCGAAAAGGGTGTTAGTCATGTGATTAAGAAGATGATATCTAACTGCCTTATTATCTTTATCATATTTCTTAATTTTTTCGTCATTGGACTTAACCAAGGCAGCGTAAGGAGGTGTGGCCTCGGCCGCGGCAGACGCAACAAGTAATTCTGGTGCGTCTTCAAACAACACGTAATCGATTTCTAACTGCTCGAAAAACATTAAAAGTTTTTGAGACCACCTGTAGACACCCACATTTTGACCGCCAGGTGTCTATAGTAGTTTCCGACAAACACCCGATGATGATCGGACGCGAACATGATTTAATGGACTCGGGTATGGGCTCGAAATCATGGACATTTGGTTTAGGCTTTTTATGGAGTACAAATCTCACAAAATCAACCTCAAATCCAGGCCCAGTGGGTCATTTCGAGTCAAATAAGACTAATTTGGGTCGAATCTGACACCAGGGGCAAAATCGTCTTTTAGCAACCGGGTTAAACCCGGTCAAAGATATTTTTTCGAGACACACGGACCAGCCGTGTCATCTCACGAGTTCGGCCTAGACTCGAATACTATAAAAAATCAGCTACGACAAGTATTAAACAAATCCGTTAAGGATAGAATTCGATCTCAAGTAGGAATTCTATCCGAACACCCGATCAAACACTCAACCGAGCATCGAATACTAGACCGAGCAGCCCCATTTCAGCCGAGATTCCTTGCTTCTTCGCCAAGTAATGGAATTCTCATTCCCTTCAACTTCTTACTTTTTCTGTCCTTAGACGGAATCCCGCTTCATTCCGACCAGTGACTTTCTTCCCTTGCAAGTTAGTCATAGGATCAGTTCAAGCGCTAAGAGCAAGAGCTCCCCCTATAAATAGGACCCTCACAACACATTAAATTCATCCATTATGAACCTCTACATTCAGAAATAATCATACACCGACACATCTACAAGATCCAAACTTCAAACATCAAACATAGCATCGAAAGACCGATAGTATAAACTCCGACACCCCAAAAAATCGGCCACAACCCGTCACCTCACACGACCCGAATCACCACCCTAACTCACCCACATTATCTCGACGCTCCCGTGCCTAAGACACATTCCGACGAGCCCCGTCCCGAGAAAACAAAGCATGTAGGTTGAGGGTGTAAAATCAAACCCGACTCTTCCTTTCTCTCGTTTTTTTTTTCTCGTCGTCGGTCGGTCCGTTCTTTTTACTATGGGTCGTCGTCGCATTTTTCCTAATATCGAGACTACAAATTATTTTCATATAAAATATCGTTCTTAAAATACGATATCGATTCTCTAGTCGAATATCGTATCAAAAGAATAACATTAAACCCGTTGATGCTAGAAAATCGTTATACGGTCTTAAAAATATAATACAACGATTTTTAACGCGGAGGGAGTCAAACATCGTTTTTTAGTTTAAACTTTACAAAACGATTTTCAATGCTTTTTTTATCTTTTCTAAAAATCATTCCGAATATTTGATATCGATTTCATAATCGAGTATCGAATACGACGAATATCGAAAATAGAGGTCGGGTATGAATCAATCCATATTTGCACGCGATTTATTAAAAAACCAACGATTTTCGAAAATCAACCCGAGAACAGCCCGAGACGCGAGCCGTACGCGTCCCGGGCGAGACACCCTCCCGCGCGAGTCGCGCGGATTGCTGTAAACCGCGACGTTTTTCCTTGTTTTTTTTCCTCTTCTTCGAGCATCGTTTTTTAGACAAAACATTTTTTTTTTTTTATATTTCAGATCTCGATATTTTTTCATCGACCTCGGTCAACACGTGTTTAATCCATCACGTGTCATAAACCTTTCAAAATCATGCATATCATCGTATTTACATTCTTATTCGATTTACAAACCGTTACTAACTTGTTTGCTCATGTTTGTAGCGATTTATTTTCATCGTTTGTTTTATTATACTAAAACGAACCTCGCATGCTAAATACAACTTTGACGTTATTAGTTTAGATGCATTAAACGACTTAGTCAAACATAATTCACATGTTTAGTCAAAACGCTCTTTGCATATCATTCAACCGTCGAACTAACGCGTGTACACCAAAAACGAACGATATCTTAGTAAAGGCCGCTAAGTGCGGGCGGGGTTGGGTGTTCTTAGTGAACTTCCCAACATGTACCCTCACCCCTTACTCAGAACCATGGTTTCCGGATGTCCGAATCCATTGGCAACGAGAGTCATTCAATACACGATATCCTATAATATCGGTATCGGTATCATAATGCAAAGGGACGAACCCAATAAGCTCTGACATCGGAAATGGGCCGTATTTTGTACACGGCCCACTACGACATAGAGTGGGTTCGAACGGGCCCGAACTCCACAAAGTTCGGTGGCGACTCCTACTTTGATTTAAATTTCAATTTGACCATCTCATATGGAGATTCATTCGCCTCCCCAAACCCACGCGTGGCCGCGTCGGGGTGGACCTATGTCATGTCCACTATTTGGCGACTCCGCTGGGGATTCCTGATGTACCACTTCTCATCGGGGTTCCTAGGGTGAGACTCGAAAAGAAATCGTTCGAATAGTAATGTACACGTTTTAGTTCAATGGTTCATGCATAACCCAATTTTCCCCGGGCCGGTTACTTGTGACCGACGTCCCACTATACCGCGGTGCATTCCTAAATGGGCGCATTAAAGACTTCGATGGCAGAACTCGCATGGGTTTTACGACAGATTCTAAGACCAACTCGGCTTAGGAGGACCGTCCTGATTTGCGAGAAAGCTATCGTCGTTGGTATAGACCTTATTTCGACCGACCGAGACTTAGATTAAGAGCATACATGCGTCATTATGCTGTTTTCATGACTACATGCTACTTGGTTTAACTGTCATCTTTTCAAAAAACCGTCATTTTCAAAAAATTGCATCTTTTCAAAATCATCCATTTTCAAAATCCGGAAAGCTACCGAATTTAGGAATTATGATTTTTTTACTCAAAATAGCCTATTTTTAGCCGGTATGCCGTCCAAACCTTATCAAAATTTCCGAAAATTGATGTGGGTTAGTTGTCTCACCCAATCAAGATAAACCTAATGCTACTAACAAGAAGATAGCGGCAAGCAAGGTATCGAATCCACAGGGAAACAATCAATTTTCGTCTATTAGCTATGGCGATTCTAAAATGCTCTAAACGGTTGATTGATTGAAAATATATAAAAGACTACTAAAAGACGATAATAAAAATCGAATCTAACAATGAGATGAAAATTTAGGTCACGGGTTCACGATAGATGTTCAACAATTATGCGACAATAATAATAAACACATAAACATGCTAGTCGGCTATAACACGTTCTCTCGAATCGTGTCAACCTAGGAAGGATCTAACGGGCTCTCGCAACTTATTAGACTCCCTACCAAATCGCGCGTGATCTAATCCTAATTCGGCTTTCGCACGAGAACTAGAATTTCCCAAACAGATTAACATGTTGTGGCCTTTAACAAATTAATCGACAAATAAAGCACGCGAAAATGGTACTAGCATAATTATATATTTAGTATCGAAGTAGCATAATCGTGTAATAATCCATCGATCCCCCTCGACCCTAGCGATAAAATTAGCTACGCATGATGATTACGAAACAACAAATCGCATACAAATAATTCATGATAAAAGTGAAGCAAATAAATCTAACGATAAACGAACGGAAATCTAATGAACTAAACGGAGAACAACGAATTTCCACTACTAGAAAAACGTAGATTAGCAACCGATATTTACCGACCGACAAATAGCGGTTGGATATAATGAATACCGACCGCGAAACAGTCGGTAACGGGACTTGCGGTCGGTAAATTACCGACCGAATAAAACAGTCGGCGATTTGGACAAACAGTCGGTAAACAATTAAAATACCGACCGCTTGGTTTAAATACCGACCGAAATGCGTCGATCGGTGAGCCCTTTTTAATTAAACCCAGCTTCCACACTCATTCACTCATAACTTGTTCTTTTAAAAAATAAAAAAACCCCCGCGACAGAACCCTTACTCTCCCCGCGACCCAACCCTAAACCTTGCCGACCCGTCGCCGGAAGCCGACCGTCGCCGGACGCTGACCATTGCCGGACCGCCTCTTCGCTGGCTGCTGTTCCTTCCGTTCGCCCACCCATCGCCCTCCTCCCCTTCCTGAAAATCCCTAATTTAAACCTAGGGTATGGATTTTAATTGAGTTTGTTGTTTGATTTTGTTTACATTTGCTTTATTATTGTTGTATGCTTGATGAATTCAACTTATGTTAGTGTAATTTAGATGAAAATTGTTTGTTAGATTAGGGTTAAATTAGATTTAGGATGAAATTGATTTTTAGTTTAATTAAAGGATAAATTAGATGTAAATTTGTTTAAGTTAGATGAAATTGGTTTTAGGTTAGAGTTATGTAATTGACAAAGGGTTTAGTTTTGTAATTGTTGAAGTTGGTAATTTGTTAGGTTAGCTAGTACTAGTAAAATTTGGAAGGTTATCGATATCGATTTCTGTTTACTAGTAAAATTTGCTTAATAATTGGAATCGGGAATTTGTGTCATGATCAACCCTACTATTTCTCACATGTCAATTGAATAACAAAACTAGTAAGCTAATAACAATTTGAGTTATTCTACTCCATTTGTGTTGTGAATACAGTAGTACTATTTGAGTTGAAATTTTTAGTCGTAACAAATAACAAACCATGCACATTTGATATCCAATGAGGCATTCTACTCCATTTAGTTTGCCTTACTTAGGGTAGTATTTTTGGAGTAATATACTATATTAGCGATTTGAATAATTGGTAGGTAGAGTGAGTAGTGTATTTTGAAGCAGTAAAGTAAAATAGTAGGGAGTAATAAACTGGAGGCTTTTTAAAAGTCAAGAATGAGCCTGTCATTCAGAATTGTTGTCGATCATTGGGAGAGTGGTTTGCTTTGCTTTCGCCTCGACATCATTACACAATATAATGAGTAGTAGTATTGGAGTACTATAAAGTAGTACCGCAGTAGTTGAAAATAATGAGAGTAAGCTGACAAAGTATTAGCTACAAGTTAATATATGGCTTAATAGTGAGATTATACTCCTACACAACAACCATACAAGCATTGAGATAATAAATAATAAATAATAATAGTAGTAGTAGTATAAAACAAACTTCTAAGTATATTCTTTAGCCTAATATAACAATGTAGGGACTAACATTCTTTAGCCTAATATAGTTGTAGCTTAGTATAGTTTAGTGTTCTAGAATAATAGTGAAATATTCTAAGTTTAGTTCTACTTGGACCACTCCATTTTTATATGTTATTTAATTAAGTTTTCGTTCCTCTTATTGAAAATTTAATAATGACGAATACCGAAAGAAAATGGATGTACGAAAGGGTAGACGATAGAAACAAAGTTAAGTATGAGTTTATACTTGGGGTGGATGATTTTATTCTACATGCTAAGGAACAAGAAGAATACAAGACACATCAGATTTTTAGATGTCCATGTGTGAAGTGTGAAAATTTGAAGTACTTGAATGAGTTTACGGTGAAAGAGCATCTCATTAACAAAGGGTTTACGCCTGGTTATACTAATTGGGTGTGCCATGGAGAACCCTTTTCTTTTATTAGTAATCCTACTACTTTAACAAACACTAATGCTTTCATCGACCAACCTTATCGGGAGATGATAGTAGATGCATTTGGAGACATAATGTTCGGCCGTGTTGAGGATTCTTCTTTGGGTGAAGAAGAAAGCCCCCACCCTGATCTGAAAGATTTTTTTTGAAATGTTAGAGGCCGCCGAGAAACCTCTGTATCGTGGATGTGAGTCGTCATTGCTAGAAGTAGCTTCTAGGATGATTAACATTAAATGTGAGGACAACCTACCGGAAAGAAGTTTAGATAAGATAGCTGCTTTGATTGAGGATATCATTCCACGAGATAATATGATGACTCGCACATTTTATGACACTAAAAAGTTGCTTAGGGGCCTTCAAATGCCCCATCATAGGATCCATTCATGTCAGGACGGATGCATGCTATTTTGGAAAGAAGACTCCATGCTTGATAAATGTAAAAAGTGTGGAAAAGATAAGTACAAGAAGAAAACTTTTAGTGGGGCAGACATACCTTTCAAAGTCTTAACCTATCTTCCTGTAGCACCAAGGTTGCAACGTTTATATGCAACCAAAAACATTGCAAAAGAAATGAGATGGCATATTGAAAATCCACGTGTACCAGGGACCATGGCTCATCCAAGTGACAGTGAGGCTTGGAAGCATCTAGATTATATGTTTCCGGAGTTTGCTAGTGAGCCTCGTAATGTTAGACTTGGACTCTGCACAGATGGTTTTACACCATACGATCAATTTGGTAAGTCGTACTCATGTTGGCCGGTGATTCTCACTCCTTATAATCTACCCCCTGGATTATGCATGAAAAAACAATTTATGTTTCTATCCTTGATCGCTTCCGGGCCGACAATCATTGATGGTACTGATCGTGAACTCAAAGAACTTAAAAAGATGAAAACAGGGTGGTTCAAAAAGAGCTTGTTATGGGACCTACCTTATTGGAAGCATTTGTTGGTTCGACACAATTTGGATGTCATGCATATTGAAAAAAACTTTTTCGAGCAATTAATTCATACAGTATTCGATAATAAAAATAAAACTGCTGACACCCATAACACAAGGAAGGACTTGCCCAGATTATGTAGTAGAGGTCACCTACACATCAAGGACGGCCGCAAACCAAAAGCGCCCTACACTCTTGACAAACTGCAAAGAAAGATACTATGTGAGTGGATATGCAATTTGAGGTTTCCAGATGGGTACACATCGGATTTAGGTCGCTGCGTCGACCTACATAGTCTCACACTTCATGGTATGAAGAGCCACGATTGCCATGTGTTCATGGAACGGCTATTACCCGTTGCTTTGAAACACTTGTTGCCAACTAATGTGTGGAATTCAATTACCGAGATCAGTCAATTTTTTCGTGATTTGTGTGTCTCAAGCCTTACAACCCAAAATATACAGCGGCTGGAGAACGATATTGCGGAGATCCTCTGCAAACTTGAGAAAGTGTTTCCACCATCGTTCTTCAATTCAATGGAGCACTTACCAATACATTTGCCTTATGAAGCAAGGGTTGGTGGCCCAGTACAATATAGGTGGATGTACCTTTTTGAGAGGTATAATTGTGAAAATACTCAACTTATTAATGTTTCATCATACTCTCAGTAATTTTAAAATCCCGTATTAACACTATATCGAAATGTAGGTTTCTTAATCATTTGAAAAAAAAGTGGGTAATAAAGCACGTGTGGAAGGTTCAATTTGCAATGCTTTCTTAACTGAAGAAATATCAAATTTCTGTTCTCTATACTTTGAAGACCACGTAGATACAAAGGTTAAGGATTTGGATGTGGGCACGGGAGATGAAAATGATTCATCTTTACCCGAGCTCTTTCGACAACACAAAGGTAAAGTACTTGCTAAACCAAAACAGAGATACTTGGACGAACAAGAGTTCGATCGTGCCCATCTGCGCATTATCAAATTGTGAACTACTAGGAGAATATGAACGGTACGTAAATAGTAACAACTAACTTGTTTATTTTAAAATTAAGAGATGTAGATGCCACGACTAAACTGGATTATTACAGCTTATTTGAACAGTTCATTATGGAGCAACATCCACGAGCTAAAATGGATGAAGTTTGGACTACATATGAGAAGTTGTTTCCAAATTGGTTTAAAGGATATGTAAGTCTCAGTATTGACATATTAGAATGAAATAAACTTTGAGCACGTCACATATGCACTAACACTCTACTACGCAATTAGGTAACTGAGATGAATGTCAAAGATGATGTGATTCAAGCCTTAGCATTTGGTCCTTCTAAAGAAGTAAACACTTGGCAAAGATATATGATTAATGGGTTTAATTTCCACACACAGAAATATGGGAAAAACAGAGCTACCATGAATTACGGGGTTTGCGTAAGTAATGTTGAAGGAAACGATTACTACGACACTTTAGAGGAAATTATTGAGATGAGGTATTGTGGGGAGAAGAGAATTTATAATGCAATCGTGTTCAAGTGTTCATGGATGGATAATTCCACAAATGGTACAAGTGTTCATGGCCTCTATAAACTAGTAGAAGTTAATAGTAGGAGGAAATATGGTAAATATGATCCTTTTGTACTTGCCCATCAAGCTAGTCATGTTTATTATGCTCCATACCCAAACCCAAAGAAGGATAGCGATCATTGGTGGGCTGTTTTTAAGGGTCGGGCAAAGTCACAATTTAATGCACCAGTGGATGTGACGGTATTTCAAGAAGATGTGAGTAGTACTTCATTATTATCTAGTCTTGTCGACGATGACGTCTTAGAAAGTTTTAGTGAAGGGGAGGACATGGAAGAGATGAATGAGATGGGTGATGTGGTTGTCGAAGATGATAACATTGATGAGGAGGAATTTGAAGATGAGTTTGAGGAGGAGGAGGAGGAGGCGGAGGAAGAAGAAGTAGAAGAAGAAGAAGAAGAAGAAGAAGAAGAAGAGGAAGAAGAAGAAGAAGACGATGATGATGACGACGATGATTGCTAACTTGTATTTGTTTGGTCAATGAAATAGTTGTCGATCAACACTCATGGATAAATGCAGTTATTTGTATATGTTTGTTTGGTTTTAGGCAAGGTGATATTATTTGTTAAATGTTTTCTTGGATTGCATTTGGTAAGTGTTATTTGCATATGTTTGTTTTTTTTGTCATTCAACATATCATATTTGAAAGATGCTTGGACGTGGACGTGGACGCGGACGTGGACGTGGAACACCGGTGGAGGTCGACGAGCACGAGGAGGAGCAGGAACAATAACAACAACAACAACAACAACAGGATAATCTGCCCATAATTGCGATAGAACCCAGAGGGAGATGGTATTGCTTATTCTATCATTATCGAAGTAGATGTAGTATATAATATATTTTTATACAAAAATATAATTTGTTGCATTTGTGTTGATTAAGGTTTGATGACTCCGCTGTGGTAAGAAGAGTAACGAAGTCATTCAAGGGTTTCTACCATGAACCGCATATGAACTACCGGGAGACCCCGAAGACGATCAAAGATAAATGGTTCGGCAATTTTAGGGTATACATTCACTTTATTTTATATGAGTATATATATATATATATATATATATATATATATATATATATATAGAGAGAGAGAGAGAGAGAGAGAGAGAGAGAGAGAGAGAGAGAGAGAGAGAGAGAGAGAGAGAGAGAGAGAGAGAGAGAGAGAGAGAAGGGATCAAATAAGTTCACCATATGCAACTAAGTCTATATTAAAGTTACAGTTGACATACGTTGAAGTTGCATTTGTTCAAGATTGATATGTAACTATAACATTCAGCACTGTTATCACTTCAAGTGATAAAGTGCAACTTTAACACTCATCTCGTGTAACTTTAAGCACTTTTTGTGTAACTTTAACACTGGAACTTATGAACTTATAAGAGTTGTTGGCCTTATGTGAACCTATCTCTCTCTCTCTCTCTCTCTCTCTCTCTCTATATATATATATATATATATATATATATATATATAGTTATATGCACTTTAATTGTTATTTGAATTTTTTCTTAGTATATAATTATTAAATTATGATCGGTCACAATGTCAGGGCTACTGCTCATGGAAGCCCGAGGATGAAGAGCAAGTTAGAGAGAGATACGACGTCGAAGCACGAAAATGGTTAAAGGACACCGTCAACGACATCTGTGAACTAAAGAATGGCAAGAACAAGGATTGCCCGAGATGGATGGTGCCGCAGGTGTACAAGGACTTGTTGGAGAGACGGAAGACAAAGGCTTTTCAGAAGAAATCGAGGACAGCGGCGGCGAACAAAGCTTGTGCTCAGCCTGGCCCTACACACCACGGGGGGTTGATCAAGGCAACTAAACATGCTTCTAGGCTGGTAATGACAAAATATATTAAAATGTTCCATAATGTTTTTATTAATATTTTTTTGAAAATGATAGTAATAAATTTTCCAAGTTTATGCATAGTAAGTTTTAATTTGTCTTTTTAGATGGAGCAACTGGGTGGTAGGAGGCCCAGTGCGGCCGAGCTCGCACAAGCCATACATAGCAAGGAGGTCGACGGGAAAATGGTTTTTACGAGTGAGAAGGCAAAGGCGACATTTGTAAGTATTAATTTAGTTAATTACAGAGATTATCTTAAAATTTCTTATTGAATTAGTTATAATTTGTTCCTAAACATTACCTGTCTCTGTTTGCTAATAGGACCGATTCGAAGAGCTGAAGAAGAAGAATGAGGAGGAGGGGAAAGAAAAACCGGACGACGAAGTCTGGTTTGAAGCGGCTGAGGGTTTCAAGAAGGGCCACGTGTACGGAGTGGGAACCGCCGGCCCATTGTACTTCTCCCCCCCTCAACAGAATAAGGGGAATGCTTCGTGCTCTTATCACCCCGGTATTCTTGTTCAACAAGAAAAACGGGCAGAGGAATTTCAAAACAAAATTTTGGAAGCCTTAGAGAAGGAGAAAGAAGAGAATAGGCGCTTTAGAGAAGAGACCCGGGAGCTCATGAAACAACAACAGCAGCTCATGTCAGCGCTTAACACGGTATTACAAACTCAGAACTGTAATTCGTTTAACTTTACTAACTTCCGTAATCCGAATGATGATAATTCGGGAGGTGGTGGAGTTGGGGGAGCCGGGGTCGGTTTTCAAGTGTAGCTGGAACCTCTAATTGATTACTCTTTCAAGTTGTGTAAACTTTGATTACTCTTTCAAGTTGTTTAGACTCTTTAGACTTTAATTAGTACTCTCTTAATTAAGTAGTTAAACATTTTAGAAAGTTATGTCCATGATATCGAATGTTTTTATGTGAATGAATTGTGGAAATGTTGGATTCTGAATGAATTGGATGAAGTTAATGACTGAAGGTTGACGTGAATGATGTTGTAGTTTGGATGAGTTGGAAGAGTTGAATGGTATGATGGATATAATATTGCAGATTTGTATGTCGCAAATTGGAGGACACCAAAATCACTAGACCCCACGACATGTTTCAATTTGCCGACTGCTTTGACCTAATTACCGACCGACCTGATCTCATTACCGACCGCCCTAATTAACCAAGATATTGTCAAACGTCGGTCGTTAAACATTACCGACCGACAACAGCGGTCGGTAAAAAACACAGATACCGACCGCATTACCGACCGATTTAAGTTTTTCCCCGACCAAACATCTTCCAGGAGCTTCTGATCTTGGTTTGGTCGGGAGCTCTTACCGACCGCATATATCAGTCGGCAACTTGCATTACCGACCGAACTTTTATTTTGCCGACCGACACGTCGGTCGGTATTCCTAGATTTACCGACCGCCATAATCAGTCGGTGTAAATATTTGCCGACCGAAAAGTTCTTTTACCGACCGCTCTTTGGTCGGTGATTTAGCGACCGATATTTTCGGTCGGTGACTAGTGTTTCCGACTATAGTTTTCGACTAAATTATTTCGGTCGGAATTATTTCAAATTCGGTTGGTAATTCTATTTACCGACCGACTTTTATCCTTCCCGACCGATTTGATCGGTTGCTAAACGTCGTCTTCCTTGTAGTGTTCAAATAGAGAAAATTACGATGAACTAAGTAATTTACGATAAAGATTGAAAATATAAAACTGAAAATTGCATAAACGAGATTACCGAATTCGAGTACGAGTGAAAACCGAGTGCTAGAATCCTAAGAGTCACGAGCTTTTTCTAAGGAAAATATAATCTAAGTATGAAAAGTGATGGATAGCTCCATAATATAAATCCTTAGTTATACAAAATGGGCGAAAATGAACTGGGTGTGCATGCCGGCCGGCTGGCAGGCCGCCTGCCACATGCAGGGGCCGACGCACACCTTAAAAATCAAGCTCAAATCGTCCTTGTGTCATGCCGGCCGGCCAGCAGGCCGCCTGTCACATGCAGGCTGGCGCGCACAACACTAATAGAAGAAGTAATGGGCCACTTTCCATGGCCTAATGAATTGACACTTCTCGTTTCTTCTTCGCCTAGACGTCCTAAAGCACGGGTTTTGTATCGGGATCGTTCTTCTAACCAGATATGAGTGTAAATGCACATAAAGACCTGAAATCGTGTAGAATCTACGAAAACACTCACTCAAAGCAAAATGTTAGAAGAACGGCTCTAAAGAGCGCGTTCCGACCATAAAAGACAACAGAATCGAGGGAATAACACAATATAAATACGACACATCAAACTCTCCCGAACCGAACCCTTGCTTGTTCTCAAGCAAGACCCGTAAGAAAACAACTAATATAATACTGAAACAAATCAAAGCAAATAATAGGCAACCAAATACTCAAGTCCATCATAGCAAACATCTAACCAAGTCTAAGAAACGAATTCCAAGACGGGAAATAGGAAAAATAATCCATCAACAAATGCACAACTTCACCAAGCGTAATAGGTAGAAACCACATTTTCAACCAAAACCTTGCATAGGCTACTCACGGAGCCACTCATCGATTAATTAGGAAGGGTGTGTATATGTGAAATAAATATGTGAAAACGCTCAGCTACTCCAACTCATGGAAATATGCCCGCAATCTAGTATGGTATCGACCTCTAAATTTTTACAAAACATGCTAGGATCACATAGGGAGGCAAGGATGGTGATAACAAGGTAGAAGGTGGAAATCGAAATGGTCATGTGAGGTTAAAGCCAAGCTAGTGAACTAACTAGTGCGATAATGCTCAACTCAAAAATTCTTCCACTTCCATAAACATAACATACAAGTCACCAATCAACGAGAACGAGTCCGGGGTCAAAAGAGGGCGTTCAAATTTCTTCAAGTAAACGGAAAATAAAAGTAACGAGAATAACATATATTTTTGTTTTGATTTTTTTTCTTTTTCGATTCTTTTTGATTTTTTTCCTTTTTTTGATTTTTTCTCAATTTTTTTTTATTTGATTTTTTTTTTTCAAAGCTCGATGAAATTAGAAACAAATGTACAATGACTCAAATTGACCCGGACAAGATCTACATACTCCCTTGAAACAGATTCAACCACATCCAAACATCCATCAGAAATCTCCATATTCACACAATAACGAGCATAGAACGCACTAGGTGACCTACTTCATCAAGCTTGGCTAGGTAGGCAAATTTGATTTTGTAGTTCATTTTGTGAATTCTTTAACATTTTAGCCAAGGAGAAAATGGATAGAAATAGATGAAAATGAAAATGTCCCAAAAATGATCACTAGGCAAGTTAGTCAAAATAAAGGGGCAAACACCATACTTATGCGTATTGACATAGCATATTCCACGAGGAGACCTACACACACAACCTAAGTGGTAGCCAGGTATGAATGTACTGGCTACAGGAGGCTCTAAATCTCACCAATTTTGTAGCTAAAGCCTAAATGCAAGGTCGGTCTAAATGGGAATCACAAATTATAGCTCAGTTGGTTGCATACTTGTCGATTAATTATTATTCCACATAACAAAGGTCAAATAAATGCCAATTAAGAACGAGTAGGTAGCCTAAAGAGTGCAAATTATCATCATTGCTGCATAATCGGTATCATAGACAAACACTAAGACTCAAGGAAATAAAACTAGAAATACTAAAAACTCCCCCACGTTAGACTCGACATTGTCCTCAATGTCCATATTATACAGACTCAAAATTGGTGGGGGACACAAATAAAAACCGAAGATAGAGAAAAGACATACCAAATATGCACACGGAGAAGGTAGCGGAATCAGCAATCCGCTACTGATCATCATCATCACCAAAATCATCCTCCATATCATCATCTGCAGCAGTCCCAGAGTCAGACGCACCACCCGTATACCAACCACCTCCCTGATAATCACTAGCGGCTCCAAAAGCAGGGCTCGTCGGGGCGCTGAAATAGTCAGTGTGAAGATGGAAGCCGCCATGAATCGAAGGGTCAGTATAACCACCCACGGGCCACGAAAAGTACGAGGGGTAAGGGCCCTGTGGTGGCACAGCAGCACGCCTAACATAGTCATCATAAACGGGATACATCCCGAGACACTGATCAGCATATAACCTGTCTAGGCGAGCGTGAGTGGCCATGGTGTCGGCACGAGTCTCCGTGCGAAGAGTATCCAAATCTGTCGTGGAAGAACCGGCACCCAGCTCCATACGCTCCATCCATGCAATCAGATCGGGATGGAGGGGAGCATACTGGGGTGGTGGAGGAGGCTGCTCAAAAGCAGTAGTGGTGGTGGGCTCAGAAGCAGGCTGGAATGGACCGGGCTCAGAGGCGGGCTGGGAGGTACTAGGCTCGCTCGTCGGGCGACGAGTATAGGTAACAGCATGCGACGAAGGAAGAGAGCTAGGGGCAGCGACGAGTAATAAATAATTAGGCTGATCAGCCTCAAGTAACCAAACCGACCCGGCTTGCAAAATAATAGTCGCCTGCTCATGAATAAGCCAAGCCCAACGATTCTGATGCCTAGAAGAAATCCAGTTAAGAGAAGCCAAATATCGGAGGATAAGGGTAATCTCGCCCTGGACCGGATCATGATCTGCTTCACGAAAAGCGGTCAACCGAAGAGCTAATTGCGTGACTAACCCGCCTATATAAATAGGAACATCTGCAACGGCCGTAGCTATTCTCCTAAACTGGAGGACGAGGTGATAGGCAATATTAATATGCCACACCTTCGGCTTACGCCGCAAATACGAGCCCAAAATAGACACCTCCTCGGTGCGCACATTATGTGGCTCCTTCCTAGCAAAAATCGTCCACCCCATAAACCTTTGCCAAACCTTTATGATCGGATTATGAATATTATTTGAACTAATGTGCCCTGCGGTAGTGTACGGGGCATCAGCAATACATTCCCAAAATCACCCACCCTAAAATTAGCATGCTCGGGTGGTGTACGGTCATCATAATCCTTAAGGTCAAAACAATCCCCAAACTGCTTCAGGCTTAGCGCAAAACTAGTATTCAATAAACGGAACTCAACAGAAATCTCACCAGACCGTCTATTCTTATTTACCTCAAATGAACTCAGAAATTCCAACGTAAGCTGATTATACGTATTATGACGCATCGTAAAAAATGTACTCATATCATCACCTTTAAACAAAAGTTCCAAAGCAGAATCTAAGCCCAAAGTTCGCATAGCATCACGATCGATAAAACGAGTTGGAACAATAGACCGCTTTCTCAAATTTTGAAACCGTACCATTTGGTCAATAGTGGTAAAAATTACACCTGAAAAAACTGGATCAGGATCAATGTCGGGTTGAGCATGGTCGTTTCTGGTGCGCTTGTTCCGAGGAGGCATTGCAAATCTGGGAGTAGCAGCAAACTTGGGAAAATATGGGGAAATTTGAAGAGTGAGAATGAAGATGGGGAAGATGAATGCTGGGAAATTGGGGTTTGGGGGATGAGAGAGAGAAGAGAGAGGCGAGAGAGATGAAGGAATGAATGAAATGACGGAAAAAAATGGGTTTGGGGGTATGTTGTGCGGCCCGGCCGGTCTGGACCGGCGGCCGGCCAGCCGACCTGACGCGCATCCTAATATATTCCAGATTTTTTATATGAGATACCCCTCTCACAGCCAGCCGGTTAGGACCGGCGGCCTGCTAGCTTGCCTGACGGCCTATTTCCTTCATTTTTTTCGAGATTTTGATCCCATCTCCTCTAATTTCCCTTGTACCTCGGCCCCTGAAGTCGACAGGGGGCCTAGGGGCAGGCTGAGACGCACAAATCACCTTATTAGAACTCAAATTCATCTCGTGCCTCGGCCCCTAAAGTTGACAGCCCCCCTAGGCCTAGGCTGAGATGACATGCTATATTATCACAAGCACGGTGAATTATTCCTCCTTTTTTTTTTCTAATATCTTCAATTAAAGTCATTTCCGATGATTCTACGCATCTTCAAAAACATTAGTCCCTCCTCTCGTCCTCACTAAAACGTCTAAATAAAAAAAAGCGAGAATGAGGGAAATTATTTACATACTCGGGCTACCTCCCGGTAGCACTGGTTTAGAGTCCCGCACGACTTGATGAGAATAAGGTTTTAGTGGGATGAGGGAACGGGATGAAGTCGTATAACTTCAATCGCTCCAACTTGAGCACCTTCATGATATAACTTCAATCGTTGACCATTCACCTTGAATCGTTCACTCGAATCATTCTCGACTTCAATCGAGCCAAATTTACCCACATGGGTGACAGAAAAAGGTCCGGACCAACGAGATTTCAACTTTCCGGGAAACAACCGGAGTCTAGAATTAAACAATAATACCTTATCCCCCACGTTGAACTCACGGTGAAGGATATGCTTGTCATGCCACCGCTTGGTGCGTTCCTTATAAACCCGAGCACTATCATAGGCACCAAGACGGAATTCTTCTAACTCATTCAGTTGCATGAGTCTCTTCTCCCCACTCAAATGTGGATCCAAGTTAAGCTCCTTAATTGCCCACCAAGCCTTGTACTCAAGCTCGACCGGTAAATGGCATGACTTGCCATAGACCAATCGGTAAGGTGAAGTACCAATAGGCGTTTTAAAGGCGGTGCAATAAGCCCATAGTGTATCATCTAGCTTAGAGCTCCAATCCTTTCGAGCTTTTGACATGACCTTCTGGAGAATAGACTTGATTTCCCTACTGGACACCTCAACTTTCCCACTCGTTTGAGGGTGGTAGGCAAGACCGGTACGGTGAGAGACACCGTACTTAGCAAGTAAAGCATCAAGTCGCTTCTCATGAAAATGGCTTCCACCATCACTAATAATCGCCCTTGGAACACCAAAGCGGGGGAAAATGATCTTTTTAAATAAAGAAATTACCGTTCTAGCATCATTAGCAGGAGATGCTACCGCCTCCACCCACTTGGAGACATAATCAACCGCAACCAAAATATATCGGTTGCCCTTGGATGACGGGAACGGGCCTTGATAGTCTACACCCCAGACATCAAAAATTTCTACCTTGAGAATCCCATTTTGAGGCATCTCATGCCTCCTAGAAATATTACCGGTCCTTTGACATGCGTCGCAGGACATAATAAAAGCTTGGGCATCCCGGAATAAGGTTGACCAATAATAACCTGACTGGAGGACCTTAGCCGTGGTTCGGCTCGGTCCATGATGGCCACCATAAGGTGATGAATGACAACTCTCCAGAACTCCTCGAACTTCCCACTGAGGGACACATTGACGGAAAATACCATCGGCACACTCCTTAAATAAATAAGGGTCATCCCAGAAAAATTGCCGAACATCATGTAGAAATTTTTTCTTTTGTTGATAAGAGAGATCAGAGGGTAATACCTTGCCAACTAAATAATCCGCATACCAAGGTCCTTCGCTTTCACCGGTAGTTAAGGCCATGAGAGAATCATCGGGAAAAGAATCATCTATGGGAATGACAACTCCTTCCTCCTCAACTCTAAGCCTCGATAAATGGTCCGCAACGGCATTTTCCGCTCCTTTCTTATCCCGGATCGATAAATCAAACTCTTGGAGGAGGAGGATCCATCGAAGTAATCGGGGCTTCGCTTCTTTCTTAGCAAGGAGGTACTTGAGAGCCGCATGATCGGTGAAAACAATGACTTCCGATCCAACCAAGTAGGTTCTGAACTTTTCCAAAGCATACACTATAGCTAGCAATTTCTTCTCGGTAGTTGCATAGTTAACTTGAGCATTATCAAGTGTTTTAATAGCATAGTATATAGCATACATGACTTTGTCCTTTCTTTGGCCCAAAACCGCTCCCACAGCATAATCACTCGCGTCACACATTATCTCGAATGACAAATTCCAATCCGGTGACTGAATAATCGGAGCAGAAATGAGGGCCTGCTTAATCCTGTTAAAAGCTTCAACACACTCATCAGTAAAGTCGAAAGGGGCATCCTTTAGGAGCAATTGTGTAAGTGGCTTAGCAATTTGTGAAAAGTCTTTGATAAAGCGGCGATAAAATCCCCCATGACCAAGGAAACTTCTCACTCCCTTCACATTAACCGGCAAGGGCAATTGCTCAATCACTTGCACTTTTGCTTTATCCACCTGAATGCCCTTTTCGGAGACCACATGACCCAAAACTACACCCTCAGTGATCATAAAATGGCACTTTTCCCAATTCAAGACCAAACTGAGCTCGACACATCGGTTTAAAATGGTATCCAAGTTAGCCAAACAAGTTGAAAAACTCATACCATACACACTAAAGTCGTCCATAAACACTTCCATAATGGACTCGATGTAGTCGGAAAAGATGCTCATCATGCATCTTTGAAAGGTAGTGGGTGCGTTACATAGCCCGAATGGCATCCCGCGATATGCGAAAGTGCCATAGGGACAAGTAAACGTGGTCTTTTCTTGGTCGGCGGGGTGTATCGGGATTTGGAAAAATCCCGAATATCCATCTAAATAGCAAAAATACTTGTGAGAAGCTAGTCTCTCAAGCATTTGGTCGATAAAGGGCACTGGGAAATGGTCCTTAAGTGTAGCGGTGTTCAACTTTCTATAGTCTATGCACATTCTCCATCCCGTCACAATTCGTGTAGGGATTAGCTCCTTCTTCTCATTCGGGACCACAGTAGTCCCTCCCTTCTTGGGTACAACTTGTACCAGACTCACCCATTTTGTATCGGGAACCGCATAAATAATTCCCGCATCCAACAATTTCATAACTTCCTTTTTAACAACCTCTTGCATATTCGGGTTCAACTTACGTTGACCCTGGACACAAGGACGATGACCTTCCTCAAGATTAATTCTATGCATACAGAAATCGGGACTAATTCCCCTCAAGTCATCAAGACTATACCCCATAGCTTTCCTATTTTTCTTCAAAACAACTAACAAATCAGAAATTTGTTGCTCAGTTAAATCAGCACTTACAATCACGGGGAAGCTCTCGGTATCGTCTAAAAAGGCATATTTGAGGTGAGACGGAAGTGGCTTACGCTCTGGAATGGTTAGGCCAATAGCAAATGAGGTGTGTACGATGTTGGTTACATCGACACCTTGCTCCTCCTTGAGCATCCTTCCTTCCAAAGCAGCTTCCAAAGCATCAACGACAATAGAGTCAACGGAAGCATCACCTGCACACGCTTCCAAACATATCACAGCTTCTAAGGGGTCCCGTATAAGGGACGCCTCCATAGAATCATGAACTAAAACATCGACAATATCAATCGTGCAACAAGAATCCGTTACCATCGGGTTCTTAAGTGTACTATCTAAGCAGAAAACAATGGTGTCTCCACCCACTTCCAAGGTCAATTTACCGTTCTTGACATCGATCACCGCGCCGACGGTGTGCAAAAATGGCCTTCCCAAAATTATGGGAATTTGGGTGTCCTCGGCCATGTCAAGGACGATAAAATCAACCGGGATAAAAAATTTCCCGACTCTAACGGGCACGTCTTCCAAAACTCCCAAAGGGCGTTTTATAGAACGATCCGCCATCTGCAAAGTGACACTAGTACACTTAAGAGGACCCATGTTAAGTTTTTAACAAACGGAGTAAGGCACGACACTTACACTAGCACCTAAATCACATAAGCCTTATCAATCGATAAGGTGCCAATAGTGAAAGGAATCAAAAAACTACCGGGGTCCTTTAGCTTTGGTGGGGCCTTGTTCTGTAAAAATGCACTACACTCTGCAGTAAGAGCGACGGTTTCTACCTCAATGCTTCTCTTCCGAGTCAAGATGTCCTTCATAAACTTGGTGTAAGACGGGACCTGCATAATGAGCTCAGTAAATGGGACTGTAACCTGCAAATTCTTCACAACCTCCATGAACTTGCCAAATTGGGTAGCCTCCTTCCGATTCTTCAATCGACCCGGGAATGGTACTTTAATTGTTGGACTAGTCGGGGTGGGAACGGGAGTAGTGGGTGGTGGAACTTGATCTTCACTTGGAGTTTCCACAATAACGTCCTCATTGACATCTTCCACTAGAACCTCCTCTCTCTCGGCCGGTGTATCATCTTTAGGCATCGATGGACCCTCATAGTGTGTGCCACTACGAAGAGTGATCGCATTAGCCGTATCATGCTGTTGATCACCTTGAGAAGGGAGTTTACCTTTTTGATGCGTTGCTTGTGACGCGGCAAGGTGTCCCACTTGGTTCTCCAAATTCTTGATGGCATTATCCTTAGCTTGATCATTCTTTTGCATCTGTGCCATCATAGAGTCCTGGGTCTTGGCCATCATCTGCATCATATTACGAAGCTCAGCCATTTCATTAGAACTCGAAGAAGAAGAAGAATTACCTTGAGCTTGTGCGGAGGATTGGCCAAAATTCTGCTGACTAGTACCGAAATTCTGATGAGAATTTCCGAAGTTCTGATTTGTATTGCCAAAATTTTATTGATGTTGACCCGAGTGAGGTCGCTGCTGAAAATTTCCCTGATTTTGGAAATTCCTTTGATTACCGAAATTCTGCTGGTTCTGAAAATTTTGTTGGTTCTGAAATTGCTGCTGGTTCTGAAAATTCCCTTGATTCTGGAAATTCTGCTGATTAAGGAGACGCTGCTTTGGTGGGGGTACATAAACTGGTGTAATAGGCGGGTTCAAGACATTAGTACTCCTGTAAGACAAAAGAGATGCATCATAGCACTAAAAGCATAAAAGCAGGTCGTGCTTCGTGCATGATACGCCTAAGTATAGAGTGGGTTCGAACGGATCCGAACTCCCATAAAGTTTTGTGGCGACTCCTATTTCGATTTAAATTTCGACCCGAGATCAATCTTACCACGAGATTCATTCGCCTACCCAAACCCGCGCGTGGCCACATCGAGGTGGACCTATGTCATGTCCACAACATGACATCCATATTTTTTCCTTTCCGTGACACACGTATTATATAGTTTTCAAAATGTTGATCACGAAACCGGGACAACAATGGAACCGAAAAAAAGAACGAGAAGGGACACGGACAAAAAACCGAGAAGGCAACGGGTCAGAGAGTCGAAGAGGCAGCTAAATTCGGAAACCGAGGCAACAGGCGACAAAGGGAACCGAGGCAGCAGGCGACAGAAGGAACCGAGACAACAATTGAACCGAGGAATCACGGGCAGAAAACGGGACAAAAACAGACAGCAATGTCGTGGTATGGAGGCCACTGACTTGAAAACTATATCGGTGCGACTCCGGTGGTTACCGCCTACAATGCCGGTAGTTTCTCAAGGTGAACACTGCATTTCAGAATCTCGGCCACTCGAGTTGCAGAACTTTGGAACGACTCACTGTAACAGCCCTAAATTTTCGCGACCAAATTAGAATAATAAAATAGGAAAATTTAAAGCCGTTACTCCGCATTTATCTCACAAGGCCAAATGCATGGTAAAAGAATATTATAAGAATTAAAAGAAATATAAATTCGATAGTTAATTTAAATAGAAACGTTGCAGCGGAAGACATAAGTCCCACAAAATCCAAAACGGTTTAAAAACAACCTCAACCAAAATTCAACATAAATATAAATAGTTCCTAGCTAAATGTTAAATAATAAAATTCTTCCTCGCTCAGCATCCCGAACAAAATGCACCCATGCAGCATATTAATTGTACCTATCAACTGTACCCAAAACACAAATAGGTACAGATTCCAGCGGGGGAACGACCCAAAACAAAAGGACGTCAGCAAAGCTGAGTAAAATATATTATATTGAAAACGTAAAATAATAATTATAAGTTGTAGTAAACTGAAATCAGAGTTAAAAATTATTGTCTCAATACCAAACCAAAAGTACTGTGAAAACAGTAGTCAAAGCCAAAATCAACTACAATATATTGTCTCCACCTGTGTGCCAAGGTCCTACCCTTTTAGCACGGTCTAGAGGTACCACCTATGCTTAGCTAGACTTACTATAGTGCGCACTACTCACATTTGGGCAGTCAGTAGGATGAGGCTGCCAAAGGAGGAAGTCTAACTACCTAGCAAGTGGGGGGCCGGAAAAATCCCACTTAACACAACTCGGGCTAGGAGTTCAGTTTCGGGACGAAATCCCAGGGACGTCTCAGACGCACCTTAACCTCATAGACCAACAGAGCTCCCAAAGTCTGTTATAACCACCAAAAAAATTGTACCAAAATAATACCAATATGTGACTTGTGTCACAAAGTTTCAATATCCAAAATATCACAAGAGTGTAAAAATTCATCATTGACAAAATAATTATAAAACCGTTTCAAAAATATAATTTAAACCGAACATGCTCTTTACTTAAAGGTGAAAAGGTCAAAACGTTCTTACCTCTCAAGACGGTCAATCCGAGTTAATACTAATCCAAAAATTCCTTCTCCTCGAACCCACAAGCTACAAATAATATAAACGGTTCAATAATCTAGTCTAACTGATTAACAAAGTTATCGTCCTGATCTACTGTAAACTGAAAATCCCTCGAATGCTTGATAGTATTCTTAATTATGAATTAACCCTCAAAGAACTACTCGCCTTAAACACAATACATGGAAGCAAAACATTTAAAATACCTACGTGCAAAGCCATAAACCATCATCCTCATTATCTTCTAATTATCTATCACCATCATCATCAAATTGATAAGTCGATATTTATGCGTATTTTTACCCCTTTAATATTATATTTTCTACGTCGTCTTTGTATTATTTGAGCTAAACGTTATAATTTTAGTAACTTTTGATTTATTATCGGTCTTATATTATTTTTCGTACTAAATTGGGTTTTAAGGTCTATTTTAATTAATTAGTAATGACCAATTTGATTTAAGATGGAAAAGACTACTAAAATTGTATTTATGCTTGCAGGTCCGTCTTAAGACGACGATATCTCACACATACGAGGTTAGAATAGGGCGATATAGGATCCGTTGGAAAGCTAAGTCCAAGACCGATAACTTTATAGAATAAAATTAGACCCAAATCCAAAGTCTTATAGATCAGAATCAGACTAATAGAATTCAACTCGGGAATCAGACTGAATTGAGAAAAGGATATAGAAAGTTCATAAGACAAAAAAAATAAGGAAATAAAAACAAAAGAAAAAAAAATATATAAGAAGAGGAATTGGAATACAGCAGCCGCACACCATAGCAGCACACCAAAGACAAAAAAAAAGAAACACAGGAGAGAGAAAAGAAGGATTGAAGAAGAACGGACAGAGCAACAACAACGATCACGACAAACAGCCATTCAATCCGATTTTCGACCCGATTTTTTTGAGCTTTCTTAATCTTTTACTTTTATTTACTGTTTTAATGTTTAGTATGGAGTAATTTTTCAATAGGAGTGTGTAATTAACTATTGATATTGTGGGATATGAGATTGGATTTTTGTGTTTAACGATTAATTATTGTTATTGGATATTTACTCGAAATTCATTATTGACTTTCTGATTTATGATTATTAGTTTGGATTGATCACCTAGATTATTCTCTTAAATCTATTGTTAATAGATAATAATTTTGATTAGGTTGCAGCTTACTGGTCTAATCTTTGTTGTTAGAATTTTGAGTAATAATTCCGTCTTATAAAGTTGCAGCTTTCTGGTTCCGTAAGACCTAATTGATTGGTGTTCTTAAAGCGATTAAATTTATTGACTTGATTCGTGCTTACATGGTTGAGTCGATTTAATTTAGTTAGGATTAAACTTGCGTGGTTAACGGCGTTTAACGAGTAAGAAGGATAAAATTGTTAATTTACTTGCTTACAAGGAATTAAATAGTTACCAATCTATCCAATAACTAATTAAGTGAATCAATGATTTGACCCAATATCTATAGAAAATTACATGTCTCCTATTAATTCGTTATTATAACTTTAACTTTGAATTGAACGTTATTTACTTGCCTTTTTAATTTAGTCTAGTTTACTTTCGTAATAGTTTAATTTAGATTAGAAATTTTTCACCTCAACATAACCCCCCTAATATAATTATATAACTATACCTACTATTATAAATTATAAATAATATAATAATTACATCAATCTAGGATAGTACATTAATCCTTGTGGGTTCGACCCTTACTTACCCTTCTACTTGCTAGTTAGAGTTTGTAAGTTAAAATATAAATTTAATTTTGAGCGCGGAAACGACACGCATCACAAATCATCATCATCTAGACATCATCTGGACAACTCCACTAATTATCTTCTACACATCCATCATCATTAAATCATTATCATCATGAAAACTCACCAAAAATTCCTACGCGTACAAGCACCTGAGACCACTCCAATATCGTAAATTCTAACACCCTTGGTCGACCTCAAGAATGAAAACAGTCCTAACCAACCTCGATACAACCCACAACATTGACTTGCCTAGACGACCTTAAATTTGGAGTAAAATGACCAAAAGACGATAGTGTTGGAAAATCGATAATCAACCAAAGATCGACAATACAGGTGCTTAAATTTAAACTCCATGATCGGTAATTTGCGTTGAGAAAACAGTTTAATTAGAAGACAACCGATGGAAACGGGTCGAAATTAAAAATATTTAGACATAGTACTCAATTGATAGGCTAATTATCAAAACAAGAAGGGTAATTGGTTAAGAAACTTACAATTATTTGATGAAAAGGAAGTGAAAACGTAACGATGAATGATAGCCGAAATCTCAGAGAGAAGGAAGAAGTAGACGGCAGGCAATAGGAAGGAAACAAGGGAATTGAAGATTTTGGGATGGGGTTTGAGGGATACGTAGGTTTTATATAATTGGGGTTTTTTTTTTTTTTTTTTTTTCTTTTCCTTTTCCTTGTTGTGTTTGACTCAAAGTCGAATCCGATACAAAGTCGGTTTATAAATAACGTTCTACTTTAAGAAAATTAAAATCGATTTATTATAAGACGACCCAAAATATTTTAATGTAATAATGACATAAAAGAAAAAAATATTTCCAATTTAAAAACTCGATTTAAATAAAATTAGAAAAGTCAAGCTTTACAATTGACTCAGAAAATAACGGGGTGTTACACTCACAAGTATACCCAGGAATGAAAGTAGAGAGAAAAGGAGAGAGAAGAGAATATGTGTTTTGTAAGCTATGTATTTCTGTGTTTGAAGTGATCAGCAAGACTCGGTATTTATAGGTGTAGGAGGAGCCTTCCAGCTCTAAAAAATCAGCAGCAGTAAAGGCCATTAAAACGTAATCAAGGCCTTAATCACACCATTAAAACCATAAGTGCTCTTTTGACTGGAACCAATTCATACACACAACTGAATATGGACATGGGCCAATGAACATAAACACAAAAGAGTAAAAGTCAGGCATAGCCCGCACCGCAAGTGCTCAACCCAAACCCGAGACTGAGTTGCAGGCGCGCATGTGTGTTGTCCAGAGCAGCCCAACATCACCCCTCACCATAAAAGGTCCACTCCACTTCACACTTGAAAGCCCAAGGGAGGAGAAGCCTTATAAGACCTCCTAAGCATACTAATCTTCCTATGTGGGATGAAAAAGAGAAGTAGAAACTAGGGCAGAGCACGGATCGGATATCCGATCCGAATCAGGTTTTCGGATCGGATATCCGATCCGAATCACGTCGGATATCCGATTTTTGATATCCGAAAATTTCGGACCGGATATCCGAACTATCCGATATCCAATTTGGTTGATATTTTTGGTCAAATAAAATTCTAAATGAAGTTCAATTCAACTAGAAAAAAATCCTAATTTTAATTAATCTAGTATTATACGGAGTATACTATTCTATATTTTAAGGCATAAAAAAATGTCACCAAGACTTAACATAAAATAAATTAAATTATAACTTATCTACCCTATAATACATTAATCCAAAATAAAAATTACAAAAATAACCCATTGTTCGGATCGGATCGGATATCCAAAATAATTATTTTGGATATCCGAATCCGATCCGATATCCGAAATGTTCGGATCGGATATCCGATCCGAAATCATTTTTCGGATCGAATATCCGGTTTTTCGGATCGAATACGAATCGGATATCGGATCGGATTCGGATAGTCGGATAATTTGCTCAGCCCTAGTAGAAACAACTACTCCTCTTGCCATCTACCAACAATTTTCAGAGTGTAAAAAAGTGTGCCCTCCATACATCGACCTTGCGTTCTTTACTAGCTTAAACTAATGTAGTCCAAAGTGGGTGGAACAATAATTTGATTAAGTTACTAATCCTTCGTCCTTCCCATCCATTTGATTATTTACGTGGGGCCGTTTTTGTGAGAAGAAATAATGGACCTATATAAATAATTGAATGAGTGGGAGGGATGAGTAACTCGCAACTTTTCATACGGAGTATTTAATTTGCAAGCAAATCATTGCACTTGTTTAAAATTACAACATTTTTCTTATTTGACCTACTCGTGAAATATTGAAAGTGAATATTTAAATTGGTTATACTTTTACTATGTAAAATAAACAGTATTCTAATGAATGAAATCATCTGCGTGCTTTAAGTAATTGTGCCAAAACACAATGTTGCAATAAGAAAGAATGATAGGGAATACTGGGCGTAGGCGTATGCGTATGTGCAGGGCCGGTCCTGATCTTCTCGAGGCCCTAGGCAAAATAGTAACTCGGGGCCCCTTTGAAAATTGTCGTAACCATTATTTTCAATTTTTTCATTGATTTCATCCTCATATTTTCACATTTTGAGCAAAAAAATTGTCAAAAAAACTAATTGTGATTTTTCTAATACTACAACATCCCAGTTTGCAGTAATATATTCCTACGTAATATTTTAACGAATAACTCAAAACAGATCAACAAATGATATTTAGCTTGGAGGCATGTATTACGGAGTAATTATTATATGGAGGCGTTGTACTAATATAAAGTTGTTTTAAAAAGTTTAAATATTATTGTATGAGTGTATTGACGTATAAATACTGTAAATATCTTCAATCTATGAGACTTATGATCCATAAATACACTTAAAATGTGTAATAAAATAGTTTTCCGTGCAAATAAAAAATAAATTGTTCATTTTTACAAAGTTAACAAACTACCCGTAATTTTGTAATTGAAATAATATAATCCGTATATGATAAGGTTATAAATATTTTTTTAATATATATATTGAATACATGATAAAAAGAAATATACATAACACATTAACAAAAAATGAAATAATAATGAAAACATTCCAAGTTGGAAAAGAATAGATATAAAAATTTTGCAAGGCTTGGGTATTGAACCCAAGACCTCTTGAGCAAGGGCCCATAAATTGACTAGTACACCAAAGATGAACTATTGGCAAAATATATAGCTAAATACTTGTTATATGTTAATTCATAAAACTTTTTTCCTCCATTTGGGCCCCTTTTCAGCATGGGCCCTGGGCCGTTGCAAAATATATAGCTAAATACTTGTTATATGTTAATTCATAAAACTTTTTTCCTCCATTTGGGCCCCTTTTCAGCATGGGCCCTGGGCCGTTGCCCCTCCAAACTAGGCCCAGGGCCGGCCCTGCGTATGTGTATGTGTTTTGTCAACAAAGATAGAATTATGAAACCATCTATGATATGGTATAGAAAACGAAAGACTAAAACTATCTGATGCAATCATGCAATGCAAGCTAAGAATGCAGTACGTAATGCATTATGCATGTGGGTAGCTAGAGTAAGAGCAATGCAAAAGTCTTTGATGGACGATTATTATGGACTAAAAATGGACCTTATAACTGTTATGGGATGGGGTTTTGTGATGGGCATACACGTTTGTTGCTTGGCTTAGCTAACAAGATACACGAGTGAGTAGAGTATGGTGTAAAAACCTAGTAGACGTCTAGACCACAACATGCATACCTGTTTAATTAAGAAGCGTGTGATAGTAACACAAACCGTCTAGGGAAGTTTCCGCCCTTACCTACCTACATGCCCAACATTCTTATTCATTAAAAAAAAAAGTTTAGTTCATTGTATACAGTGTAAATATGCAAATAACATGTCATGGATGAATTTTAATTTTTATCATTTTAATATCATTTGATTTACTCGTAATTGTTTATGGATGTTGATTGCTTTGTTTGAAAAATTAAATTAGTTAGTTTGTTGTTTAGTAGGAGTAAAATTTGAAGAAATGTCGTTCTGCCAAGCCGAGTTTCATTTCGTGGAGATATATGGGATTGTCGTTTGATTCATTTCCACGAATTTTTGGGATAAAAGTTTGGATGACAAAGCATCAAATAACCAACGTGAATAATATAGGGACATCTGACATCCACCTATATCTTATGAGACGGTTCACGTAAAATTATTACTCCGTATGAGATATTTAAGAGAATCAATACATTAACTATTAAAATGTAGAGTCGTTTTCTTATTTGGGGTTGAAAGGGAAACTAATTAAAAAAATGGGATGATTTTCAAACTATTTAGGGGGCGTTTGGTTCGTCCAGGATTCGGAATGAGGAATCATCTCAAGGTGGTATCGGGTTGGAACTTGATTCCTCATACCTTGTGTTTGTTTCGATTCTAGTTGGTATCGAGTTAATATTAACTAGTGTCAATAATCTTCCAAAAAAATCATTTAAAATATTTATTTTTTAATTATTTAATTAATTTCATGTATATTATACTCTAATAAAATATATTTTTTCGTAACATTTGAAACATATATAATTTTTTTTGTTAAATTGATTCCCATAGGTATCGAATCTCATACCCAAGGAGGGGGTTGGGTATATGGGAAACCCATACCCCATGGGTTTGAGGTGTGGGTATGTAAGCAGTTTTTTCCGCAAACAAACACAAGGTATGGGGTTAGATGATTCCAAACCCATACCGTATACCCAAATTTGATCAACCAAACGCCCCCTTATGGGGTGTTTGGTTAGGGGTTTTGGAATAGATTGGGATGGAATCACCCATTCTAGTGTTTGGTTGATGACTTTTGGATTGGAGTTGACTTTTGGATTGAAGTTAGAAATCTAAGGGCAGGGGTTCTAATTCACCTCCAACCCCTTGAAATCCCAATCCTAAACTTCTACCCATGATTCCAATTCCATCTCCTCTCATTTATCATGAAAAACGTTTTACGATCCATTCCATGATCAAATCAAACAAGTATTAATAAGTCTTAGATTTTAACTCCATACCTCTCTGGTTTTAGAATCCATACTATTCTGTTTCTATTGTTTGAAACAAACGACCCCTTACAAAATTGGTGTTCACCTCACCAATAATGATTTAAAAATTGCACTTTAGTCTCTCCTTTCATTTATGCCAATTATAAACGAGAAATTTATCAAAATAATGCTCAAAAAAAAAAATATTATCGTTTTGGGTCGAAATAAAAACTAATTAACAAAATGATGTTCTGATACGTTCGGATTGGGCTTCTTTTTTGTGTGGAGTAAATCCGTCATCCCTAATGACGGGTCTATCAAATAAATATAAGCTAAAAAAACTATAAGCCGCCACTGGCAATGGCAGGTTTCTACGCGGTACCCCTATATTTTTCACTTTTCTACCTGGTACCTCTACCCTTTCTATGTCTATACATGGTACCCTTGAAGTTTATTATTATTTTAACTAGCACCCCGATTTTTTTTTTGCATCAAGTTTCGTCGTTATATTATGTTTTTAGCTTAGGATCAAGACTTCAATATCATTGAACTTAGATAATTATCAAGTAATTGAGCTTAATTTAAGTGTTATCATTTGATTTGACAATATTACGTCAAAAATGTAATCCGTTTAGATTCGGAGTATAAATGCAAACACGTACAAAATTGTTAGTTTAAGTTCAATTATCGGTTAATTAGGTATGTTAAATGACGTTTAAATTTTATTCTTGAACATAAAAAGGTAATTTGTTGCCAAAACTTGACGGGAAAAGAACTTTAGGGGTACAAATAAAGATAATAATAAGTTTAGGGGTTGTAGACACCCGCATTTTGACTGCCAGGTGTCTATGGTAGTTTCCAAAAATCACCCGATGATGATCGGACGCTAACATGTTTCTACGCGCTCGGATACGGGCTCAAATCCATTAATCGTTGGCTAACACACTTACGGAGTACAAATCTCACCAAACGGACCTCAAATCCAGGCCCAGTGGATCATTCCGAGTCAAACAAGACTAATTTGGGCCAAAACCGACACCGGAATTAAAATCGACTTTTCACGATTGGGTCAATCCCGGTCAAAGTCACTTCCGAGACACACAAAACAACCCATCAATCATCAAAAGTCCAAATCAAACACAAAATCCATCAAGGTCAAGGTCCAAACAAGACCCGCGCGACCCATCTAGGCCACTCGATCGAGTGACCCATCCACTCGATCGAGTGGGCCTGCTTTGAGCCCGGCGGCTGACATAACGGGCCACTCGACCGAGTTGGGTATCTACTCGGTCGAGTGCCCTAACCCGGGTGCCATAATTTTTTCTATATAAACACCCCCCCATGCACACCATCAACACATCTACACATCACAAAAAACCCTAGCAATCTACACCCTACACACATACATACTACGTCGTCTACAAACCCTAGAAAAACCCTAGGAAATCGACCTTAGCAAAACCCTAAACCTAATTTTAGGAAATTCAATCCGAGCCACCACAACTTAGCCTCCATACACCTCGAAGACTTCCGTGCCATAACCACGTTTACGAGCCTTAATCCGAGACAGAAACATGTAGGTTGAGGGTGACAAACCTCCTTCTTCTTTCTTTTCGTTTCCTTTTTCCTTTTTTTCGTTCTTTTCGTTATTATTATTATTATTATTATTATTATTATTATTATTATTATTATTATTATTATTATTATTATTATTATTATTATTATTATTATTATTATTATTATTATTATTATTATTATTATTATTATTATTATTATTATTATTATTATTATTATTATTATTATTATTATTATTATTATTATTACGTATTATTATTATTATTATTATTATTATTATTATTATTACGTATTATTATTATTATTATTATTATTATTATTATTATTATTACGTATTATTATTATTATTATTATTATTATTATTATTATTATTATTATTATTATTATTATTATTATTATTACTACGTATTATTATTATTAGTGTTACGGTTATTTTTATCATTATTATCGCGCATTCATCGTTCTTCCTCATTTTTTTCGTTTTTTTTATTATTTTAGTCATCGCATCATAATATCTATAATATCTTTAGTATTAAAACATTAAAATACTCATTGATTTGTGTCGAGTAAGAAGGATATCGGGATAAGAAAACACGAACATACAAGTGTACTGCACACAGCGTTGACGGTCGCTTATCCCGGTACCCCGATTATTTGATTATTGAGATGAGTCAACTTAAACAAGATTTCGTTATTATTTCTCGTTATCATCATCAATTTTGCATCCATCAATTTCTTTAAACATCAATTTTAACAAGGGTCGAAACCCGTTGACACGGATCCGACATCATAATCCCTAGGGATTTATTTCGATGTCGGAGAAGTCGAGGGAATCAAGTTTATTTATTTATTTATTCGAATAAAGCATCGATTTTGGATTCGATACCAATTCCATAATTGGATATCGAATCTAACAATCAAGTCATATGAATTGATTAACGTGATTTACTCATATCACGATAATTAATTTAAAACGACTAAAATCAATTTATTTATTTTTTCTATTTCACTCTAATATTCCATATCGATTCAAATAATCGAATATGGGATATAGCGAGTACTCCAAATTTAGAATCGGGTATAAATTTAACAATATTTATATTCGGTTCAACAAAATTCGCGATTTATAAAAAAACCAAGTCGAACATAAATTATGCAATATTTATGTCCGATTCGGTAAAACCGTCGAATTATCATAAATCAAAAGCAATTTCAAAATCAATAATTAAATTGCAAACGAACAAAGTTCGCACAGGTGCCACTCGACCGAGTGCCTTAGTCACTCGATCGAGTGACACCTCAAAATCGGATCAGAATGCTCATCAGAACACCCACTCGATCGAGTCTCACAGTGACTCGGTCGAGTGGCCATGTACTCGACCGAGTTAGTCAATAACTCGGCCAAGTACGGTCCATAATGCAAAACAGAATCACTTTTTACAGGCCTACTCGATCGAGTCCATCGACCACTCGATCGAGTAGCCTCATAACGACTAAAACGCAAGTCGTACATTATTCTACTTTTCAAAACTCGATAGTATTTTACGACTTAGGTCAACACGTGTTTAATCAATCATATGTATTACTATCTTTTCAAACCATGCATCTCATATTTGCATCTTTTCGATTCAATTCAATATTTGCAAACCGTTATTACTCGTTATATCGTTATATCGTACTAACGCGTTTTTTGTTTCTTTTGTCAATTTAATCATTATTCGTTTATTATACTAAATGAACCCGCATGCTAAAATACAACTTTGACGTTAATTTTAGTTGCATTAAATTGATTTAGAAACCCTTTCAATTCCATTCGCATGTTTAGGGAAAATAAATCTTTGCATATCATTTTCCCGTTTTACTAGCGCGCGTATTGTAAGTCATTCGAATTCTTAGTAGAGGCCGCTAAAGTGCGGGCGGGGTTGGGTGTCCTTTGTAGGCTTCCCAACACGTACCCTCACCCCTTACTCAGAACCTCGGTTTCCGGATGCCCGAAACCGTTGGCGCACGAGAGTCATTCAATATACGATTAACCGCTCAAGTCGGCATCTATATCGATATGCAAAGGGACGAGCCCGATAAACTCTGACATCGGAAATGGGCCGTATTTTGTATACGGCCCACTACGACATAGAGTGGGCTCGAACGGTTCCGAATAACCATAAAATTCGGTGGCGACTCCACATAGACCTAAATTTCAATTCGATCCTTCTCATATGGAGATTCATTCGCCTACCCAAACCTGCGCGTGGCCGCGTCGGGGTGGACCTATGTCATGTCCACAGGGGTACCAAATTTTTTTTTTGTAAAGTACGAGGGTATCATGTATACATGTAAAAAGTGTATGGATACAAGGTAGAAAAGCAAAAAGTTCAGGGGTACCACGTAGAAAATCCCTATTTTTTTTGTTGTTAAAAATCAGGTACTCACTCTCATCCGTTCAATTCTTTACACTTACTATAAATGAACAATTTATTCACTTCTTTACATTTCTTCAATTCTTTACCTTCCTTCAATTCTTTACATTCCTCTTTTGTTAAAAGACTTTACATTATAATCCTCATATCTTTCTTCTATTTATACAAAATGTCTTTACATTCCTTCAATTCTTTACATTCCTCAAATCTTTACATTCTTACAATTCTTTACATTCCTCTTTTGGTAAAAGACTTTACCTTATAATCCTAATATCTTTCTTCTATTTTTTTGAGCGAATAGATCATTTCATTAATAAAAAGTCATACGACATCTACAACTTATATCGAAATTGAACGGATACAATACTATAAAATTTGAGTAAAATAAATTCTCGTTAAAACAAAGATCTCTCACTAAGATTTTGATCTCCGCTTCTGCACATCCTCTTTCAACACATCGCTGTTTAATGATACAACTTTTCACAAGAGGGTCTTCGGATCTTCCAAGGTTCTGACGAGAATCAATTTCATCTAACCCAATAGATTGTAGCCGCCGATCTGACATAAATTGAGATACCACATGATGAACGATTATAGCACTGGTGATCTTCCGCGTCCTCTCCACTATAATAGATTTAACATCTCTCCTTAAAGAGAGAGCGAAACCCATCAATTGATGGGGGCGAAACTCTCCAAAAGGAGAGGACTTATTATAACTAAAATACTAATAATACTAATATTAAAACGATATAATTAATTAAAAATTAAAAATTGGGGGCTTACCACCATTAATGGTGGTAGCCCCAAGTTTTTTTTAGGAGGCTAGGGTTTTTTGTTGGGAGGAGGGAGAAGGGTTGGATTAGTACTATAGGATGGTGTTTAATATCTTTCTTCTATTTATATAAAATGTCACTCTTTTTTCTTACTTTAAAGTTTGGTAGACCCATAATACCACTTGATTTACCAATAATACCCTTACTTTTAAGTCAGTAGTGGGAATCGAACCCGACAACCCAACAATAGCAAGCAAGTTCCTATGCCACTGAGCTACAACTACACATTTCATACTATTTACTCCCTTCGAGTCTGAATGTTCTTCCCCTTTGTTTAATATATGTGAGGCATATTTTAATCAAAGGGGAAGATCATTCAGACTCGGAGGGAGTAGGATTTAAAATACCTTATACCTGATTTGACATGATTTTTTTTTATTCACAAACCCGCCATAGCCAGCGGCGGGTGTAGACACCCGCATTTTGACTGCCACGTGTCTATGGTAGTCTCCGAAAAATACCCGATGATGATCGGATGCAAACGTGACTTGGTATACTCGGACTTGGGCTTGGAATCAATAAAATCCGACATGGACTTTTAGCAGAGTAAAAATCTCACAAAACAGACCTCAAATTCAGGCCTAGTGGGTCGTTCCGAGCAAAATAAGACTAATTTGGGTCAAAACCGACACCAACAATAAATCCCGTCTTTTGGCGACCGGGTCAAAACCCGGTCAAAGACGAAACCGTCTCACAAAACAGCCAAATTCATTCTCGAAACTGGCGCCCGAAATCTAATCCAAACAAATCAAGCCAAATCAAGCCAAATCAATCAAAGAGTAATCAAGGTCAATCATTCCCGATTTAGCATGTCGTAATTGATCCACTCGGTCGAATGGATTGACCCACTCGATCGAGTGGAGCGTCAAAAGAGCTGTCCAGGTTCATTCACGAGGGAACTCGACCGAGTGCACTAGGGCCACTCGGTCGAGTGACCCTGTGTCGTGGCTCCCTATAAATACCCCACGACTCCCATGCATTTCACAAGTTTGGATCAACCCTCATTTGCCCTACATTTTACACCCTACACCGTACATCATACTAGCTACACTCCATACCCTAAGCATTACAAGCCAAAACCCGAGCCCTTTGTCCCTCAGAAACTGGCGAAACACACACACAGATACACACCATAACTCGCGTACATCCTCGATACTCCGGCGTCCCGTCGCTATTCACGAGTCCATTTCCGAGGTCCCTACCTAGCATGTATGTTGAGGGTGTCCTAAACCCCATTTCGATCTCTACTATTTCGTTTTTTTATTTACTTATCGTATTTTGTATTGTAATCATAATCGTAGTCGTAGTAGTAACACTAGCACTAACATTATTATACTTTTGCATCTTCATTTTTGTATCATCGTTTTTTATCTTCGTTACCGTCATCATACCGCGTATATATATATTAGTACTAAAATTTCGGTTTTGAATGCGTTGGACTATGATAATCGCCTAAGGTCATAGTTGGACGCATTTAATCCCTTTTCTCTAATTAGTGCGGAACCCGTTGACACGAAAACCGACATCACATAACTCGAAAGAGTTAGTTCCGATGTCGTGACGTAGAGGGAAGCGTTTCGTCACTAATTCAAATTTTCTAGTGTAACGATAAACATTTTCCTAAAACTCCGATAACAGTATTATAATCGTTCATACACGATTATAGAACCGGAGGCCAAGTTAAATATGAATCATGCGATATTCGTATTTGGTTTGGCCGACCATCGATTTTAAGTCATAAAACAAAACGAGTTATCACTCGTACAGGGGCTACTCGACCGAGTACATATGCTACTCGATCGAGTAGCACCCCAAACAGTAGCTGCGTCTAAGGACGCACTCGACCGAGTCAGGTCACGACTCGGTCGAGTGGGTCCTGTAACCCATAAAACCGAGGGCTTTGACACACACTTCAAGCCCCGTCCTTTTTACGGCTTTAAGCCATCACGTGTAAAGACCATCACGTGATCTTCCTATTTTCAAAACCACGCATTTCACGACACGTAGAACGACTTTGACCGATCTCCTTCGTAGTGATAAGTCGGGACAAGACTACGGGACATGGGATCGGGCTAGCAATACGCCACAGTCCCATGTTTCCGTCCTTCGTTTAGTACACCACATAATGTGTATTTAATCGGGGTTAGTCCATCTACATAATTCGCGGTCTAGTTTACATACGGGTCCGTTTCTATCACTATATTGCATTATTTTTATTTTGTTTATTTTTTTTACGTAATGTTGTATTGTGAATTCCGGGTTGTATTTCCGCCCGTGTAACTTGTACGTTATTTTATTTCCTTTCGAGCTTTATTTATTTACTTGCTTTACGCTTTATAAATGAACCTCGCATGCTAAATCATTTCGACCATAATCAAGATGCATTAAATGACGTAGTTCACATACTATTCACATGCTTTAGCCCGAAAATGCTGTTTGCATATCATTTAGTCATTTTACTAGCGCGCGTACACGAACACGAACGATGTCTTAGTAGAGGCCGCCATGTGCGGGCGGGGTTGAGTGTCCTTAGTTGGCTTCCCAACACGTACCCTCACCCCTTACTCAGAACCTTTGGTTTCCGGATGTCTGAAACCCTTGGCGCACGAGAGTCATTTTATATACGAAAGCCGGTGTAAACGGTATCGGTATAACAATGCAAAGGGACGAGCCCCATAAACTCTGAAATCGAAGTGGACTTACTTTGTGTGTGGCCCATGACGACATAGAGTGGGCTCGTATGGTTCCGAATAACCACAAAATTCGGTGGCGACTCCATTTTGACTTAAATTTCGAACCCGAGAACAATCTTACCACGAGATTCATTCGCCTACCTAAACCCGCGCGTGGCCGCGTCGGGGTGGACCTACGTCATGTCCACAATTTGGCGACTCCGCTGGGGATACCTGATGTACCACATGTCTTCGGGGTTCCTAGGGTGAGACTCGAAGAGAAATCGTTCGTAGATTAGTGTGCGCGCATTAGTTTAATGATTCATGCATAACGCAAATTTTCCCGGGCCGGTTACTTTTGACTGACGTCCCACTATACCACGGTGCATTCCTACATGGGTGCGCTAAAGACATCGATGGTGGAACTCGTCTGGGTTTTGCGGCATGTCCTAAGACCAACTCGGCTTAGGGAGTCCGTCCTAAACACGGGAAAGCCATCGTTGTTGGTATAGACCCTAATTTGACCGACCGAGACTTAGTGTAAAGCATACATAAGCGTCGTTGTAATGCTTGCTTGACTACGTGCTACTTGGTTTCCGTGTCATTTTTCAAAAACCGTCATTTCAAAATTGCATCTTTCCAAAAATACCAAATTTTGAAAAACCCGAAATACTGTCCATTTCGGGACCCGTCTTTTCAAAATATCCAATTTCAAAAAACTCGGAATGCTGCCAAAAATTAGACTTACGATTTGACTCAAAACAAGCTTTTTTTTAGCCGGCATGCTATCCATTTCAATTCGAATTTCCGATCCACCATTCGATTTTCGAATTTTCAAAATTCAATTTCAATTTTCAAATCTTCGTGATGCCATTCACGATTTTCAAATCCTCGAGATTCCATTCTCGATTTTCAAATCTCCGAGATGTCGTTTTCAATTCTCAAATCTTCGGGATCTCATTTTCAATTTTCAAATTTTCGGAAATTTATTTTCGATATTCAAATTTTCAAAATTTCAAAAAATTCAACTTTTCAAAAAACTCGGCCCTGTCGGCATGCTGCCAATTTCGCGGGACCGTCTCCCAATTTTTTTTCAAAACGCGAAATTACTCGCAACCATTCTAACATTTCAAAATGCCCGATTCTATTGGCCTTCTACCAATTTCAGGACCGTTCTCCCAATTTTCAAAATTCAATCATTTTTCAAATACCTTCTTTATTATAGGACCTACCGTAATCCGTGTGTCGGATCTTTCCATAATTTGTCGAAGGTCTATAGCGTCGAAACTCCGTCGATCCTACATCACGGGTTTCTTCCCCATCCTAGTCCGCCTTTTTCTAAAGGCACCACCGACCAACACGAGTCATACACTCGTAAATGGAAGGTTCGTAAACACTCGAGTCCTAACTAGAAAGTCACACGCAATTTTCCCTCCGGCAGGACGGTCCCCACGACTTTTCCTAAAGGAATTTTGCCCGTCTTTCAATCCGTTAGTAGAGTCATCTCAAATCGAGAATCCTTTAACTTAAGGGTCTACCCTAATCACAGGGTCTATCCTTATCCAAGTCAAGTCAAGGGTCTCTAGCGTCGAAACTCTGCCGATCTTATATCGCAAGTTTCTTCCCTTACCCCGTCTGCCTTTCCTCAAGGCCGAGTCAACCTTTTACAATGCATAGGCCTATAACAAAAGGTTTGTGATCCTTACATCTAAGGGTCACTCGTCCATACACTCGAGTCAAAAGTCTGGGGAATAATCTCACGTGGACCTTCCTTCGAACGGGACTAGGCCCACTAGGCCAAAATCCTAAGGAAGTCATACCACCTACGAGTCATCCGTCTAGGTGTCTTTCTCGAGTCTTTTCCACTCAGTCCTTTTCTTTTGGGTCACTCGGGATGTACTTTTTTCTGTGGTTCCAAGATCTGGGTTCGGTTTCTGATTACGCGGTGTTCTTACAAACAGGCCACCGGCAACCAGACACGCTCGCAGGATGGAAGCTACTTTAAGCAGTCTGAAAACCTCTGTGGACACCATGATCGACAAACAGGCCGACATCGAAGCCCAACTAGCTGAAATGAGGACCGGGCAAATTGCTATCATCACTCGTTTGGCTGCAGTGGAGCAAAGGACTCCAAATACTGGGGTTACGGAACCTCTGGATGAACTAGTTAGCTCGGTTCGCCGATTGGAAGAACAGGTTCACTTGACTGGGAGTAACAATATCCATCGGGAGAATAGTCGTGAGTATAACCCACTGAGTGACAAACTGCCCGCAAACCTGAACCTCACCGATTTGCCCATGTTTGAAGGGACTGAAGACCCGTTACTACATGTACGGGCCTTCAAGAAGTTCATGGCCATCAAAGGTGTGGACTCTACCATGTTCAAGAGCCTTTTTGCTGCGTCTCTTGAAAAGCACCCTCGGGCCTGGTACTATAGGCTAGAGCCGAAGAAATACCCTACTTGGGATGATGTGGCCACCGAGTTCGCTCGGAACTATGCTGACAACACCGAGATCCAAACCACAATGAGGTCTCTGGAGGTCATGGCCCAGGAGCCGAAAGAAGGTTTTACCAAATACCTTAAACGCTGGAGGGCCGAGAGCGTGAAACTGGTCGATAAGCCCAGTGAGAAGACTTTGGTGGAGGCTTTTGTCAAGAACCTCCTCCCCTCCTACCGGGTTCACCTCCGATATGCTGTCATACCCAATTTCACCACCCTTACTGAAATGGGTATGAGGATCGAAGATGACTTAAGATTGGAAGGCCTCACTAAGGCCGCTGCCAAGGGTTACCAAGGGGCTTCTTCCTCCACTATCAAGCCTCAAGCTGCAACCCGCAGCATTTTCGACGCGGTTAATCTACTAGATGCCCCGTCCAAGAAGAACACCCCACCTCGGGTTTTCACTGACATAGATACGACCTATACTTATGCCTTACAAAGGCTATCCTCAAAAGGCCTAATCCAACCAATAGGCCCAACTCCTGAAGTTCCAGTCGAGCGACGCTCCAAGAACTACAATGCACAAGCCTATTGCCAGTACCACCGTGGCAATGGGCATGATACCGAGAAGTGCTGGAAGCTGAAGCACTTGATCCAGGACTTGATCGAAAGCGGTAAAATCCCGCTACCCGGAGATAAGCCTAGCAACAAGGAGAACCCTTTCAGCTCCCACGCCATCTTTACCGGGGAGGTGATTGATTGCTCTCACCTTATCTCTCCATTTATCCCGCAAGTGAACGGGATCTGGTTTGACGACGAGGATGACGTCTACCTCGCCAAAGGGGAAGCTGTCCCCATCACCTTCGAGGAGATTCGAAGGACTAAATCCCGAGTCCTAACCAGTAACCACCTTGGTCGTCCCTATCAAGCCACTAGCTCTAGGGACACCCCTATCCCGACAACCGTCACTGAGCCATTCAGGACGGAAATCGCCCCTGAAGAGCCAACTGCTGAAACGACTCTCGTGAAGCAGCTGAAGAAGACCCAAGTTGACCTCACTATATGGCAACTCCTGGTTAGCTCACAGGAACATCAAGAAGCACTTACAAAGGCTCTCGATCAAATTAAGGTTGACTCTTTGGTTACCCCTGCTGAGATGGTAGCCACAGTCCTGCCCCACCTGAAGGGCAAAGCTAAGGAAGAAGGCCCGATGATTACTTTCTCTGAAGCCGACCTACCGCCATTCGGGGCCTCCCATAATCTGGCCCTCTACATTACGGTGGTTTGCCGAGGGAAATACCTCCCTATGACCCTGGTTGATGATGGGTCCGCTGTGAATGTCCTTCCTCTAAGGACCGCCAAAGCCCTCGGCATTACCGAGGCCAATTACATCCCGACTGCTCAAACCATCCAAGCCTTTGATGGGAGCCCAAAGTCGGTAGTTGGGCCGTGAAACTAACCATCATAGCGGGCCCGATAGAAAAGGAGCTCGAATTTAAGGTGATCGATGTCACCTCATCATTCAATTTGCTCCTAGGTAGGCCTTGGATCCATGCGGTCAAGGCGGTGTCCTCCACCCTCCACCGAAAAATCAAGATGCCTCTGCTTAACGATGTTATCACTTTAGAGGCAACACCAATGACTGTGGCTAGCTGTAACGCCATGGGACGCACGGACCTCTGGGGGTTCGATTTTGTGGGGATGATCGAGGAAGAGTACCTCTTTAGGCCTTACTTCACTACGAGTATCGACACGATGCTCCAAAACCTTGGATACTTTCCGGGGGCTACCTTTCAACCCGATCTTCTAGCTGGGAAGATCATCGAAGTTCTCAAAGACGAAGAGTCTCACTTTGGTCTCGGGTATGCCATAACTCCCGACAATGTTGTCCGAGCAGGAATTGAGAAGGCCTGCAACATTATTAAGGGTATCCACTTGAGCCCTTACAGCCCACGGTTGGCTGACTACTTTGTCACACCGTATTTGGGGCTGTTCAGGTTGGTCTATACCAGCCGAATGCTGTGCAGCTCGGGACCCACTTGGCTCGGGACTGCAACTATATCCCAGAAGATGTGTTCGCCCTCATCCAATCCAACGGAGCTGAAGATGCTGAGCCCGCGCTAGGGCTGCTATTTGGGGAAGACACCATAGCCCCAACTCCGAAGGAAGACCTGGTCAACCTGATACTCCGCAGCAACAGGTTTGACCCGACCAAGATAATCTCGGATGTTGGTTCCGAGACGGGAAACAGCGCCTGGAGGAAGACTATCAAATGGACTGATAGTCAGGGAAGAATCTATAAGCTGGTCACCGGAGAGGGAGACATGCCTGAGTCTGAGTCCGAGTCCGAGTCTGAGTCGGAGTCTGAGTCAGAGTCTGAGGTCGAGTCTAGGGAAGTCGGTGCTAGAGTCACTCCTGTAACCCCTCTTCCTTTTATCATTCCTGCTGCTGGCACCTCGGGGTCTGTCCCGAGTGCTTTACCAATTTCGCCTCTGACCAATGATCAGATGGCTGCTCTCTTTGAGCTGTTTTCCAAATTTTCAATCAATAATAACAACCGTTCTGCTTACGACTTGCCTCTTTTAAATTCTGTTTTCAAAAATGTTTTATGCTATGACATTGAGAAACTCGACGAACAGGTACCTTTACCTCCACACCTGATCGAGCAACTAGAGCAAAGGGAGTCCCGGAACCCGGTGATCGAAGAAACCGACACTACTAGAAAAGATGGCAAAGAAACCATGCTAAAATGCCCTAAGACACCATTTTGGAGATGATCTCCAGGTCAAAGGTGTCTTAGGGTAAGAAACCATGTGAGAAAAATGATTTCTTTGCTTATGCTTTAGAAACCAACTTTAAGAGATAAATGGTTTCTTTGGTCCATGAGAAAGACACCATTTGGGAGAGATAAATGGTTTCTTATCTAAACTTAATAAATCATGTAGAGTATTTAAATGATTTCTTTACCTACCAACTAATAAACCATGTGAGACACTTAAATGGTTTCTTTGGTAACTATCAAATTGAGAAAAATGATTTATTTGACATCCTAGTTTTTTTTTTTTTTTTTTTTTTATATATTTTTAATAACTCAAAATTAAATACATGAACACCATACTTAAGGAAATATCATAAATATATTTATTGATGCCAAAATGTGTACAAATTTACATTGGAAGGGAAATTACATTATTATAATGCATTATAACATCAAAATCTACAAAAAAAAAAATGTTTTCCGAAAAAAAAAATCTAAATACCCACTTCAGTGATGCAATGACGTTCTAATCCATGTTTCTCTACATATTAACGATGCTATCATCGCGTCGTAAAGCCAACCACTATCTGCATCACTCTGGAGAAAACAATAAATTGGCATGAATTCGCTATCATTTAACACACCTTTTCCTTGAACATATATAATCACTTTACAGTTTAAGTCAAGAAAATTCTAACAATCTTAATAGCACACCTTAAACATCAAACATACATATAAAAACTCATAATTCCATTACATTGGTAAGATCTGATCATCACACATTCACAACTCTCTGTAGGTGTAGGCACTGAAATATCATTGAATTAAAGAGAATGTACTGAAATGTATCACTACATTTCAAATCCCCACAGATATATATATATATATATATATATATATATATATATATATATATATATATATATATATATATATATATATATATATATATATATATATATATATATATATATATATATATATATATATATATATATATAGATAACAAAATAGTACCAGTTAAACCATACTCACCATGAATCTTAAAAAAAATACTCATAATTCAGTTGCACACTTACACAGGATCTCATCAATTTTGATTATGACACATAGTTCACTGAATCTCGTCAAAGAAAATACAAGGAAGAATGAAAATATTGCACAGGCCAAGTATAACGAGAGCTAAACCAAAAAAAACGAGCCAAATGACTATCTTCATAATCGACTTACCAGAATAAACGGAAATGTTGATATCAGTGAAACAATCATGACAGAGAATAATTCAGCAGAAACCTGGAACAAGAAATGTGATACGTATATAATTAGACATCCATTAACCACCGCGAGAAATTTGGAATGGAGATACTTGAAGCACAGTTTTCTATGATAAATCAACTTAAAAGTGATGTCAAATCTTCAAGATATAAGCCGAGAGTGAGCTGATTTCTTTCCAACTCATGTTTGCGAAAAACCGATACCTGAAGTAAATCTATTAGCTCAAAGCAGACAAGTTTTTGCAAACATTGAGATGATGATTCTCCCGTCACATATAAAGGTGATGTAGTATTACCCTATTAATGAACGACATGAGCAATTCCATTTCCATTTCCGCAATTTTAGCCCTAAGTTTTAGTGATCGGATATCCCTTAGGATTCTTCTCATTTCAGTCTCTACTCTGTGAACCTATAGAATCCCCAAGGCTTCAAATGTAGAGATCAGTGATTAATTGAGCTGAACTTTGAGTTTTAGTGATTAAATCGTGCTAACCTGTGTCTCTAAGTCGAACCAAACTAACTGAAAGTTATGAATAGTCTGATTTAGCTCCTCAAGTTCTTCTTCCATAAAAAGCGAAAACCACAAATCAATCGTCGTTGATTGCCTCCTCAGCACTTCAAAAAGCAAGTTCTGCTTAATCAGGCCCCTACTATAACAAAAGAAAAAAAGCCCGACATACTATCAACCTAATGACTAGTACCAAACTGGCTTGATCGATCTATTCTAATCGTTCCCATCTGAAATAGGTAGCCAACATAGGTATTCCAAACATTAACAAGCGATCCACGGTATTCATACATACATCGAAATAATGAATCCCATTAAAGCTCTAATCAGCTCAAATAATCAAATTAAACATTTAAACATAAAGGCGCACTTCAACAGAGAGAACTAAATCACGAAATCAAACCGTGAATAGCAATCAGAATTGCGATTAAACAAGGTAAGAAGAATTACCGGCACGAGAAAGAGGTTTAGCGGGATGAGACGGAGCAGTATCGGACTTGGGTGAATTGTTGGAACCAGTACTTACCACACCACTATCAATGGAATTGAAATCAAGGTTTTGGCTCTTTTTCTGATTAATTGAGTTGGTAATCGGGGGAGCAACTACAGAGAGTTTCTTAAGGGGTTTAATTAGGGTTTGCGAGGTTAATTTGGCGGAACGGAGATTACGGCGAGTGTGCGATTGATTTGGGGGAAAACTGAAGTTGATCGGAATCTGCGATTGATTTGTGCGATTGATTTGCGCGTCAGAGTGTGCAGAATATTCTTCAAGTCTTTCTCTCGTCTTTCTCTATAGTTCTTCGAGTATTTTGGTTCTTATATTGATCTGGGTGTTGATTAAGAAATGAAAAATAGAAAAAATGATTCTTAGGTTGATTTGGATTATTTATTGTTTCTAATAAAAAGAAATTAGAAAAAAAAATGGCTGTATTATTAACAAATCATTTTTTTTTAAATGGTATCTTTGTCATTTTAAAAAATCATTTTTTTAAAAATGGTGTCTTTGTCATAGGATTGTATTATTAACAAATCATTTTTTGAAAAATGGTGTCTTTGATATTAACTTGTATGGGTTAAAAAATCATTTGCCTAAAATATGGTGTCTTTGTTATTATATAAGAGATCACTTATTTAGGATAATTGATTTCTTTAACCAAAGAAATCATTGATTATACTTAAATGGTTTCTTATTAATGATTTCTTTTGTGCTTATTCTAGTAGTGCGAGTCCATAAATGTGGGTACAACCTTAGAGCCTCAGATACTTAAGATAGGGTTATCCTTAAATCTCGAGGAGAAACAACAGTTCGTAAACCTCCTCCAAGAGTTCAAGGATGTCTTCGCATGGTCCTACAAGGACATGCCGGGGATAGACCGGGAAATAGCCGAGCACCACATACCAATCAAAGACGGGTGCAAACCGGTCAAGCAGAAGCTCCGCCGAATGAGGCCCGAGTGGTCTCTCAAGGTAAAAGAAGAAGTCGACAAACAATTCAAAGCCGGCTTCATACAGGTGTCCGAGTATCCGGACTGGGTGGCAAACATCGTGTCGGTTCCTAAAAAGGACGACAAGGTGCGAGTATGTGTAGATTTTCGGGATCTTAACAAGGCGAGCCCGAAAGATGATTTTTCGTTACCACACATCGACATACTGGTGGATAACACGGCCGATCATGCCCTTCTATCATTCATGGACGGGTATGCCGGGTATAATCAAATCAAGATGGCGGAAGAAGACATGAGTAAGACTACCTTTACCACACCTTGGGGTACTTACTGCTATACCGTCATGCCATTCGGCCTCATTAATACCGGGGCCACATATCAAAGGACCGCTACCACTTTATTACACGACATGATGCATAAAGAGGTAGAAGTTTATGTAGACGACATGATCGTCAAATCCAAAGAACGGGACGGTCACATCACCGCCCTAAGAAAATTCTTCACTCGGCTGCGCAAGTACAACATGAGGCTAAACCCTCAAAAGTGCAGTTTCGGGGTAACATCAGGCAAATTACTGGGTCATATCGTTAGCCAGCGAGGTATCGAAGTCGACCCAGCTAAAATCAAAGCCATTACCGAGATGCAACCTCCTAAAACCGAAAAAGAAATAAGAGGATTTCTCGGGAAAGTCCAGTACATCAGTCGGTTCATTTCCAAACTAACCATGGTGTGTGAACCAATTTTCAAGAAACTGAAAGTAGGAGAACGGGTACTATGGGATGACAAGTGCCAAACTGCTTTCGACAAGATCAAGGAAATTCTGTCTGCACCGCCAGTCTTAATGCCACCTCAACCCGGTTTGCCTCTGTCGTTATACCTAACGACGACCGAGACAGCCATGGGGGCTATGCTGGCTCAGACGGTTGACTCCGATGAAAGAGCCATTTACTACATCAGCAAGAAGTTTTTAGAGTATGAGTGCAAATATACCATGCTCGAAAAGACGTGTTTGGCTCTAGTCTGGGCCACTAAGAAACTCCGGCACTATATGCTCAGTTACGAGGTCCATGTGCTATCCAAAATGGACCCGATCAAATACATCTTCGAAAAGCCCGTTCTCAACGGTCGAATCTCTAGATGGACTCTAATGCTGGCAGAGTTCGACTTGAAGTTTGTACTGTTAAAGGCTATTAAAGGTCGAGTAGTAGCTGAATTTCTCGCCAACAGCCCGATGACTGAAGAAGGACACACCGACACCTGGTCCTTCCCAGACGAAGATATTTTCCATACTGATACCGAAACTTGGGATTTATACTTCGATGGAGCATCCAATTTTTGAGGGTTCGGGGTCGGGATCCTCCTAATTTCACCAAAAGGGGAGCATACTCCCGTCTAGGGATGGCAACGGGTCGGGTCTGGGTCGGGTCCACCCGGACCCGGACCCGGACCCGAAGTTTCAACCCTGGACCCAGACCCGACCCGGACCCGAACGGGTCCAAAATTGTCAGACCCATACCCGAACCGGCCGGGTCTGGGCCGGGTCCGGGTCTACCCGCGGGTCCACCTTATTTATTACTCCGTAAGTTGTTGTATTATTCATTGTTTCGATTTCCGAAAAAAGCTACATAATGTCTTGAGTCAATCCTTACGCATAAGATTTTAAAAGTGTTTACAAACCACACATAAAAATGATAAAAAAAAAAAAGTGTCTACAAGTCTCACAATACAACCGCAACGTCTCCCAAAATACTAACACAAAGGTCGTCTTAAAAACATTTATCACAAAGTAATTTATTAAAAAAACATATTAAGTGATACATGATATATCACATAGTTATTCTTCCTCCATATCATATGTTTTATGAATTGAAATTTTAAATTTTTTTATTTTTTATTTTTTTTAACGGGTCCACGGGTCTACGGGTCGGGTCCGGGTCCCAAAATTCAGACCCGTACCCGTACCCGAATTTTTTGGGGAGGACCCAGACCCGACCCATGCCCATCGGGTCTGAAAAATTTAGACCCAGACCCGACCCATTCGGGTCCGACCCGCCGGGTCTGGGTCGGGTCCTGGACCCATTGCCATCCCTACTCCCGTCTCCATTAAACTGGACTTTGATGTTACAAATAATGCAGCAGAGTACGAAGCATGCATTTACGGGCTACAAGCCGCCGCCAATCTGGGGATCACAAATCTCCGGGTACATGGTGACTCATCCTTGGTCATTAACGAAGCACTTCAGAAATGGAAGACTCGAAATGCTAATCTCGTGGCCTACCAGGCACGAGTAAGGGATCTCGAGAAACAATTCCAAAAGGTAGAATATATATACCTACCCCGGGAAGAGAATCAGTTTGCAGATGCACTCTCAAAATTGGCATCTTTACTGAACATTCCCGACCACGTGACCAGTATGCCAATTTGCGTCAAAAGACGCTCCGAGCCGGCGTACATTTGCGACATCGAAGACATTGAGATAACTGATCCCGAGCCAAGGTATCAGGCTGTGTTAACATACCTGACGAACGGAGAGTATCCTCCCGGGACGGAAGGTCGAGCCAAGAAAGCCTTACGAAGGCTAGCCACCCAGTTCATCCGTACCGACGACGGTCAGTTATACAAAAAGACGGCACAGGGGGCTCTTCTTCTTTGTGTTGATAAATATAAGGCTGAAAAGGTTATGGCCGAAGTACACGATGGTGAAAACGGCCCACATATGAATGCCCACATGCTGGTCCGAAAAATAATGAGGCTCGGTTATTACTGGAACACTATGGAAGCCGACTGCCGGTCATATGTCAAACATTGTCATAACTGTCAAATCTTTGGCAATGTGCAACATATGCCGTCATCACTGCTTTATACCATGACGTCACCCTGGTCATTCTCGACGTGGGGTATCGACATAATCGGGAAAATAAATCCCTCAGGTACTGGTGGACACTGCTTTATTTTGGTAGCTATCGACTATTTCACCAAATGGGTCGAAGCTGAATCATATCGCATTCTCAATGCCAAGCATGTCGCCAAGTTTATCCAAAACAAGATAATATGCCGGTATGGGATTCCGTCTGAATTTATCAGTGATCACGGGACTCATTTCCAAGCCGAGACTGCAGCCCTGCTGACCAAGTATAAAATCCAAAGGCATACTTCCTCGCCTTACCGCCCTCAAACTAATGGAGCAGTAGAGGCGGCCAATAAAAGAATTGTCACCATACTCAAAAAGATGGCTGATAATTACCGGGACTGGCCCGACAAAATACCTTTTGCCCTATGGGGGTACCGAACGTCAATTCGCACCGCAACCGGGGCAACGCCGTATTACCTAACCTACGGGATGGAGGCAGTCCAACCAGTCGAACTGGAAGTACCGTCCCTCAGAATTCTGCTAGAAAGCCAAGTACCCGAAGCTGACTGGGTTCGAGCACGATATGACTCTTTGGTTCTACTAGACGAACGACGGTCCCGCGCCGTCAATAATATCCAAATCTACCAGAAGAGGATCCAACGGACCTTCAACAAAAGGGTAAGGCCCAGGAACATTAAGGAGGGCGATCTAGTCCTTAAGTCTGTTCGAGCTCTACTACCAGTTGACCCGAGGGGAAAATTCAAACCCAATTGGGCTGGGCCATATCTGGTGAAGAAAATCCTATCAGGGGGAGCAGTGATGCTGACGGACCTGGACGGGAACGAGTTTGTCAATCCAACCAACTTGGACCAGCTGAAGCGTTACTACCCTTAACCATTTCTCAATGTCATTAGCAAATTTTATCAAAAGCATTTTTTTTACAAAAATCAAGTCAATGAGCTAGAATTATTTATTCTACTGTCATAAACATCTTGAACCAATAGTCTTGGTGTAATTCGAGATTGCAAATTTCCTATGCCTGAACTACGTTTGGTTTGATTCCGCCAATCGCGGATACGTAGGCAACCCCTCAAAAGGGTACAACCAATGCAATCAAGAAAAGACAGGAGCGATTTAATAATAAACTTCTTTTACTAATTCAAAAAAAAAAAAATCCCGATAAACTCGGGAAATTACAAAAATGCAGGAATTCGAAAAAAAAATTACAAAAAACCACACGACAAAAATAATAATAGTACTTAAAATAATATTAAAGCTAAAGGACTCGGCATTTAGGGCATCTTGCCCTTCCCCTTGTCCTTGGCCTCCTTAGCCGTCCACTGGCGACGACGCGGAGGAGAGCGTTCCCGAATCACCACAGGAACCTCTCTAGCTCGGGCTCGATTGTTTGAGCCCGACTCCTCTATCACATCAATAGGCCCAAGTCGAGCCCTCACGGGCTCAGGGAGCCGGTCACGCGGACCTAATCGGTCCCGGGCCGCCAACCTTGGCCCAAGGCGTCTCTCCAAGTCAGTCTGCCCCCGAGTGCTGCTAGAACCGACTTCCTTAGATCGAGTCTTAGTTTGTGACTTAAGACCCGATTCCTCCCGGACTGTAGCTTCAGGAATATCTCCCCCGGTGAAGAAGTCCCTGTTGTCCTTCGCCGTCTCGCGGTGAACCAATTCAAAGGCCTCATCAAGCTTCAAGGCCTTGCGAGCTTCCTCAGACTCCTCAGAAATCCATTTCTGGTAAGCCCGTGACACCCAAGCGGATTGGCAAGGGCTGGGTATAGTCCATGTAGGACGAGTGAACCATCTTTGCAACCAGGTGTCGCACATAGCGTCCGTCAATTGGAGCGAGACGCTGACAATGGCTTCAGTCTCAGGGATGCGCTGAGACAAACCGAACAGCCTTAGGAGACGGTCCGGGTAAATATGAACTGTCCAGTCTACGGACAGAATCACCAGGTAGCGAGCTTGGTCTCTCTTGGCCAGTCCAACCAACTTCGAGAGGAACCACCAAGCAACGGTCCACCTAATCAAGGGACCCCCGTGAAACACCAGCTCTTCATCCCAGTAAGCTCGGTTTATTTGATGACTCGAGCTTATCCGTCGCCTTCGAGAGCTAATCTGACTGCTCCGATAATTGGGAATGCTCGGAGGGGTCTCTATGATCGATAACCGCTCCGACAGCCATATCTGAAAAGAATACACAAATTTTATAAGCAACGGAATGGTTCGCCAGCGTCCACTCGATCGAGTGCAGCAGATGACTCGATCGAGTTAGCCCTCTGAAAACAGGCAGTAGCTCGATATGAGTGTCACTCGATCGAGTGACAAGTCCACTCGATCGAGTGACTTACGGAAATCAGAAAAATCGCACGAAAAAAAAAAATCCAAAATCGAGATGCATACTTGCAGAATACGGGTACTCCCCGTCAGCGGTCGAGTTGGGTCAAGCCGCCTAGCATCCAGACCCATGATGATTTCTCCAGTGGCTAGCCAAGCAGGGCTATGACCAGTCTCCATCTGGTCAACCACTCCAATCAGCCTGATTTGACCCCTGCATGAGTCAAGTTCCATCAGCCTTTCGAAGACATAGCAGTGCAGCATGCAAAAGGCGAATGCCCTACGCCTGTGAGCAGGGGTGGCCCTCACATCCCGGGGATTCATGAACTTGTCGGCCAGGCCGAACAGGGAAACGGTATCTCCCCGCACCATCCAATTTGTCTCATCATGAGACAAACCCAAAAACTCCCTTAATCTCCTTCTTGGATCCGGGTAGAACGGAGGAATAGCTGGCTGAACAGCAGGGCTCCAACCACCTATAGCCGCAACCTCCTCGGGTAAAAGGCATATTTCTCCCCGCGGGAACGCGAATACGTGATGGGTGGTGTCCCAAAACGACAAGCAGGCGTCCAGGAAATGCGAGTCAGTTATTAGACGCTGGAGAGGGAATAGATTGACAATTTCCATCTGGGTCAGACGGACCTTTTCCTCATCCCGAAAATATTGGGACCATGCGAGAAGCATAGCTGTCAAGTGATCGATACCCATGACAGGAATTTCTAGCTTTCTTGAAAGTCTAAAAGATTTTGAGAAGGAAAAGAAGAATTTGAGTTGAGATGCAGAAAACTGAAGCAGGGATTCTCATATTTATAATGAGAAAACCTAACTGAAAACCTAACTACTTTGCCTCCTCAGCAAACTAGGCCCTATGCGCGCGCAGGCCTGATTTCAAACTAGAACCCAGAATAGGAATCAAGCCATCCCGAGCTTTCCTAAGAGTCTCTAAAATTTTTCTGTGATAAAATTTCTTCGCGATAAAAAAATTTCTTTTCAAAATTTTGTCCCTTCGAAAATTCAAATATTTTTATCTCCCCAGCACGAGTCTGTTTTGCCTATGTGTTACATACAAGTTGTTATGTGTCAGCATACAGGTACACTCCAGACTTCAGAAGCGAGTCTCCGCGAAACTATTAAATTCCTCAACGAAGTCAGCTTTTCCCCGGTATGCTACATCCAAGGTGTGATGTGTCGGCATACGGGTACACTTACTCCCCAAAAGAGGCAAGCTTTACTCCCCACGGAGCATCATCATCAGCTCAGGTACGACTCAAGGCTTCGAAAGCAAGCTCGTACAGCTCATATATTTCCCCAGCGGAACGCCCGAGGCGGCATTTTTTCCCGAAATGGTACGGGATGGGCCCACATATAGGCGCGCCCAGGACTTATGCCACATATAGGCGCGCCCAGGAAATGGTACACTTACTCCCCAAAAGAGGCAAGCTTTACTCCCCGCGGAGCTATCGTCATCAGGACAGGTATGACCCTCTGCTTATGGCTGGCGAGCCCTTCACGCGAGTCCACTGGACTATAAACGACCCGACCGGAAGTCTACCAGGTCTTAACGGACTTGGCAGCTACTCTGACTTTCGCCTTGTCCAAGCCTCAGTCAGAGTGGGGGCTCTGTAGACACCCACATTTTAACTGCCACGTGTCTATGGTAGTCTCCGAAAAACACCTGATGATGATCGGACGCAAACGTGACTTGGTATACTCGGACTTGGGCTCGGAATCAATAATATCCAACATGGACTTTTAGCGGATTAAAAATCTCACAAAATAGACCTCAAATTCAGGCCCAGTGGGTCGTTCCGAGCAAAATAAGACTAATTTGGGTCAAAACCGACACCAACAATAAATCCCGTCTTTTGGCGACCGGGTCAAAACCCGGTCAAAGACAAAACTGTCTCACAAAACAGCCAAATTCATTCTCGAAACTGGCGCCCGAAATCTAATCCAAACAAATCAAGCCAAATCAAGCCAAATCAATCAAAGAGTAATCAAGGTCAATCATTCCCGATTTAGCATGTCGTAATTGATCCACTCGGTCGAGTGGATTGACCCACTCGATCGAGTGGAGCGTCAAAAGAGCTGTCCAGGTTCATTCACGAGGGAACTCGACCGAGTGCACTAGGGCCACTCGGTCGAGTGACCCTGTGTCGTGGCTCCCTATAAATACCCCACGACTCCCATGCATTTCACAAGTTTGGATCAACCCTCATTTGCCCTACATTTTACACCCTACACCGTACATCATACTAGCTACACTCCATACCCTAAGCATTACAAGCCAAAACCCGAGCCCTTTGTCCCTCAGAAACTGGCGAAACACACACACAGATACACACCATAACTCGCGTACATCCTCGATACTCCGGCGTCCCGTCGCTATTCACGAGTCCATTTCCGAGGTCCCTACCTAGCATGTATGTTGAGGGTGTCCTAAACCCCATTTCGATCTCTACTATTTCGTTTTTTATTTACTTATCGTATTTTGTATTGTAATCATAATCGTAGTCGTAGTAGTAACACTAGCACTAACATTATTATACTTTTGCATCTTCATTTTTGTATCATCGTTTTTTATCTTCGTTACCGTCATCATACCGCGTATATATATATTAGTACTAAAATTTCGGTTTTGAATGCGTTGGACTATGATAATCGCCTAAGGTCATAGTTGGACGCATTTAATCCCTTTTCTCTAATTAGTGCGGAACCCGTTGACACGAAAACCGACATCACATAACTCGAAAGAGTTAGTTCCGATGTCGTGACGTAGAGGGAAGCATTTCGTCACTAATTCAAATTTTCTAGTGTAACGATAAACATTTTCCTAAAACTCCGATAACAGTATTATAATCGTTCATACACGATTATAGTACCGGAGGCCAAGTTAAATATGAATCATGCGATATTCGTATTTGGTTTGGCCGACCATCGATTTTAAGTCATAAAACAAAACGAGTTATCACTCGTACAGGGGCTACTCGACCGAGTACATATGCTACTCGATCGAGTAGCACCCCAAAAAATGGACAGTAGCTGCGTCTAAGGACGCACTCGACCGAGTCAGGTCACGACTCGGTCGAGTGGGTCCTGTAACCCATAAAACCGAGGGCTTTGACACACACTTCAATCCCCGTCCTTTTTACGGCTTTAGCCATCACGTGTAAAGACCATCACGTGATCTTCCTATTTTCAAAACCACGCATTTCACGACACGTAGAACGACTTTGACCGATCTCCTTCGTAGTGATAAGTCGGGACAAGACTACGGGACATTGGATCGGGCTAGCAATACGCCACAGTGCCATGTTTCCGTTCTTCGTTTAGTACACCACATAATGTGTATTTAATCGGGGTTAGTCCATCTACATAATTCGCGGTCTAGTTTACATACGGGTCCGTTTCTATCACTATATTGCGTTATTTTTATTTTGTTTATTATTTTTACGTAATGTTGTATTGTGAATTCCGGGTTGTATTTCCGCCCGTGTAACTTGTACGTTATTTTATTTCCTTTCGAGCTTTATTTATTTACTTGCTTTACGCTTTATAAATGAACCTCGCATGCTAAATCATTTCGACCATAATCAAGATGCATTAAATGACGTAGTTCATATACTATTCACATGCTTTAGCCCGAAAATGCTGTTTGCATATCATTTAGTCATTTTACTAGCGCGCGTACACGAACACGAACGATGTCTTAGTAGAGGCCGCCATGTGCGGGCGGGGTTGGGTGTCCTTAGTGGGCTTCCCAACACGTACCCTCACCCCTTACTCAGAACCTTTGGTTTCCGGATGTCCGAAACCCTTGGCGCACGAGAGTCATTTTATATACGAAAGCCGGTGTAAACGGTATCGGTATAACAATGCAAAGGGACGAGCCCCATAAACTCTGAAATCGAAGTGGGCTTACTTTGTGTGTGGCCCATGACGACATAGAGTGGGCTCGTATGGTTCCGAATAACCACAAAATTTGGTGGCGACTCCATTTTGACTTAAATTTCGAACCCGAGAACAATCTTACCACGAGATTCATTCGCCTACCCAAACCCGCGCGTGGCCGCGTCGGGGTGGACCTACGTCATGTCCACAGCGGGTTATAGGCTTCATTTTTTTGCATTATATTTATTTAATAGACCCGCCATTGGGGATGACGGGTTTACTCTACACAAAAATGAAGCTCAATCTGAACCTATCAGAGCACCATTTTGTTAAATTGTTTTTATTCCGATCCTAAACAATAATAAGTTTATTTTTTAGCATTATGTTTACAAATTTTTCATTATAAACTTAATTAACTAAAAAAATTTAAAACTAACCCCCTATTAACATCCATCTAAGGGCTAAGACCACCACCGACGCCACCTCAATCACGGTTCCACAACCCCAATTGACTCATCTGGTGAGCTACCATCGAAATACATCAATGTATCCACCATGTCCACCCAAGCCCATCAGAAAGCAGGGTCATCCGGTTCTTGGAATCGGGGCCCAACTCCTAAGAGGGCCTCCATAAGAGGGCCCCCTATTATTGTTGATAGTTATAATAGCCCAGTGGTTAGTTGTGAGACCAAAAATTAACCTTGGGCTGAGGACAGGAGTTCAAATCCCTAGAAGACCCATGGATAATAACTCTATTATATTTAAAAACTTGACAGTTAATTTCAATTTCGGGATCTATAGTAGGTATTATTTTTTAAAGATAACCTAAAAATATGGGGGACGATGTACGGTAAAGGGCCTCCAAAAAAATTGGCACGGGGCCACCAAATATCATTTGATGGCCCTGTATCCACCGTACCATCATTCACAAAACCACTATAAAAAACTCCCCACAAGTTTCGACATCACACCTTCATTTCACTACGACGTAGCTCGGTCGGCCTAAGTGGCGTGACCCACGACGCAGCTCCGTCGATCCAACAACGTTTATGCCGGAAAATGTTCAATAACGCCGTCGGATTGGACGTGTTTCTGAACTACAGATTTGCTCGATTTTTGGGTCGATTCTGAGTACCGCGGCAAGGTCAAGTAAGGAACGGAGAGGAGAGGATTGGATGGTGATTCGAATAGAGTGATGGTTCTGAGTGGCGAAATTCAGGTTGGTGGTCAATGGTGTTTGCTGATCGATGTGGTGAAATTTGGGCTGTGAGAGGAGAGTATGGTGGATATTGGGTGGTATTTCTAGGGTGGTGTTGGTGATAGAGGTTGGTGGTCGGCCCTAGTGGTGACGTCGACGGTGATTGAGGTGGCGGCGGTGTAGTTGATAGTGTAGATGGGGAGGAAGAGAGTAGTTAGTTAATATGGGGTCAGTTTTTAATTTTTGTAGTTAATTAAGTTTATAATTGACATAAATGAAAGGAGGGACTAAGGTGTAATTTTTAATTCTTTATTGGTGAGGTGAATATCAGTTTTGTAAATAGTTTGAATATCACTCTACTTTTGTAATTAGTTTCCCTTTCAACCCCAAATAAGAAAAAGACTCTAAAATGTAACCATTTTTATATAAACATCTTATATTAAAATTATCGTGAGTTCGCTTCATGAAAGAATCTGTGGAAATCTACAATCCCACAATGCCACAATTTTTGTTTCTTTTCCTTTTTTTACCTAAGAAAAGGGGCATAAGTTCGTTGATGGTCGCTTTGAATTTGTACTCTTATTTCAAAGGGATTTTGATTTTGAGTTCAATTCATTATGGATCAATAATTAACTAATGCAAAACTCGTACCTATGCACGGTTTTTTTAATGTATGTGTATACAAATAGTTTAGTGACATTAACTACTAATATCACTCTTATTTCTAAAGTGGAGAGGCCGACGACTGTGGGTCAATTTCGTCCTATTTCTTGTTGCAATGTTGTGTACAAGTGCATTTCTAAATTATTATGTAATAGAATGAGGTTGGTGTTACCTGATATCATTAGCCCACAACAGAGAGGGTTTGTCGAAGGACGGAATATACTGGAGAATGTCCTTATTTGTCAGGACCTGGTGCGTTTATATAGTAGAAAAGTTGCTTCCCCAAGATGCCTTATGAAGATTGATATTCAGAAAGCCTACGATAGTGTTGAGTGGGAATTTCTACGTCAAATGTTGGATGCCCTTAATTTTCCACCAACATTTACTGAATTGGTGTTGGAATGTGTTAGGACCGTTAGCTATTCTCTTAGCCTTAACGGTGATAACCTTGGTTTCTTTCAGGGAAAAAGAGGTTTACGCCAGGGGGACCCCATATCCCCCCTTCTGTTTACCATCTGTATGAAATACCTGTCTAGAACCCTTTGTTATGCCACGACCACGTTCGGGTTCAAGTATCACCCTAAATGTGCCTCTATGAAGCTTTGTCATTTGTTATTTGCGGATGACTTGCTTCTCTTCTGTAAGGGCGACCTGGATTCTATAAACTTCTTGATGAGGGCGTTTGCGACGTTTACGAAAAGTTCGGGGCTGACTATGAGTATTGGAAAGTCTAGCATTTATTGTGCGGGCATGACGAATAGCCAAAAGGAAGATGCTCTTAATAGTACTGGATGTTCTGCCGGGTCTATGCCTTTCTGGTATCTTGGTATTCCCATTCAAACTACTAAACTTTCGAAAGTTGATTGCTCCAAATTGGTTGAGAAAATCACTGGTAGAATAAGACGAGTTGGGACTAAGAAGATGTCTTATGCAGGTCGACTTATTCTAGTTCAATCTGTACTGTCTCAAGTCCATGTTTATTGGGCAATGGTGTTTTTGCTACCTAAATGTGTGCTGGCCAGAATTAATTCAATCTGCAGATCGTTCTTGTGGGACGGGACTGATACTTACCAAAGGGTTCCGCTAGTAGCTTGGGAGAGAGTGTGTGTCCCTAAGAAGGAGGGAGGATTAGGGCTGCGACAGCTGGTCTGCTGGAACACAGCCGCGGTTGGCAAGTTGGTGTAGTGGGTTTTTGAACAAAAGGAAAGACTGTGGGTTCAGTGGGTTCAGCACTTCCATCTTAAGGGTCGGAATTGGTTTGATTACAAGGCTGGGACTAATGCTTCGTGGTGTTGGAAGAAAATATGTGAGGTTAAAGAGCTTTTAAAGTCTCACTTTCAGAATGAACATTGGCAAGGAGATACCAAACTTTATACCATTGCAGCCGGCTATGAGATATTACGCAAGAAAGAGCAGGAGGTGGAGTGGGCTCCAATGGTCTGGTGCCCTTTGTCACTACCAAAGCACCAATTCTTAATGTGGCTGGCTGTTCGGGATGCTCTCAATACTCGGAACAAACTCTACAGTTTGGGTATAGCAAACTCGAATAAATGTTGTTTGTGTGAGCTGGTTCCTGAGACTACAGCCCACTTATTCTTCCAGTGTGGCTATAGCGTGCAATTGATGACTCTGCTGCAGTCGTGGCTTGGTTTTCCCTTACCTTCCTCACTGTAGTTCGTGAATAATCAGGTTGGAGTGAAGAAAGAGGTTAGGTGGTCAGTGTGCGCTGCTGCAATTCATGGCATATGGTGGCAGCGAAATCGCGGACGTGTTGACGGTAGCATCATTAGGCCACCGATTCTGTTTACTCAATTGAAATTCATTTTGTGTGTTCGAATAAGGTCTCTTGGTCAAAATAGAATGACTCAGATTGAGAGGAAGTGGCTCTTAAGCTTGTTATAGATCATCTTGATGGTGAATTCATGTACATATAATTGTTGATTCTCAATACATCTTACATTTTACCAAAAAAAAAAAATAGTTTAGTGACATGAAAAAATTATAATTCTTTTGTCTAAGTCAATGTTTTTTAAACTTTTCTTTTAGACCATCCCAAAGCAAATGTCAAGTTAATCGGGTCACGGTCACGCAGGGGCGGATTTGGGGGTAGGGATGTCAATTTCACCCGAACCCGCTTTATATCCTTCCACCCGATTTAAACGGATGGACGAAAACCCGAAATTAATGGATGATGGATGGATGACGGATGATGCTAAATCCACCCGTTATCCATCCGTCACCCGATATTATTTGTATTTTGCTAAAAAATATACACATTACGATAGGATAACTAATACGAATTAGGAAGTAATAATTGTTATTCTTTTTATAATATCAAAATAATGATTAAGTTACAAGAATTATGAAGAACTCTTAATATAATACAAGTTGACCTTATAATTTTTTGATGATTAATTAAAATTTAATACTTTTTCGAGCTTTAAAGATAATTTAGTCGTAATCCATTTATCACCCGATCCATCCGTTTCACCCGTGGATGATGGATGGATGGATGACGGATGATGTATTTGATGTAATGGATGGATGCGGGTGAAGCTTCACCCGACCCGAAACCGATCCATTGACATCCCTATTTGGGGGTAGGCCCAGGTAGGCCCGTGCCCCCCTTCAAAAAAAAATCTAAAAATTCAGAAAAGAAAGACGCGTTTACTGGGTCGTGGGTACCCTCTAACCAGTAACCCTCACAATTTCAGTTTGATACCAGACAAACTCAAACCTCTCTCCGCCCCTGCTTCACACTTCACGACTTCATGTCGGCGACGTCCACGGCGGCTCCACCACGACGAGCCGTCGACAGTTCGACACCACCGAAGGCTCCACCGCTCCAACGTCAATTGTAAGATTTTTCCCCAAATCTTGAATCTTCATTTCTTAATTTCTTACCTAATGAATCTAATTGTTTGTGTTTATTGTTTTGATATGAGAGTATATTGTTACTTATTTGTATGTGCACACAAAGAACATCATGAATAATGAATTCTTTATTCATCCTTCAACCTTCATGTCGTTAAATCGTTAATTGCTGATTTTTTGGAAAATTTCTTGCTTATTTGGTAGTTGGTTTATCATGAATTAATTGATTTAGCTAAAACTAGTGTTGGATTATTTGCTAGTTAGATTATTTTGTTTGTTTGTTAGTTTTAAATTATCAAAAATTTCTTGTTACTTATCTGCTTTTGAATTAGGGACTTGGTTTTTAATTTGTTTCTTTTGATTTTGCTAGCAGTTGCAGTTTAGTTGTTTAGACTTTAAGTGGTTTTGTTAATTTGATTTTGCTAGTTTCCAAATTTATTAACTAATGATTTTGTTGAATGCTTGAATTATGGTATATTGATATGAAGGTGAAAGGTTTAGCATATTTTTGGGGTGAAGGAAGAAAGTCTCAAAAAACAACTTCGGTGTCTTCTCCGGCATCATTGGACCCTCAAATTGATGAGCCTCCGTTATCTTCTATTCAACATGACTTTAATCAAAATGTACAAGTTGCTAATTAAAACCACTCTCCCTAACTCAAGATGATGATAATAATTGTTAGCAAGATGGTGAAGAGGTCAATTCCTCACCAACTCAAGAGGGTAATCAAAATGAGCAAAATTCATCTTTTATCTCTTCTCAAAGTGAAGACTACAATACTCTTCCACATGATCCGGGACAACGAAAGACGATATTGTCTTACCCAGCTAATGATCGAGATGTTGTGAGAAGGATATGTATAAGCAAGGGCCCTTGTAGACCTATACCCAATGGTGATTTCCCTCAAACCTTACAAGGTAACAAATTGCGTCGTTTTAAGGCTATGTGGTATGATGACTATGATTGGCTTGAATATAGTGAACATAAAGATGCGGCATTTTGTTTCTATTGTTATTTGTTCAAAGCTCCTACAAATGTGCCGGGAGGGAATGTGTTTGAGGTTGGTGGATTTAATAGTTGGAAAGATGCACAGAGTAGATTTCGGAAACATGTTGGTAAAGTTGGTAGTGCTCATAATATAGCTAAAGAAAAGTATGAGTTCTTCATTGATAAACATACATCAATAATAGAGATTCTTGAAAAAGTAAGTGACGATGCTAAGAGTCTTTATAAATCCCGCTTGTTATATTCGCTTTCTTGTTTACGATTTCTTTTGAAACAAGGATTAGCATTTAGGGGACATGATGAAAGTGCTACTTCAAGTAATAAGGGAAATTTTCTTGAACTTTTGGATTGGTTGGGTAAAAATAGTGGAAGTGCCGCCAAATTTATTCTCGCTAAGGCTCCCGGTAACCACCAAGTTACTGCTAATACCATTCAAAAAGACCTAATTAAATGTTGTGCTCAAGAGACTACTAGGCTAATTAAATGAAGAGCTTAATGGTGATTTGTTTGGGATCTTAGCCGATGAGTCTAGTGATGTATTTCATAAGGAAGAATTAGCTATTTGTTTGCGATATGTTAATAAGAAGGGAGAAGTTTGTGAAAGGTTTCTTGAAATTGTACATGTGCAAGATACAACTAGTGCAACACTTTTGAGAGAGATATAGCGACTACTTGATAATCATTCTTTAAGTATGTCAAATATCCGTGTGGTCAAGGTTATGATGGAGCGAGTAACATGCGAGGCGAGCTAAATGGTTTTAGAAATTTGGTGATGAGGGATAATCAATGTGCTTATTATATTCATTGTTTTGCTCACCAACTTCAATTGACTCTTGTAGCGGTTGCTAGAGAAAATAAGGATTGTGCGAAGTTTTTTCTACATCTTGGAATTGTTCTTAATAATATTGGATACTCTTGTAAACGTATAGAGAAAGTTAGAGAAATTCAAAAGGAAAAGGTTTTGGAAGCATTAGCATTAGGTGAAGTGAAAAAAGGTAAGGGGTTGAATCAAGAGCATGGTTTAAGTATACCCGGGGATACTCGTTGAAGGTCTCATTTTAAATCAATCTTGAATGTCATGACTTTATATGCTACAATCGTTGATGTTTTGGAGATAATTAGTAAAGATGCAAAATCCATTGATGATCGTGCTAAAGCCGAAATTGCCATAGATCACCTTGAATCTTTTGAATTTGTTTTCATGCTACATCAAAGTGGTATATGGATACACCAATTCCTTGTGTGAAGCATTGCAAAGGAAACACCAAGATATTGTGAATGACATGTCTATGGTTTCTTTGACAAAGGAGCATTTGCAAAAGTTTAGGAATGATGAATGGGACAAATTTGTTCTTATGGTTTCTAACTTTTGTGCAAAGCACAAGATTGAAGTCCATCTCTAATATGACCGATCCTTATGCTCTGCCCGGAAGATCAAGACGTCAACTTTCTAGTTTGACCAACCTTCACCGATTTCGAGTTGATATGTTTCTAAGTGTTATTGATTCGCAAGTTCAAGAATTAAATAACCGCTTTGATGAGACAAGCATGGAATTGCTCGTGTATGGCTTGTTTAAGTCCCGTTGATTCTTTCGCCTCTTTTGATAACCAAAAATTGTTAAAGCTTGCAGAATTTTATCCTAACGAGTTTAGTAGGGTTGATATCATGACACTTGAGTACGAACTTGATATTTTTGTGGGTGATGTGCGAAAGGATTCAAGATTTCATCCAATAAAGACTCTTGGTGAGCTTTCAATCATGTTGGTTAAGACGGGTAAACATGTTTCATATCCACTTGTTTATTTGCTATTGAAACTTGTATTGATACTCTCGGTGGCAACGGCAAGTGTGGAAAGAGTCTTTTCTTCTATGAAGCATGTGAAGAACAAATTGCGAAATAGTATGAATGATGAACTTTTGAATGATTGCTTAGTCCCTTATATCGAGCGAGATTTTTTCGCACGAGTTAGTGACGAGGATGTTATTAGGCGCTTCCAAGACATGCATCATCGTCAGAGGGCTTTAGAGTGACAATATTTTAAGTGTAATAATTATATTAGTATGTAATACGACAATGATGTTTTAATTTATTTATGTTTTTTTGGTATGTTTTAAATATAGTCTGTGGTTTGTTTTTTTTGTGCCTCCCCTTCCCTCGAATCCTAGATCCGCCTCTGGGGTCACCACCCATTTTTCCTCTTAATTCCACTTTATTTACCTTGACCCACATACACTCTTCAATGCAGAAGGTCATGACCTTGGGTCGTCAATAAATACATACTCCCTCCGAGTTCCTATTATTGTCCCATTTAGTTTTGGGATGAAAATTAAGGAAAGAAAATGAGCGGCTTAAAAAAGGAGGAAGAGAGAAAAATGGAAAATAGAATTATACACCTGTACAATCAAGGCAAAGTTGTTGAACTTTTATATATATTTACTCAGCTTATACAAGATTATGAGTTGAGTGTTAAGTTTTTGAGTTTAAACATTTATGTTATTTAACTCGACAAATTTACACTAAAACTCAGAAAGTTTATACCAAAATTCAAAATCTTTGTGATAAAGCTAAAAATTATAAAATTAGTTGTATATTGTGCTATGTACAACTGATTGTATAATTTTTTCATTGGAGAAAAATAGGAGAGTAAATGTTAACCACACATTGATGGCCTAAAAAAGAAAGAGACAAATATAAAACTCGACTCAAAAAGGAAAGTTAGACAAAAATAAGAACTCAGAGGAAATATTTTATATTATTTAATCCATTCAAATCCTGTCTCCTACAATTATTTTTGTGTCAAACAGTGAAAATGGGACACCTATGAGGTCGCAAAGGTCATGAACTAGGACTACCAATTGACCTCTTCCACACTTGGGTCATGCTAATTCTATATTTAATTATTGTTTAACTTGAACTTGGAACGTCATAATCCATCAAAAAAGCTTTCTTAGGAGTGGTCTTATAGTGTTTCCGTCAATAGTTTACGTTTCTTGTTTTGGGTAGACTTTATTATTTACTGCGTACATTTTTATTATTAAGCCTAAAACCAATTTTCCTTTCACTATCTTGTCTTTTGGTATAAGGAAAATATAACATTCTGTAGACACCCGCATTTTGACCGCCAGGTGTCTATGGCAGTTTTCAAAAATCACCCGATGATGATCGGACGCTAACGTGTTTCTACGCTCTCGGATACGGGCTCAAATCCATTAATCGTTGGCTAACACACTTACGGAGTACAAATCTCACCAAACAAACCTCAAATCCAGGCCCAGTGGATCATTCCGAGTCAAACAAGACTAATTTGGGTCGAAACCGACACCGGGAATAAAACCGACTTTTAGCGACCGGATTAAAACCCGGTCAAAGCCGTTTCCGAGTAGGTCACCCACGGTCCGCCTCCAAACGGGCCATCAAATCAAGTCCGTCAAGGCACAAAACCCTAGACACCAAGGTGCCCTAGCTTTGCCTATATAAGCAACCCCATGCAACACAATTACACAACTTCTCACAACCCTAAAAACCCTAGTATACACATCTACACAAAAACCCTAGTACACTCTAGGATAATCATCTATACACACTTCAAAACCCTAGCAATTCTACACTAGCAAAAACCCTAAACCTAGTTTTAGGAATCAAACCCGAGTCACCACAACTTAGCCTCCACACACCTCGAAGACTCTTGTGTTAAAGCCACGGTTACGAGTCCGCACCTAGACAAGAACATGTAGGTTGAGGGTGACAAACCTCGTTCTCCTTTCCCTTTTCTTCTCATCATCCATCTCCTTTTTTTATTCCTTTTTTTGTTTATTATTATTATTATTATTATTATTATTATTATTATTATTATTATTATTATTATTACGATTATTATTATTATTATTATTATTACGATTATTATTACTATTATTTATCTCGTTATCATTATTGCATCATAATATCGGTAATATCGTTAGTATCAAAATATTAAAATACTCATTGATTTGTGTCGAATAAGAAGGATACCGGGATAAGGAAAACCGCATATACAAGTGTACTGCACACGCGTCGTCGGTCGCTTATCCCGGTACCCCGACTATTTGATTATTGAGATAAATTAACTTAAACGACAATTCGTTATTATTTCTCGTCATCATCATCATTAATCTTGCATTCATCAATTTTTAAAATCGATTTTAATAAGGGTCGAAACCCGTTGACACGGATCCGACATCACAATCCCTAGGGATTTATTTCGATGTCGGAGAAGTCGAGGGAATCAAGTCCTTTTTATTCAAGTAAAGCGTCGATCTTAGATTCAATACCAATCCCATAATTGGATATCGAATCTAACGATCAAGTCACATAAATTAATTAACGTGATTTGTTCATATCACGATAATTAATTTAAGACGACTAAAATTAATCTATTGTTTCTATTTCACTCTAATATTCCATATCGATTCAAATAATCGAATATGGGATACAACGAGTATTTAAATTTAGAATCGGGTATAAATTCAACAATATTTATATTCGGTTCAACAAAATTCGCGATTTATAAAAAAACCAAGTTGAACATAAATTGTGCAATATTTATGTCCGATTCGGTAAAACCGTCGAATTATCAAAAATCAAAAGCAATTTCAAAATCAACAATTAAATTGCAAACGAACCAAGTTCGTACAGGTGCCACTCGACCGAGTGCCTTAGTCACTCGATCGAGTGACACCCTAAAATCCAATCAGAATGCCTTTTACAACGCCTACTCGATCGAGTCTCACAGTGACTCGGTCGAGTGGCTATGTACTCGACCGAGTTGGTCAATAACTTGGCCGAGTACGGTCCATAACGCAAAGCAGAATCGTCTTTTACGGGTCTACTCGATCGAGTCTGTCGACCACTCGATCGAGTAGCCTCATAACGATTAACACAATAAATCGTACATCATTCTATTTTCAAACTCGATAGTATTTTACGACTTAGGTCAACATGCGTATAATTAATCACATGTATACTATCTTTTCAAATCGTGCATCCTCATATTTGCATCTTTTCAATTCAATTCAATAGTTGCAAACCGTTATTATTCGTTTCTTTACATCGTTTACTAACGCGTTTTTTTGTTTCTTTTGTCAATTTAATTATTATTCGTTTATTGTACTAAATGAACCCGCATGCTAAAATACAACTTCGACGTTAATTTTAGTTGCATTAAATTGACATAGAAACCCACTTTTCAATTCCATTCGCATGATTAGGGAAAGTAAATCTTTGCATATCATTTTCCCGCTTTACTAGCACGCGTATTAGAAAGTCATTCGAGTTCTTAGTAGAGGCCGCTAATGTGCGGGCGGAGTTGGGTGTCCTTTGTGGGCTTCCCAACACGTACCCTCACCCCTTACTCAGAACCTCGGTTTCCGGATGCCCGAAACCGTTGGCGCACGAGAGTCATTCAATATACGATTAACCGCTCAAGTCGGCATCTATATCGATATGCAAAGGGACGAGCCCGATAAACTCTGACATCGGAAATGGGCCGTATTTTGTATACGGCCCACTACGACATAGAGTGGGCTCGAACGGTTCCGAATAACCATAAAATTCGGTGGCGACTCCACAGAGACCTAAATTTCAATTCGATCCATTCACATATGGAGATTCATTCGCCTACCCAAACCCGCGTGTGGCCGCGTCGGGGTGGACCTATGTCATGTCCACAATTTGGCGACTCCGCTGGGGATTAACTGATGCGTGACTTACCATCGGCATCCTCAGGGTGAGACTCGAATAGAAATCGTTTGACAAATACAATACGCGTTTTAGTTTTACGGTTCATGCATAACCCATATTTTCCCGGGCCGGTACTCGCGACCGACGTCCCACTATACCGTTGATGTACTCCAATATGGATATGTCAAAAGGTGTCCATAGTCGATTCGAGTGGGTTTCGCGGCATGTTCTAAGATCAACTCGACTTAGGAAGTCCGTCCCGATCACCGTCTAGACTATGTACACTGGTATAGACCCCATATAGACCGACCGAGACTTAGTATAGAGCATACATGGCGTCGTTATAGCTTGTGTGACTACGTGCTACTTGGTTTCCGAGTCGTTTTCAAAAGCCGTCAATTTTTCGAAATTGCATCCTTTTTAAACTATTCAATTTCAAAACCCGGGACACATACCGAATTTAGGACTTATGATTTTACTCAAAATAGCCTATTTCTAGCCGGTATGCTGCCCGATTCAAAACTCGAAAATACTTTCGAACTTTCAAAACCGAGGCCCGATGCACTTTCCGATTTTCTCGAAAAATCGGGCCTCTCCACCGAGTTATCTCGGAGTTTTCAAAACAATCACTTTTCAAAACCTTCTTCTTCTTAGAACCTCCCATATTTAGCAGTGTCGGGTCGTGTTTTAAGTTGTCAAGGTCCGTAGCGTCGAAACTCTGTCGATATTACATCACGAGTTTCTCCCCTATCCCAGTCCGCCTTATTAGACTAAGGCAAGGCCCACCTACGTAGGACATACTCCTACAAAGGAAGGCCCGTCAACACAATCGAGTCCAAAAGTCTGGGGATGTCTCACGTGAACCTTCCTTCGAACAGGACTAGGCCCACCCGCCGAATCCTAAGGAAGGCCCACATTTCACAAGTCACCCGTCTAAGTGTCTTTTCCGAGTCAACCTTTTACAAGGCATAGCCCTATAACAAAAGGTTCACGGTCCTTACGTCTAAGGGTCACTCGTCCCACACTCGAGTCTTAACAAAATCTTCAAACCCACTCGGGGGCTACCCCTTAGCAGAGCGATCAATCACGATTGCTCTAAGGGTCATGTCTTACACGTGTCTCACGTACCCTACTTCCGAGTCACTTAAGATGCCACACCATCTAGGTCCTTAGTCTCACATTGGGGGCTATTCTCCGACGGAGTGATTAATCACAGTCACTCCGAGAATCGTACCCTACACATTTGTCTTAGGGGAGTCTAACCCGAGTCAAACTGGGGCCGTCCCTCCTCTTGCGCTATTTCCTATGCCTTGGTGAGTTTGAGTTCCGAAGCAACCTCTCTGATTACGTGGTGTTCTTACAGACAGGCCACCCGAAACTAGACGCCAACGCAAGATGGACGAATTGAAAAACGCTCTGACCAAGATCGAGACCCAACTGGCTGCCATCCAGGCTAACCAAGCGACTTTATCCACACGCCTAAGCACCGTGGAGAAAACGGCCCCAGTTGAAGGAGCTGAGCCCACTGGGCCCATAACCGAATTGATCAGTGCTGTTCGTAGGCTCGAAGAGCAAGTCCACTTATCGACAAACAACTCGATCCACACCAAAAATGCTCGTACTTACTCATCTTTGAATGACGAGCTACCTGCTAACCTCAACCTTACGGGAATTCCAATGTTTGAGGGTACTGAAGACCCGGTCCATCACATCTGGGCTTTCAAAGATTTCATGGCGGTCAAAGGGTTAAAGTCCACCATGTTTAAGCACTTATTCCCTTTTTCCCTCGAGAAGCACCCCAAAGCCTGGTACTAAAGCCTCGATTCCAAGAAATACCCAACTTGGGATGACGTGGCAACGGAGTTCGCTCGGAACTACGCTGATAATGTCGAAATCCAGACTACAATGCGTACTCTGGAAGTGATGGCCCAAGAGCCCAAAGAAGGGTTCACTAAATATCTTCAAAGATGGAGGGCCGAGAGTGTAAAGTTGGTAAACAAGCCCAACGAGAAGACACTAGTGGAGGCCTTCATCAACAACCTTCTACCTTCTTACCGCGTCCATCTTAGGTATGCCGGCATTTCAAACTTTGCCGTACTTACCGAAATGGGCATTAGGATTGAAGACGATCTTCGACACAATGAAGATCTGGGCGAAGCTTCTACTAAAGGCTATACTGGACATCAACTCGATTCCTTAGAAGCCGACGACTAATGACAACATCATCCGAGAGCCCGGATTTGATTTGAGTCCGAGTCTGAGTCTGAGTCTAGGATGTGCTATTTCTTCCAAAGTCAAAGTCAAAGTCAAGGTCAGAGTCAGAGTCAACTGTATTCTGTCCTCTTTTCAAATTCATTAAAATCAGGTTTCAATATTCTTTCTCATATATACTTTCCTTACGTGTTTCCGAGAACATGATGAACACCATCATACACTGTGAGCACACGCACGTGACTATTATAGGCACATCTATAATGACTGCAGGAAACCGAACCCGTGTTTTCCTTTTACCTATTCCATGTCTGGTATAGAAAAGCCACATAACTACCCTTAGCAGGAGCATATCGAATCCTATGACAAATCTGGGTAGTCTTCTAGTTTGGGTTTAAGACGGGAGGCAAGCCCATTTCCCACAACAAACACCCATCCGATAAGATCAACCGATCCCTACCTTTGGTGTTAGTCTGACCAAAATCAAAAAAACCCATGACCGGGGCTGAGAGGTCAACCAAAATCAAAAAAACCCATGACCGGGGCTGAGAGGTCAACCAAAATCAAAAAAACCAATGACCGGGGCTGAGAGGTCAACCAACATTCAAAAAAACCATGACCGGGGCTGAGAGGTCAACCAAAATAAAAAAACCCATGACCGGGGCTGAGCGGTCAACCAAAATCAAAAAACCCATGACCGGGGCTGAGAGGTCAATCAAAAGTCAAAAAAAAAAGAAAGGGCCAAAGCAAAAAGAAAGCCATCAAAATAGAAAACTGGACACAAAAAAAAAAATCAAAAGTCCATGAAAAAAAAAAAGCAAAAGGCAAAAAAAAAAAGCAGGCCATCATCAAAAAATTCAGAATACCCATGACCGTGGTCAACGGTCAATTCCAGTGAAAGCCCCACGACCAGGGTACGGTCAAAATTATCAAAACCCATGATCGCGAGGTCAATCAAAAAATCAAATACCCATGACCGTGGTCAACGGTCAACTCAGGTGAAAATCCTTTGACCGTGGTACGGTCAAATTCAAAATTATCAATACCATCCAATAGGGGAGTGACAATCAAGCTGGTCAGCTAACACCACATCTAGCCTTCCCACATTACAACCCTCAAGACCTTCCCGAGACCCAGGCCAGAGACAGCCCGGAATTTTAAGGATTCAAGCTCCATAGGATACCCCTAACCATTAAGGCCAGACATGGAAACCAGATCCCGCATTATCAAACCGGCTCTCGAAGCCTTAGCTCCACAGAACCGAGCTCCAGATTTCGAGTCATCAAGGCCATTTACGTCATTATCAAACCGGCTCTCGAAGCTTTAGCTCCACAGAACCGAGCTCCAGATTTCGAGTCATCAAGGCCATTTACTTCATTATCAAACCGGCTCTCGAAGCTTTAGCTCCACAGAACCGAGCTCCAGATTTCGAGTCATCAAGGCCATTTACTTCGTTATCAAACCGGCACTCGAAGCTTTAGCTCCACAGAACCGAGCTCTAGATTTCGAGTCATCAAGGCCATTTACTTCATTATCAAACCGGCTCTCGAAGCCTTAGCTCCACAGAACCGAGCTCCAGATTTCGAGTCATCAAGGCCATTTCCTTCCTAGCACCACATTCCCAAATACATCAAATCCCGAGAACAAAACTCGTTAAAATCCCGAGAACAAAACTCGTTAAAATCCACGAGAGCAAAACTCGTTAAAATACCCGAGAGCAAAACTTGTTAAAATCCCCGAGAGCAAAACTCGTTAAAATCCCATCCCAATTCTTCACATCCAAACCAATTACCAACCCCGAACACGGGAACTCAACTTGCAGTCGGCATAGAACATGCCCAAATAGTTCACACCATCTCTGGGGCCTACCCCGGAGAATGCTCACAGTCACAGGATTAATATCCTAATCATTCAAGCCCTATGATCAAGACATCACTGGGAATGCACCTAGCCTACACCGTCATTATGGCTAGTTACACTCAAAGTCCTATTAGAATAGGCACCATAATACATCCTCCGACATTGAACTACGGCATGGTTTGATTTCACTACACGTGAATACGTAGGTAGCCTTTCAATAGAGGCACAACCACTCACATTGACACACATTCAAAAAGCGCCATTATTCCGGTCACGACACCATCATGTTCTCAGCAGCTAGCTTTGTTGTCCCGGGGGCTCCTCCTAGGCAGAAGTTTTCCATCCACTCACAAAATCCAGATAAATCCAACAAAAAATCTAGCCTCCTTTCTGTAGTGTGTCCTAGTACTCGACTCAGTCGAAGACAAGAATCTGTCAGGACTCGAGGCAATACCCACTTTGGAAAAGTATCCTAAAATAGGAAAAGGGCACCAGACTAAAACAGTCTCATTACATGCTACTACGGTCCCCCCATAGCATATTTATCCCATTTCGATGTGCGACCGTGTTGCCACTCGCCTAGGCTATAGGATAGTGCGACTTAAAAGTTTTGTTAGGCGGCCCAATACCCTACCGAATCACGGTCCAACCTTTAGAGAGTCCAGTCGGTATCAGTCAACTCGTCCTGTCGTATCCAGAGTCGAGTCTGTCGGTAGGTCCCTTTCTTATGATTCCACTTTGAAATTTGCAAAATTTAGCCATTTGAAAAAAGATCTTTTTCGACAAGGTCAGATTTCAGTCTATTTATACTGCGAATTTCTTTTCTATCCCTTTCCATTTTGAAAACCTAGCTCGCGATTGCTTTCAGGATTTCAAATTCAAAATTTGAGTTTTCAAAAAAAAAATTCAAAATCATTTTCCCCAGCACGAGTCATTTTACCACCTACGTGTTGCATGCATTCTATGTGACTCATACAGGTACGACTCAAACAGGGACATGCAAGTCATCAAATCTCCCCAGCAGCATTTTCCGGGATAGCACGGGATGGGCCAACACACAGGCACACCCAGGGCTTACGCGACAAGCCCGAATTCCCCACGGAGCACAATCATCCAGCGCAGGTATGATCTCTGTCTTATGGCTGGCGAGCCCTTCACGCGAGTCTAATGGACTATAAACGACCCGACCGGAAGTCTACCAGGTCTTAACAGGCTTGGTAGCTACTCTGACTTTCGCCTTGTCCAAGCCTCAGTCAGAGTGGGGGCTCTGTAGACACCCGCATTTTGAACGCCAGGTGTCTATGGCAGTTTCCAAAAATCACCCGATGATGATCGGACGCTAACGTGTTTCTACGCGCTCGTATACGGGCTCAAATCCATTAATCGTTGGCTAACACACTTACGGAGTACAAATCTCACCAAACAGACCTCAAATCCAGGCCCAGTGGATCATTCCGAGTCAAACAAGACTAATTTGGGTCGAAACCGACACCGGGAATAAAACCGACTTTTAGCGACCGGATTAAAACCCGGTCAAAGCCGTTTCCGAGTAGCTCACCCACGGTCCGCCTCCAAACGGGCCATCAAATCAAGTCCGTCAAGGCAAAAAATCCTAGACACCAAGGTGCACTAGCTTTGCCTATATAAGCAACCCCATGCAACACAATTACACAACTTCTCACAACCCTAAAAACCCTAGTATACACATCTACACAAAAACCATAGTACACTCTAGGACAATCATCTATACACACTTCAAAACCCTAGCAATTCTACACTAGCAAAAACCCTAAACCTAGTTTTAGGAATCAAACCCGAGCCACCACAACTTAGCCTCCATACACCTCGAAGACTCTTGTGTTAAAGCCACGGTTACGAGTCCGCACCGAGACAAGAACATGTAGGTTGAGGGTGACAAACCTCGTTCTCCTTTCCCTTTTCTTCTCATCATCCATCTCCTTTTTTTATTCCTTTTTTTGTTTTATTATTATTATTATTATTATTATTATTATTATTATTATTATTATTATTATTTTTATTATTATTACGATTATTATTATTATTATTATTATTATTATTACGATTATTATTTTTATTATTATTATTACGATTATTATTAGTATTATTTATCTCGTTATCATTATTGCATCATAATATCGGTAATATCGTTAGTATCAAAATATTAAAATACTCATTGATTTGTGTCGAATAAGAAGGATACCGGGATAAGGAAAACCGCATGTACAAATGTACTGCACACGCGTCGTCGGTCGTTTATCCCGGTACCCTGACTATTTGATTATTGAGATAAATTAACTTAAACGACAATTCGTTATTATTTCTCGTCATCATCATCATTAATCTTGCATTCATCAATTTTTAAAATCGATTTTAATAAGGGTCGAAACCCGTTGACACGGATCCGACATCACAATCCCTAGGGATTTATTTCGATGTCGGAGAAGTCGAGGGAATCAAGTCCTTTTTATTCAAGTAAAGCGTCGATCTTAGATTCAATACCAATCCCATAATTGGATATCGAATCTAACGATCAAGTCACATAAATTAATTAACGTGATTTGTTCATATCACGATAATTAATTTAAGACGACTAAAATTAATCTATTTTTTCTATTTCACTCTAATATTCCATATCGATTCAAATAATCGAATATGGGATACAACGAGTATTTAAATTTAGAATCGGGTATAAATTCAACAATATTTATATTCGGTTCAACAAAATTCACGATTTATAAAAAAACCAAGTTGAACATAAATTGTGCAATATTTATGTCCGATTCGGTAAAACTGTCGAATTATCAAAAATCAAAAGCAATTTCAAAATCAACAATTAAATTGCAAACGAACCAAGTTCGTACAGGTGCCACTCGACCGAGTGCCTTAGTCACTCGATCGAGTGACACCCTAAAATCCAATCAGAATGCCTTTTACGACGCCTACTCGATCGAGTCTCACAGTGACTCGGTCGAGTGGCTATGTACTCGACCGAGTTGGTCAATAACTTGGCCGAGTACGGTCCATAACGCAAAGCAGAATCCTCTTTTACGGGTCTACTCGATCGAGTCTGTCGACCACTCGATCGAGTAGCCTCATAACGATTAACACAATAAATCGTACATCATTCTATTTTCAAACTCGATAGTATTTTACGACTTAGGTCAACATGCGTATAATTAATCACATGTATACTATCTTTTCAAATCGTGCATCCTCATATTTGCATCTTTTCAATTCAATTCAATAGTTGCAAACCGTTATTATTCGTTTCTTTACATCGTTTACTAACGCGTTTTTTTGTTTCTTTTGTCAATTTAATTATTATTCGTTTATTGTACTAAATGAACCCGCATGCTAAAATACAACTTCGACGTTAATTTTAGTTGCATTAAATTGACATAGAAACCCACTTTTCAATTCCATTCGCATGATTAGGGAAAGTAAATCTTTGCATATCATTTTCCCGCTTTACTAGCACGAGTATTAGAAAGTCATTCGAGATCTTAGTAAAGGCCGCTAATGTGCGGGCGGGGTTGGGTGTCCTTTGTGGGCTTCCCAACACGTACCCTCACCTCTTACTCAGAACCTCGGTTTCCGGATGCCCGAAACCGTTGGTGCACGAGAGTCATTCAATATACGATTAACCGCTCAAGTCGGCATCTATATCGATATGCAAAGGGACGAGCCCGATAAACTCTGACATCGGAAATGGGCCGTATTTTGTATACGGCCCACTACGACATAGAGTGGGCTTGAACGGTTCCGAATAACCATAAAATTCGGTGGCGACTCCACAAAGACCTAAATTTCAATTCGATCCATTCTCATATGGAGATTTATTCGCCTACCCAAACTCGCGCGTGGCCGCGTCGGGGTGGATCTATGTCATGTCCACACATTCTATCATGATAAGAAGGGTATAAAATTAGTAATATGTTTAGCCGTACAGTAAATAGATATATTGTTCCCGATTTTATGACACATAACGGGATATAATTATAAGTAATAAATAATGAATATCTTTTACTAATTTCACTACAAGAAAATAGGAAACAACTGACGGCTATCGGCGACCGTCTTCTGTCGCTAAAAAAAACGAACGATCGATATTGGTCGCCAATAGGTGGTCGACCTTTGTGGTCTCTTAAATAGGAAGCGGGCGACCGAGGTCTTAAATTGATGTGTGTCTTTCCTATATGATTTTTCACCTCCTTTGGCACGCATTTCCGTGTCATTTTACTATTTTAGGAGTCAGTTTACGTTATTTTCTCCTGCTTGTGTTACTCGGGTCCGTGTTTTGTATTTGGCAGATATGTAGTCAAAAGAGCTTAAAATACGTCAAAGTCGAACAAGAATCGAAGCTCTAAACCGATGTACCCAAGACTTGATCGGTAGACGAAGGACGTAAGCTTGATGGCCTGAATAGATGAGTATCTAATCGACCCAAGTTGAATCAAGAAGGTCAATAAGCCAAATAGCAGGAGCAGCCAAATGAGAAACAAGAAAGCCAACAGGCTGAATTGTTGGAGTTGTTCGGCCCAAATGAAGAAGTAATAAGTTAAGCGGCCCAATTGAAAGAACAAAGCAAAGCAGCCCCATCTTCAAATATCATGATTCCATCTCTCAATGTCATATTAGATGGGTCAGGACAAATATTTCGGCCCACATCAAAGAACTAATAGGCTTCATGTATGTCCATTTGATGATCATCTCAGCCCAATTGACAAACAGGCCTTGAATTGAATGAATCAACCTTTCAACAATCGACTCAATTAAACTTCAATCGACTCATGCTCCTAACTTAGTGGAACGGGCTACTCCCCACGTACTCCAACTTGGCATCTATGCTTTCTTACCCCCACCAACTCTTTATTGTACAACTTATTTAGTTAGTGGGGATTAAGGGATTATTATTTATGATAGTTAGTGGGGGAGAAAGTGCGTGGCGTACTTTGGGTGGGATTGATTAGTATAAATAGGTTATTAGCTTAAGCATTCAGGATCTCTTATCCCATGTTTCATTCAATCAATCATTCACACACATTAGTTTAGTTTAGTTTTAGTTTAGTTCCTGTGAATATTTAGCCTTTATTTTAATCAAGTTTATTTCTCAGAATTCCGGTGTTCATATTCTCGATTGGATTATTTTTATTATTCTAATTCTTCGTCTATGTTCTTTTATTTATTCAAATTCGGTACTTTCTTCCTCTTCCCTACTCTCCTTCTTCTTCTTCCTGCTGCTTTTGTTATTTATTTTTCTCTTCTTTCTTCAGTAGTTTCCTGTTATTTTATTTTCTTTCATATCATATTAGCTACTATTCACATCTAGTAATATTTTCCTTTCATCTCAATCATGTTTTATTTCGTTAGTATCATTATTATCGTTGTAAATATGTTTAGCTAACTTTTCCGTTACTAGAGTTTTAGGTGAACTACGAATTGAACAGTATTTATGTGATAGCTAAATAATCGACCTTTATGAACTAAATCGCTTTGGCAACATTATAACGACGAGTAATTAATTATAAGCCGTAATTGATTTCTTGTATCTTGTAAATCCCGACTTAAGATAGAAAGCCTGGAACGGATTAGACTCGTTGTAATCGATAGAACTTCCTAATAAGTAGCGAGAACCCGTTAAGTGATTTCTAGGATGACTAGTGATTCGAAAGGACCGTGTCGATATTCTTTAGTTTGTCTTAACTGATTATTTGGAAATCATATGTTTACCTATTTTAATCGTAGTGATCCGACGACTCTGGTGATTTCTTAATTTGATATTTTTTTTATTTTCTTAATTATTTTTCTTTAATTTTATTATACCATCATTCACCCAAAATCATTAAAATCGTGACCCGTTAAGTTAATTTACTAACATATAATTTTCAACATGTCTCCCTGTGGAATCGGCCCTACTTACCGCTAGCTACCCGTTAGTAGTAATCTAGGATTATTTTGATTACGGTGACGCGACTTAGTCGTATCATAAATCCAACTCGGTCTCTTCACTTAGCGACCAACATCGGTTGCTCGTCTTTTATTCAGTCGCCCGGTGGATGACGGAGGATTTTAGACGCGCGGGTGAGGTCGCCTTTGGTACATTTTCTTGTAGTGTTTTAAGTCGATATTATTATTATTATTATTATTATTATTATTATTATTATTATTATTATTATTATTATTATTATTATTATTATTATTATTGCAAGAATTTAGATCTCTTATTCATCCATGAAGTGTAGAAAAAAGGGAACAAAGCTTACAAAGATATCTCAAACTTTCCCAAAGCAAAAAAATCACCAAATAACCAAAGAATGAGCCAACTAACTATATATCATACAATCAGTAATGCAAACTAAGGATGAAATTGATGAAAACTCAGATGCTTGGATAGCATCCTTGCGCTCACTTCAATTCGTATCTGATGGAAGCATTGCTCAATAGAAGAGTCATGCCCCGAAAAAATTCGCCTATTCCTCTCCTTCCAAATGGAATATACCAGCGCACAAAGAAGAGTTCGCATCCCATCTTTAATCCAAACGAGCCTGAAGTGTGCAAAACTCAGATATCTAGCAGCAGTAGACAGCTGTGACCATCGCCAAGGACGATCAATCAACCAATTCGAACTCATATCAGAAAGAGTCGAAGAGAATGGGAACTGAAAAAATAAATGGCCGTGAGTTTCAGAAGAATTTCTGCATAAAACACACCAATTTGGCAGCGACAATCCTCTACTTTGTAAAACATCAATTGAAGCTAGTTTCCCTTGAAGGGCAAGAGACGTGATGACTCTATGCTTAGGAACCACAACAGCAAATTTCAGAGACCTATTCAGTAAACAGTTTGGTATTTGATTCGGAACCAATCATATGCTTTCTTGGTGTTAAATTTAGACCCTTGTGTCCTTGACTGCAGGAGTTGTCGACTGCAATCAATAGACCCAGTAGCAAGCACAATCTCATCTTTAACTTTTATTATACTTCTCAAGGTTTCAGAGAACGCATCCCTAGTGACCAAGCTCCAAATTCCAGATTGAAGTACATAAAGAAGAAGCCACTTGATCCAAAGACTAGTGTGATTACATTCAATTTGCCAAATCCATTTCGCTATCAGCGTTTTATTCCAAGCTAACACTTCCTTTATGTTAAAACCACCCTCTTTCCATGGCGCACAAATGCTAACCCAGCTTTTGAATACTAGTTTTTTCTGATCAAGGGAATTAGACCAGAAATAGTTCTTGCAAATCCTTCTTATAGTCTTGATTACTGCAGCTGGAAGCAACGCAGATGTACACCAAAAATTTGCTAGCCCAAACAGAATTGAATTTATCAATTGAGCTCTTCCAGCAAAAGAAAGAGACTGATTCGACCAGTGCATAATATTCTTTTGGAACTTAGTAATCAGCGAACTGAACTGCTCCAGAGTATTTCTAGAACAATTAAGGGGCATGCCCAGATAACGACAAGGAAAAAAACCCTCATTAAACCCAGATTTTTGCAAAATAAGAGCTTTAATCTCAGCCTTAACACCACCAAAGAAAATGTCTGATTTATCATTGTTGACGTTTAGACCAGAAATCGCAGCAAACTGTAGCAGACAATCCTGAACAGCCATAACAGACGGCCAATCTCCCCTCATAAAGATCATTAAATCATCGGCAAACACAAGATGGTTCAAAGCAAGTTTAGTACATTTAGGGTGCCATGACACGTTGGGCTGCAGGGTAACCTTTCGAAGATACCTTGAAAGAATTTCCATGCTTAAGACAAAAAGGTAAGGTGAGATGGGATCACCTTGCCTTATGCCACTCTTTCCCTTAAAGAATCCCATAATCCCTCCATTTAACTTTAGAGAATACCATGCTCCTTTGACACAACTCATAATCCAAGTAGAAAAGATTGGTGGGAAATTAAATGTTGTAAGCATATCTTCAATGAAGTCCCACTGCAAGGAATCGAAAGCTTTCCGAATATCAATTTTCATAAGGCATCGAGGCGTAAGAAACTTTCTCCCATAGCCTTTAATTAGAGCTTGAGACAAAACAATGTTTTCATGAATATTCCGACCGGATACAAAGGCAGCCTGTTCAGGTCCTATTATCAAAGGCAGAACAATCTTTAACCGGTTAGCAAGGATCTTTGTTATGGTTTTATACACCGTTGTGCAGCAAGAAATGGGCCTATAATCCAATACACTAGCACAAATAGTTTTCTTAGGTATAAGAGTAATGAGTGTAGTGTTAGCCTGCTTGCCCATTTTGCTAGTTTTGAAAAAATCAAGGACTGTATCAGTAAAATCACTGCCCACCACAGTCCAAGCTCCTTTAAAATTTTTTGAAGAGAAACCGTCAGGCCCCGGACTCTTATGAGCACCAATACCAAACAATGTATTCTTGATTTCATCGGTTGAAGGCATAGCAGTAAGAGACTCCCATAGAGAGTAAGGTACTACTTCACCTTGAGACAGAAAAGTATAATCCATCCTTTTCACAGAGACTGCAGAACCAAGAAGCGATTCATAATACTCAACAAAAGCAGCTCCAACCTCCACAGGCCCAGAAACCTGAATATTATCTCTATTTTTAATAGTTCCAATATACTGATGCACCCTTCTATCCTTAATTCTATCAAAGAAATACTTTGTAGAGCAATCATTTAAGTTGATGTCATTAACTTTGGCTCGTTGTTGTAGAATGCTAAATTCATCACGCCTTAGAGCTTTATATTGAAGTAATAGGGTTGCCTCCTTAAGAATAAGTTCCTCAGAGAGAGGACACAATTGCATATCTCTCTGACAGGCTTTTAATTCCTTCTCAGCAGCATCAATCCGGCCAGCAATATTAGAATAAGAACATTTATGCATATCAGTAAGGCCTCTTTTAACTGCCTTCAATCTAGAGAAAAGCTTAAAACTGGGTGTACCAGCAGCCCTAGTAGACCAAGCAACAGAAACAGTATCTAGAAATTTATCATTATTGACCCAGCAGTTGAGAAAACTGAAACGAGGAATATGCCTAAAATCATCAAAAACAGTAACCATCACCGGAGAGTGATCAGATAAACCAGAGGGAAGACAATCAGCATATGAATTTGGGAAAATATTCATCCTCAACTGGTTGACAAGGGCTCTATTCAATCTGGACCAAACCCTAGTTAGAGCATCATGTTTATTTGTCCAGGTCAATAAACAACCTGTACTTGAAATGTCATCCAAGGCACAATGATTAATGCAAGAATTAAAGTCCATCATCTCCGCTAGTATAGGAGGATTATTACTGACTTTCTCCTCCGCTGTTCGAACAACATTAAAATCACCCATTGCAATCCATGGGTTAGTGTGAGTGGCTATAGCTCGAAGACTATTCCAAAGATGTAGCCTTTCCTGGGCATCATTACTGCCATAAACCATTGTCACCTCCATCAATCTAGAAGTAGCAAAATGGCGAACCTTGCAATGCATAATTCGATCCGTAGAGTGGAGAATTTAACTGAAACTGTGGCAACATTCCAAACAACCCAAATTCTCCCATTATAGTGATTTGAGTAGTTGTAATCTGCTCCATATCCAGCAAAATACTTACTAGCAACCTGCTTTGCTTTATGTTTCTTAATTCTGGTTTCAAGAATCCCAAAAACATCGATCCTATTGACCCTAAAAAATTTGGCAATATCAGCAGTCTTCAAAGGGTCATTTCCACCCTCACATTCCAGGATGAGATAATCATTTATCAGGTGGAATAGGATCGTCCACCACCTCTATGCCATTAAGGATTGCCTCCAATTGCTGAGATTCACCCTGATGTTTTACAGCCTGACATTGAGAGCGAGATAGGGATAAATCCCCATGTACCATACACTCAACATCTTGTGAGTCAACATCCTCAGCCTCAAGGTCCCCAATAGCAGCAAAACTATTTGAGAGAAATCCCTGCTTTACGGTAGGGTCATTTAACTTCTTATTTGCTGGAATAACATAACCCTTCCTCTTGCCCCTCTCAATAAACTCATAAACCACAGGATCTTGTGCGCATTCTGAGTGCTTTACAGCCGAATCAGGAGGGATTCTTGGGTGCACAGGTTGAGTATAATCAGCCTCAGACCCTGCCGCCAAGAGTGTCCCTTGCTGATCCCTTGAGGTACCACCTAGCGCACAAGCATTCTCACTACTAGCTTTTACAGGCATATAAACCTTCTTTTTCACAACCTGCTTCCTTTTTTTCTTACATGTATCCTTGAGATGGCCTAGTTTGCCACATTTAACACAATAGTACGGCACCCATTCGTATTCAACAGGTTGTGAAAAACATCCAATAATTGGAGCAATAATAGAGATTGACTCAGGGAGGTCCTTTTAGACATCAATCTCTATTAGAACTCTAGCAAAAGAAACCCGTGATTGGCATGTAGTAGTAAGATCGGCATAGAGAGGTCGACCTATCTTACTAGCAATCTTGCTTAATACAGTTCTGTCCATAGAACAGGATCAAGGTCAGGAAACAAGACCCATACAGGAACCAATGAAACCTTGTCCATCTCAAAGGAGAAAGTAGGTGTCCATTGTTTCAGAATCATGGAGTAATGCCCATATTTCCAAGGACCACCTTTAAAGACAGTATCCAGATCACTTTGAGAGGAAAAACGTAGACTAAACCAGCCCTTCTTAAACATCTGTACAGCAGGCATGGCTAGTTTGCCCCAATTCTTAAGAGCATAATCCTTCATCCCTTGAATAGAAGGTTTTGTACCAATTACTTGACACATCAAAGTAAGATTCCATTTGCACAATTCATCCTCAAAATCTTCTAATTCAATAGTAATGTCATTTGCCTCAGCACAGGATTCATCAAAGAAAAGCCCCATACCAGCCTTACTCTGAGATTTTGCTATCTCAGACCAAGTTTTGGGCGCAACCCGAACAGACGTACCTTCCTTTGAAAGAGTTTCCATAAAAGAAGGCTTATCCTTAACCTCATGATTGATTACATTGACAGGCTTATCCTTAACCTCATGATTGATTACATTGCCAGTATTAACAGAACCATGAGGTGAAGAATTAGGAGGAGAACCTTTCTTAGAGTTTGAAGAACGAAAAGCTTGCGAAATGAGATCATTTAGCAGTGAATTACCTCGCACAGGAGGATCCTGTGCAATAGGCTTCTCCACAAGAGCATCCATGGCGGACGAATTCTTCGATTCCGTCATTGACCTAGTCTGGGTTTGAGAAGAAATGCTACGAGCTTCCGAAATAAAGGAACTACGACCTTCAGCAATCTCATCAATAGCCCCTGTATCTGGTTTAGAAGCTTTTGGTGGTCGTCCTCGACCTCTGGGCTTGCTTGGAGCAGTAGCCATGGCTTCAAGAAGAAACTGCAAAGTAGTTAGAATTCTGTTATAGAGAGAGTCTAATTCTTGAGAGAGAAAGCTTTCTGTTATTATTATTATTATTATTATTATTATTATTATTATTATTATTATTATTTTTATTATTTTTATTTTTTTTATCGGAACTTGCATTAAACACCAGAACAAATTACAAGAAGTTAGAGGGAAGCCGAGATACTATCTGGGCCCCCACTCCCTTAGCGATTACAAAGCTAATTCTAGTGAAAATATGAACTGCGGCACGCGCTCCAGCATCCTGAGATAAAGCAAATTTCCGAATCCGCTGGAGTAGAGAAACAGCATCCGTGTCGAGCTCGCCGAGAGAGGAGAAGGAGAAAGGTAAGAAACCATACCCGATCGCCGTGCAGCGTGCCTGGTACTTGGCACATTTACGACGGGCAGCATCAGCAACGACCCGTCCGGGCTCGAAAGCGGTGAGGCCAGTCTGAGTCAAGGGCGAGGACCCAGTCAGATCAACACAAACATCACGCCCCTTGTCCCACGAGTAGAGCAGAAGGTCGGCTGGTCGCAAGGGCTTGTCATTATCGTCGCAGAGGCCAATCTCCACCTCCTTACCTGCCGAGATCCCGGTCCGGAAGCAAATATCCAACAGTGTGTCCCGGACAAGGTTATGGCGATGTTTAATCCCCACAGTACCAGCACACGAAACCGCGTGATCACCAAAAATATCGCCTCTGAGGCCCCTGGAGCAAGAAGAGCAGGTCCCGGAAAGCGGAAACAGAGGGACTCCAAGGCGGTAGCTAAGCACACTGCGATATGTCCGACCGTTCATGGTTTGCCCGAGCCCAGAAATAGGGACAGCCCTCAACCAGTCCGAAGAATGGTCCCCCTGCTGAGATTTCCACAGGGCAACCTGTCGAGGAGTCAAGGAGAAAACAGATTATGCCGCTGAAGCAACCCTCGTGAAATATATATCTGCCAATTTCTTCATAAGTTTTGGGGCAGCGATCTCAGATGGGTTACTCAAGAAGTCAGAACCGGTGGCCTCAACGAACCCACTCAAGGCAGACTCAAAGGCAAATCCAGGGGCAGCGATCTCGGAGGGGCGAAGCAGCTTAGCTTACAAATCGGCAGACTGGAGGCGAGAAGCAAGGAAGGCAAAGTGGAGGGCATCCGCCGCGGCAAAGACACCGAGCCCCCCGAGGGAAAAGGGGAGGGTAGCCAGCCGCCACTGCCACTCCCCGAAACCGGGTCCGGACACCGTGACAATACGCTCAAGGCTAGATCGGAGCGCAGTGTCGAAGGAAAGGTGGGCTGACCCAAAAGCAAGGGGAGAGCAAGTGCGCAAAGCAAAGTATAACTTAGAAATACCTGTGCACGCCCGAAGAAGAAGTAACTCACACTGGGGATCCTCAATCGTAGCAACCAAGTCCATGAGCTCTATAGTACGGGCGACCCTCTTCGAGACAAGAGCGCCACTGAAAGCTGGGCACACGCTGACCGGTCCCCCCAGAACCTTAACACTGTGCAAGGGCCTGGCAATAGAGGTAGGGAAAACACCAGCCCACCTGCTTCTCGGATCTTCGACAGGCCAAAAGACCTCCGTCTTCGTAACATTGAGGTGGAGGCCAGAACGGGGGCCCTCCTCCATGATCAACTGAAGAACCTTCCCCACAGCAAGCGTATCCCCAACAATAGTACCGTCATCGAGATACCAAGCCTGAAAGCAAAGATCAAAGGAATCCCTGATCCTACGAACCAAGGGATGTAGGACCAGAGAGAAAAGGAGGGGACCTAAAGGGTCACCTTGCTGAACCCCCTGGCAAGAACGGAGGCAGTGCTCTCCGTAGTAGAGCCTAGCTGGGCTGGAATAGCAAAACTCAACTCAGTGGGAAAGGGCAGGACACTGACGACGGACCTCTCCCAGCATAGTCTCTCTGTCGACCAAGTTAAAGGCGTTCTGGAAATCGACAAGTAACATGGAGAGACCCACATCAGCACCACGATCCTCGACAAGGCGGTTCAAGGAATGCAGAATAGCCTCACCCCCGCTAGAAACACCTACCCTGAATTGAAGGCCCTCAAAATAGCCACTCAAAGATGGGCCAACCAAGAAGGCACCAACCTTGGAGACAAGGCGTCTCCAGATGGTGCCCACCGCAATAGGACGAACCCCTCCCCCATGCTTAACGAGTGGGGTGAGCGGAGCACTAGCGATGTAATAATAATAATAATAATAATAATAATAATAATAATAATAATAATAATAATAATAATAATAATAATAATAATAATAATAATAATAATAATAATAATAATTATTATTATTATTATTATTATTATTATTATTTTTTATTTTTTATTTTTTATTTTTTTTTTATGAATTGGAGCTTGCATTAATAACGAAACAAATTACAAGAAGTTAGTGGGTAACCGAGATACTATCTGGGCACCCACTCCCTTAGCGATACAAAAATTAAGACGAGTAAAAATAAAAGCAGCTGTGCGGGCTCCTGCGTCCTGAGAGATAGAGAATTTCTGAATTCGCTTGAGTAAAGCAGCTGCCTCCGCGTCAGGCTCCCCTAGAGAAGAGAAAGAGAAAGGTAGGAACCCGTATCCAGTCTTGGTGCACAAATCTCCATACTTGGCGCACTTACGCTGAGCAGCATCAGCGACCGCGCGGCCAGGCAGAAAATCAGACATCGCGGACTGAGTCAAAGAGGACGACCCTGTCAGATCGACACACACATCGCGCCCCCTATCCCAGGAATACAGAAGTAAATCCGCCGGGCGAAGGGGCTTGTCGTGCCCATCAATCAAACCAATATCCACCTCCTTACCGGCCGAAATACCAGATCGGAAGCAGATATCCAAAAGGGTGTCGCGGACCAGGTTATGTCTACGCTTAATGCCAACGGTACCAGCACACGACACAGCATGGTCCCCAATAATGTCCCCAACACAAACCCGGGAGCAGGCAGAGCAAGGCTTAGGTACCGAGAACAAAGGGACACCCAACCGATAGCTAAGGACAGAGCGGTAGGTCCTCCCGTTCATGGTCTGCCCCAGCCCAGAGATGGGTACAGCGCGCAACCAGTCAGACGCGTGGGCACCCTGCAGAGACTTCCACAATACCACCTGTCGCCGAGTCAAGGAGAAAACCGATTCTACCGAAGCTGCAACCTTCGTGAAATATATATCTGCCAATTTCTTCATGAGTTTGGGGGCAGCGATCTCACTAGGATTACGGAAAAGGTCGGAACCGGTGGTCTCGCTAAACAGAGCCAAGGCCGCATCGAAGGTCGGCCCAGAAGTAGAGACGGCTGAAGGCCGAAGGAGCGAAGCCCGCAACTCAGAGGACTGAAGGCGAGATGCCAAAAAGGCATAGTGCAGGACATCCCCGGCGCTGTAAACACCCAACCCTCCGAAAATAAAGGGCAGTGTGGAAAGACGCCACTGCCAATCCCCGAACCCGGGGCCGGACGCGGTGACAATGCGTTCCAGGCTAGACCGCAAAGCCGCATCAAAGGTCTGAGCCAAGTCGAAGACCGAAGGGGGGCAGGTACGCAGAGAGAAAGAAAGCTTAGAAATACCGGCGCAAGCACGAAGTAACAACAGCTCGCACTGAGGGTCCTCAATCCTGGCAACCGAGTCCATAAGCTCAATGGCTCTCGAAACTCTCTTCGCCACAAGCTCACTGCTGAAGGCACGGCAGATACTGACAGGGCCACCAAGAACTTTGACACCACGCAGCGGTCGAGAAATATCATGAGGGAAAACACCCGGTAGTCGACTCCTAGGGTCTTCCTTAGGCCAAAAAACCTCAGTTTTTCCGACATTAAGGTGAAGGCCCAAGCGAGGACCATCCTCCATAATCAGCTCCAAAACCTTCCCCACGACCAAGGTATCCCCAACAATGGTGCCATCATCCAAGTACCAAGCCTGCAGGCTCAAGGGAAAAGAGTCCCGGATCTTGCAAATCAAGGGATGCAAGACCAAAGCGAAAAGAAGAGGGCCCAAAGGGTCACCCTGCGGGACCCCCTGACAAGACCAAATGCTGTGTTCCCCGTAGAAAAGCCTGGCAGGCCGAGAGTAGCAAAACTCGACCCAGCGGGAAAGAACAGGGCAACAACGGCGAACCTCGCGCAACATGACCTCCCGGTCGACCAAATTAAAAGCATTCTGGAAGTCAACCAAAAGCATGGAAAGGCCCACGTCCCCACCACGATCCTCAACAAACCGGTTCAAGGCGTGCAAAATGGCCTCTCCCCCACCGGAAACCCCGACTCCAAACTGGAGGCCCTCAAAATACCCGCAAAGCGACGGACCAATCAGAACAGCCCCCACCTTGGAGACAAGGCGTCTCCAAATCGTGCCCACAGCAATAGGACGAACCCCACCACCTGGTTTTTTTTTTTTATTATTATTATTATTATTATTATTATTATTATTATTATTATTATTATTATTATTATTATTATTATTATTATTATATAGCTTTCCACCCTTTAAACTGCATCGTCCTTTCAGACTAGAAGAATGTCTTGCAGAATCTATTAATGATCTTTATTACGATTTTGGGCAGTAAAGCATCAGCACACCAGTAATTTGCAATTCCAAAAATAATAGAATTAATGAGTTCAATTCGACCCGCATAAGAGAATGAGTGAGCAGACCAGTGCATAAGAGCACCTTGAATCTTAGTAATCAGACTCCCATATGTAGCAATGTTATTACGAACAGAGTTTAAAGGCATACTCAAGTATTTACAGGGGAGCTGGCCTTCAACAAAACCAGTGACTCTCAAGATTTCATCCTTAACCAAGCATTTAACTCCTCCAAAGAATGCTTCAGTTTTATCCTTATTGATGTGCAGTCCTGAAATACTAGCAAAATGCATTAATATCCTTTGTGCCGCCGTTACAGATGGTACATCACCCCTAGTAAACACCATTAGATCATCAGCAAACACAAGGTGGCTCAGTCTAAGTTTTGCACACTTGGGGTGATTTGAAACATCTTCTAAATCATTCATCTTTCTAAGGTATCTAGAAAGTATTTCCATACTTAATACAAATAGGTAGGGGGATATTGGATCCCCTTGCCTTATACCACTTTTACCCTTAAAAAACCCCACAATACCACCATTCAACTTGAGTGAAAACCAAGGACTAGTAATGCAACTCATAACCCAATCAATGAATCTAGGCGGAAAATTGAGAACCATCAGCATATTTTTAAGAAATGACCATTGAAGAGAGTCAAAAGCTTTCTTCATGTCAATCTTAATCATGCATCTTGGAGTAAGAAGAGACCTAGAATAACCTTTTATAATAGCTTGAGAAAGCACCACATTATCATGGATATTCCTCTTTTCAACAAATGTTGCTTGTTCAGGGCCAATAATCTGAGGCAAAACTTGTTTCATTCTATTTGCAATAATCTTGCTAATAGTTTTGTAGACAGTAGTGCAACAAGCAATCGGCCTGTAATCCATTACTGTTTTACAAATACTCTTCTTAGGAACCAGTGTAATAAGAGTTGTAGCCGCCTGCTTACTCAACTTTCCATGTGCAAAGAAATCTAAAATTGCAGCAATGAAATCCTTCTTCACAGTAGCCCAGCTGGCTTTAAAGAATTCCGCAGTAAATCCATCAGGACCAGGGCTTTTATGAGCCCCAATTCCAAAAAGAGCAGCTTGAATTTCCTCTGCAGTTGATGTACACTGCAAACTCTGCCATATATCAGTAAATAGGATGGGATCCTGTTGCAGAAACTGCACATCCAGCGGTATGACAGGTGTAGTGGATCCAAGCAGATTTTTGTAGAAATCAATAAATCCCTCAGAGACAGCAGCATGTCCATTACAGGTGGCTCCATTCCTGTCCTGAATGCAGCCAACAAATTGTTGTTTATACCTCTCCTTAATCCTGTTATAAAAATAACTAGTTGATGCATCAGTCAGGGTGACAAAATCAATCTTTGTCTTCTGTTGAAGCATACTCTTTTCTGCAGACCTTAGTGCTTTGTACTCATCTAGTAATTCAGTCTCCATAATCATCAACTCAGAGGATAGAGGTTTATTCTACAAAGCCTGTTGACAATCATCCAATGCTAATTTAGTATCCTTGATTCTTTTATCCAACTGAGAATAGGAGTTTCTATGCATAATTTTGAGTTGATTTTTAACATTTTTAAGCTTAGCAAACAGTTTGTACCTCTCCTGCCCATAAACCTTTTCATTCCACGCATTCTTAACAATATCCTGGTAGTTAGGGTTAGCAATCCAGCAATTAAGAAAGCAGAATCGAGGGGGAAGTCTGACAGATTTGATAATATTCACTAGTATAGGTGAATGATCAGAAATGCCAGAAGGCAGAGTAAGAGCAGTCGTCTCAGAATAAGTCTTATCCCAATCATAATTTGCAAGGGCTCTATCAATTCTTGACCAAACCCTAGCACCTTCCTCTTGCTTATTAGTCCAAGTATACTGACAACCAGTAGTAGCAACATCATCCAATCCACAAGCATTAATACAATCATTAAAAGCCAGAATATCTCCTAAATTAGGATCTGACTCGCTTATTCTTTCATTAACATCTCTAACAATATTGAAGTCACCCAGGAGGAGCCAATTATCAACCAAATTGCTAATTAGTCTCATCTGATTCCAAAGATCTCCCCTTGCCCCACCATCATTGAATCCATAAACCATAGAAATATTCATATGTTTGTTAGATGCATAGTGCCAAACCCTGCAATGCATGATCTGAGCATGAGATACCATTATCTGAACATTAACAGTTGAGGGATTCCAAATCACCCAAATTCTTCCATTATAATGAGCATTATAATTATGCTCCACCTGAAAAGCCTGAAAGTAATTCCTGACAATCTTTACAGCTTTGTTTCTTTTAACTCTAGTCTCCATAACCCCCATAAGATCCACTTTATTCTTTCTGATGAAATTCAGTATTTCAATTTGCTTTAGTGGATCATTACCCCCTCTAATATTCCAAGAGGCAGTGATCATTGAGATGGCTTATCAGGAGGAATAGCTGCCCTCTCCTCCTTGTGAAGCCTGTTGCTAGGATGACAGTCTAGCTTCATATTCAATCCACATTCTGAGTGCTTTACAGCATGAGGAGTGATAGGATCAACCGGGTGAACAACCGGGTGGGTCTCTTCACCCTCATCTGAGGTACCACCTAGTGAATTATCCTCATCCATCCCATTCATAATAGCAAAACTATTTCGCAGTGCTATCCCTTTACCCTGATCATCTGGAATTAACCTTTTCATAGATCCTGTGTAGCCTTTAGCTCTCCCAATTTCAATGAAAGGGGCTAAGACTCCCTGATCTGTGCATTCTTGATGCTCTATAGGCAGATCAACAGGTTTTGCTATGCCCTCCAGCTGAGTAGTATCCACTACAGTCTGGATGCTTAAAGCAGCCTCCTGTTGATGGCCTAAGGTACCACCTAGCACAGTTTTCCCCTCCTTCACACCACCCACATCTTCTTTAGCCTTATAGACCTGCTTAGTTTGCTTCTTTTTCACCAGTTTGCAAGTGTTCTTAAGATGCCCCAGCTTCTTACATTCATGACAGAAGAAGGGGATCCATTCATATTCTATTTGCTGCACAAACTGGCCTAAGATAGGGGCATTAACAATCAAAGATTCAGGTAATTCCTTAGCCACATCTACCTCAACAAGGACCCTAGCAAACCCCAATCGAGATTTTGTAGTAGTAGTAAGATCAGCAAAGAGAGGCTTACCAATTTTACTAGCTAACTTACTAAGGACAGTATCAGTCCAAAGAACAGGATCAAGATCCCTAAAAAGCACCCAAGTTGGAACAATGGAAATGCATTCAATCTCCTTGGAGAAAGTTGGGGTCCATTGCTTAAGAACAATGGAATGAATCCCATATTTCCAAGGCCCCCCTTTCAACACAGTATTCATGTCTTCTAATGTCAGGAAACCAAAACTGAACCACCCTTTCTTGTAAACCCTAACAACAGGCGCATTGATATTAGTCCAGTTTTTGACAGTAAAATCCTTCATTCCCTGCAAAGTAGGTTTTGCCCCAATCACGTGCCCCATAAGTGTAAAACTCCATTTCGTAAGCTCAGCAGCAAAATCATCAAGCTCAATTTCAATTTCCGTGGACTCAACACATGTTTGATCATAGTAGAGTTCCATACCAACATTTTTCTGCTTAGAAATCGTGTTTTTCCACGAGGTTTTCTCAATAATTGGTTCAACATCAGGTTTCTCAACAATCGATTCTATAACAGTTTCATTCACAGAATCTTGAAGAATCGGCGGTTCTATGACAGTTTGATTTCCAGATGTAGACGAAAATGCCTTATTAATCAAATCATTGAGCAAATTGGACGATCTAACAGAAGATACCCTATCATTAATGGCGACATCCTCAATTAAAGCATTTTGTTTACCTCCTCCAGAAGCACTTCCCTCAGGTATAAGAGTCTGAGCTGAGCGAAGAACTTGATTTCCCGCCATTCGCGAGGTCTGAGCATGAGATCGCAAGGACGCTCCAATCCCTACGTTTATGCTCGAATTAAGCTTGCTAGAAGTATCCACTTCAGCAGTACTTTGTTTCCGAGGTCTTCCTCTTCCACGAGGCAAGCTTGGTTCCATAGCCATGGCGGTTAATGGTTTAGAAAGTTTGTTGGAATAGGTTATTTTCAGAGAGTTTTTCCTAGAGAGAGAAACGCCAGGCGGTTATTATTATTATTATTATTATTATTATTATTATTATTATTATTACTATTATTATTACTATTATTATTATTATTATTATTATTATTATTATTATTATTGTTATTATTTTGCAAGAATGGGTATGACTCTTTATTCATCCTTGAAGGGCAAATATCGAGACTAGACTTACAAAAAACTATCCGCTATATGTGTACAATATACACAAAAAGAATCAGCCTAGAAACTCCCTACTTAGATCAATGTGCAATCCTCTAAGTTTGATAAAAACGTCAAATTTTACAAGTTTAACCAATGAATTTGCCAGTCTACTTCTATTGTTAAAAATCCGCGCATTCGTTTCCGACCAAAGGTAATAGGTGACAGCAGCCAGGGAAGCTCTATACCATTGATGTCTCTTGTGTTTTCTTGCCCTTTTAGCCATACACCATTTCATTTCAATTTTAAGATCATTGCTTCTTCCTTGAATCCGCATCCAATCCTTAATGTCTCTCCATACTTGTGCTGAATAGGGACAAGCAAAAAATATGTGTTCGTGTGTCTCTGCTGCCTCTGTACACAAAACGCACCTGTTCACAATGCTTAACCCTCTCCTGATCATGTTATCTAGAGTTGGCAAATGGCTTTGCCCAGCCATGGATGCAATAACTCCATGCTTAGGGATCACACACGACCCTTGAACTGCATTGAGCCACATCCTCGTCTTCCCTTTGTGCCTAAACCAATCATACACTTTGTTCATTTGAAAGAAACCACCTGCAGTCCATTCTTGCATCAGTACCTTAGCCTTCTCAATGCCTCCTTCCTGCTTAATGATTTCATCTCGGACCTTGAGTATACTCTTGATAGTATGAGCATGTCTTTCCTTAGCATGTATCTCCCAAATACTCTGTGAACCCAAAGTGTAGTAATGATTCCATCTTCTCCAAAGATCCTCGCCATATTCCATCAGCTTCCACAGCCTACAGCTTAACTGGGCTTTATTCCAGGCTGAAATATCAACCCCGTTGAGACCTCCTTCCTCCTAAGGCGTGCAAATGTCCTCCCAACTCTTGTATACCATATGCTTCCTGCTCATAGTACCCGTCCAAAAGTAATTCCGACATAAGGCTTTGATTTTGTTCATAACATTGGCAGGTAGAACAACATTCATGCTCCAGAAACTCATAACACCAAAAATAACAGAATTAATTAGCCTCATTCGACCAGCATAAGTCAGCAACTTGGAAGACCAGCTTGTGATTCGTCCCTGAAGTTTAACAAATAGATCTGAATAATGCTCAAATCAGTTTGACACATCATTTAGAGGAAGGCAGCCCAAGCAATAGTGCAATGCAAAGGCGACACATGAAGGTCCAGGCAACAAGCTACCTTGATGGACCTCCCCTCTTAAAAAATAAATTATTATTATTATTATTATTATTATTATTATTATTATTATTATTATTATTATTATTATTATTATTATTATTATTATTATTATTATAAAAACGGAACTTGCATTAAACACCAGAACAAATTACAAGAAGTTAGAGGGAAGCCGAGATACTATCTGGACCCCCACATATTATTATTATTATTATTATTATTATTATTATTATTATTATTATTATTATTATTATTATTATTATTATTATTATTATTTATTATTTTTATTTTATTTATTTTTTGCAGAAAAATTATCATTTCATTTCATGAGAAGTGAAATTACAAGTTTATGCAAAAAACTACCTCACTATGGATACATCAATGAGCATCTAAGTAGTCTAAAATCCTCAAAATTTTGGGATTGTTAGAATGACCCTTCAATCTAGTACAAACAGAAAAGCAAATCTGTGCAAATACAGTTTCTAATGATGAAAACTGATCAGTGAAAATCCTCTTCTTCCGTTCATTCCATATGCCATGTACAGTGGCTGCTATACAGTTTTGCACCCAAAGAGACTTCCAATGCTTCTTATGACTGGGATGCTGATGCCATTTTATAGCTAATCTGAGCTGAGAGCCAGGAATGACAACCCCCATCCATTTCTGGACTAATCCCCAAACTTGTTGTGAAAAAGAGCAACCAAAGAAGAGATGTTGATGGTCTTCTGCATTTGCAGTACACAAAATGCATCTGTTAACCAGACAAATACCTCTCTTAGCATACTGGTCAACAGTGGGTAGTTTTTGCTGATATGCCAGGGATTGTAGACACCCGCATTTTGCCTGCTAGTGTGTATAGCAGTCTCCAACAAAACACCCGATGATGATCGGACGTCAACATGACTTAATACGCTCGAATACGGACTCGGAATCAATAGTATCCAACGTGGGCATTTAGCGGAGTGAAAATCTCTCAAAACCGACCTCAAAATCAGGCCCAGTGGGTCGTTCCCAATAAAATAAGACTAATTTAGGCCAAAACCGACACCAAAAATAAATCCCGTCTTTTGGCGACCGGGTCAAAACCCGGTCAAAGACGAACCCGTCACATAAATCAGCCAAATTCAACTTCTCAAAACTGGCGCACAAATCTAAATTCAAAAAAACAATCAAGTCAATCAAGTCAAATCCTTCCTAACATATCTCGATTCACTTGATCCACTCGATCGAGTGGATTGACCCACTCGGTCGAGTGGAGCGTCATTCAGCAGATCAAGCCCGTTTTGAAGGGCACTCGATCGAGTGCACTAGGGCCACTCGATCGAGTGACCTTAGGTCGGGGGGTAAAGCCTATAAATACCCCCTTAACCCCATTCATTTCACAAGCTTTTTCAACCTACATTCACCCTCATACACTTCACAAACAAGGTTTTTTCCATGCCAAAGACCCTACATTTCTACCCCAATCTATCTTCATCACTTCAATACTAGAAACCCTAAGCAACCTTAGGCTAAAAACCGAGTTAGCATCCCTCGTAAAACCGATACACATACACACACATACAATCAAAACTCGAGATCAAAACTCGCCAAAGACCCGAGAGCATCCTCTCCCTAACCAAACACACCCTAACTCACCCTACATATCTCGACACTCCCGCGCACACGCCGCTACTACGAGTTCGTTTCCGAGGCCATTAAGCATGTAGGTTGAGGGTGTCATCAAACCCATTTCTTTTTCTCCTTTCTCTTTTTTCGATTATATATGTATTACTACTATTATTATTATTATTATTATTATTATTATTATTATTATTATTATTATTATTATTATTATTATTATTATTATTATTATTATTATTATTATTAGTACTATTATTATTAGTCGATATTAACGACACTAATATTTTATTCACTAACACTAACCTTTAATTTTGTGCATACTAACCTTTTATTTATTTTCGTTACTAACATTTTATTTATCGCACTCTAACATTTTATTTATGTATTCTAACACTAACTTTTATTTTTGTATACTAACACTTTAATTCCGTATTCTAACATCTAACATTATTATACCGTGTATATATACATACTAATATCAAAATCTCGGTTTCGAATACGTTTGACTATGACGATAGCCTAAAGTCCATCTAATTCCTTTATGAGTAACGACGGAGGTGGTGCCTTTTCGAGGAGCACCGCCCCAATGTACTCAAGGACATGATGTGATCGTGATCGGTCCTAGTTGAACGTACTTGATCCCATTGCGATAATTAGTACGGAACCCGTTGACATGAAAACCGACATCATATAATCCGAAAGGATTAGTTTCGATGTCGTGACGTAGAGGGATACAATTTCGTCACTAATTCAAAATTTCTAATCTAAACGATAACATTTTCATAAAATTCCGATGACGGTATTATAATCGCTTGCATATGCGATTATAGCACCGAAAGCCGAGTTAAGTGCAAATCGTACAATATTTGTATTTAATTTGGCCCACTATCGATTTTAACCAAAAAAGCAACACGAGTTGTCACTCGTACAGGGGCTACTCGACTGAGTACGTAGGCTACTCGATCGAGTAGCACCCAAAAATCTGGACAGTAGCTACGCTTGAGGACACACTCGACCGAGTCAGACCACGACTCGATCGAGTGGGTCCTGTAGCCCAGAAAACCGAGAGCTCTAATGCAACATTCGAGCCTCGTCATTTTTTTACGACTTTTAGTCGACACGTGCATAATCAATCACGTAATTCTAATTTTCAAAACTCATGCATATCACGACACCTAAAACGATTTTGATCGACAGTCTCGCACTATTAATTTTATGTCGTCGACTCTTTAGTCGTATCCGACACATAATTAATTTAGACTCCATTTCTCGAGGTGATAAGTCGGGACAAGGCATCGAGGTTTGAGATCGGGTTAGCACCACACCTAGGTCTCGAACCTCCGTCCTTTGATTAATATGCAATATAATGCGTAATTAATTAAAGTTCGTCCGTCTAACTAATTTACGATCTAGTGTGCATTTATTGTATACGGGTCTTTGTCGAGTCGTGTATTTATTTATCGCTCTTCTTATTTAGTTCAATTATTCTATTTTATTGCTCGTAGTATTGTGAATTACGGGTTGTATTCCGCCCGTGTAATTTGTAATTTATTTACGAGTTTTCTATTCTTGATGTTTGCCATTTATTGCCTTAAATGAACATCACATGCTAAATCACTTTGACGTGAATCAAGATGCATTAAATGACGTAGTTAACCAATAACTCACATGCTTAGCCCGAAAACGCTGTTTGCATATCATTTAGTCGTTTTACTAGCGCGCGTACACGAACACGAACGGTGTCTTAGTAGAGGCCGCCATGTGCGGGCGGGGTTGGGTGTCCTTAGTGGGCTTCCCAACACGTACCTTCACCTCTTACTCAGAACCTTTGGTTTCCGGATGTCCAAAACTCTTGGCGCACGAGAGTCATTTTATATACGAAAGCCAGTGTAAACGGTATCGGTATAACAATGCAAAGGGACGAGCCCCATAAACTCTGAAATCGAAGTGGGCTTACTTTGTGTGTGGCCCATGACGACATAGAGTGGGCTCGTATGGTTCCGAATAACCACAAAATTCGGTGGCGACTCCATTTTGACTTAAATTTCGAACCCGAGAACAATCTTACCACAAGATTCATTCGCCTACCCAAACCCGCGCGTGGCCACGTCGGGGTGGACCTACGTCATGTCCACAATTTGGCGACTCCGCTGGGGATACCTGATGTACCACATGTCATCGGGGTTCCTAGGGTGAGACTCGAAGAGAAATCGTTCGTAGATTAGTGCGCGCGCGTTAGTTTAATGATTCATGCATAACCCAAATTTTGCCCGGGCCGGTTACTTGTGACCGACGTCCCACTATACCACGGTGCATTCCTACATGGGTGTGCTAAAGACATCGATGGTGGAACTCGTCTGGGTTTTGCGGCATGTCCTAAGTCCAACTCGGCTTAGGGAGTCCGTCCTAAACACGAGAAAGCCATCGTTGTTGGTATAGACCCTATTTTGACCGACCGAGACTTAGCGTAATGCATACATAAGCGTCGTTATAATGCTTGCTTGACTACGTGCTACTTGGTTTCCGTGTCATTTTTCAAAAATCGTCATTTCAAAATTGCATCTTTCCAAAATACCAAATTTCAAAAAACCCGAAATACTGTCCGTTTCGGGACCCATCTTTCCAAAACACCAAATTTTGAAAAACCCGAAATACCGTCCGTTTCGGGACTCGTCTTTTCAAAATATTCAAATTCAAAAACTCGGAATGCTGCCAAAATTTAGACTTACGATTTGACTCAAAATAGCCTATTTTTAGCCGGCATGCTTCCCATTTCAAATTTCGAATTTCCGATCCACCATTCGATTTTCGAATTTTCAAATTTCAATTTCAATTTTCAAATCTTCGTGATGCCATTCACGATTTTCAAATCCTCGAGATTCCATTCTCGATTTTCAAATCTCCAAGATGTCGTTTTCGATTCTCAAATCTTCGAGATCTCATCTTCAATTTTCAAATTTTCGGAAATTTATTTTCGATATTCAAAATTTCAAAATTCCAAAAATTCAACTTTTCAAAAAACCGGTCCTTTCGACATGCTGCCAATTTAAAAAAACGGGACCGTCTCCCAATTTTTCAAAACGCGAAATTACTCGCAACCATTCCAACATTTCAAAATGCTCGGTCCTATTGGCCCACTACCAATTTCAGGACCGTCCTCTCAATTTTCAAAATTCAATCATTTTTCAAAACCTTCCGATTATAGGACCTACCGTAATCCGTGTGTCGGGTCTTTTTATGATTTGTCGAAGGTCGTTAGCGCCGAAACTCCGTCGATCCTACATCACGGGTTTCTTCCCCATCCTAGTCCGCCTTTTTCTAAAGGCACAAACGACCAACACGAGTCATACACTTGTAAATGGAAGGTTCATAAACACTCGAGTCCTAACTAGAAAGTCACACGCAATTTTCCCTCCGATAGGACGGTCCCCACGACCTTTCCTAAGGGAATTTTGCCCGTCTTTCAATCCGTTAGTCGAGTCATCCCAATTCAAAAATCCTTTAACTTAAGGGTCTACCATAATCATAGGGTCATCCTTATTCAAGTCAAGTCAAGGGTCTCTAGCGTCGAAACTCCGCCGATCTTACATCGCAAGTTTCTTCCCTTACCCGTCTGCCTTAATCAAGGCCGAGTCAACCTTTTACAAGGCATAGGCCTATAACAAAAGGTTCGTGATCCTTACATCTAAGGGTCACTCGTCCATCACTCGAGTCTTAGCAAAACCTGCAATCTCACTCAGGGGCTACCCTTCAGCAGAGCGGTCAATCACGGTTGCTCTAAGGGTCATGTCTTACACGTGTTGTCTCACGTACCCCACTTTTGAGTCACTTAGATGTCACACCATCTGAGTCCTATCAGAGTCCTCGATCTCACTCGGGGGCTACCCTTTAGCAGAGCGATCAATCACGGTTGCTCTAAGGGTCATGTCCTACACGTGTTGTCTCACGCGTGCCATTTTTGAGTCACTTAGATGCCACCCCGTCTGAGTCCTATAGAGTCTTTTGCATCGCTTGGGGGCTATCCTCCAACCGACCAGTCAAACACGGTCACCCTAAGGAGTACCTTACGTTCATCATACACCTGCGTCCTTATAATGCCTTGTTCGAGTCGTACCTATGCTACGAACACTCGAGTCTCTTAAAGGTTTAGGTCGCCACAGTGGGTCCGAACACGTGACGCGGCCAAACACGGTCGCCCCATTTTCAGACTCATCCTCGTGGCTCAGATCTCATGGTCGAGTTCGAGCCAGGGTCGTTACCCCGTCTAGGTCAATGTTCGAGTATCCCGGTCCAAGAGTCTTTGTCATCTCGTCACCCCGGGCCGTGTCTAGTTTGACTCTCTCTCTCTTGCATTCGCGCAAAGTCGAGTTTAGGCGAGTCGTGGCACCTGTCGTTTTCTCCAATCAAAGACTTTACCAAAAAAAAAGAAACAACCAACCGAGCGTCCGTAAGTCCGGATTTGATTCGAGTCTAAGTCTTAGTCCGAGTCTAGGATACCCTACATCCTCATTTCCAAATCAGAGGCAGAGTCTTTTGCATTCTGTCCTCTTTTCAAAATTCAACAAAAAAATCAGCTTTCAATATTCTATCTCTACTATACACTTTCCTTATGTGTTTCCGAGAACATGATGAACACCATCATCATACACTGTGAGCACACGCACGTGACTATTATAGGCACATCTATAATGACTGCAGGAACTGAGGCCCGTGTTTTCCCTTACCTGTTCCATGTCTGGCATAGACAGCCACATAACTACCCTTAGCAGGAGCGGTATCGAATCCTATGACAAATCTAGGTAGTCTCCTAGTTTGGGTTCAAGACGGGAGGCAAGCCCATTTCCCACAATAAACACCCCTCCAATAAAACTGACCAATCCCTATCTTAGGCGTTAGTCTGACTTGATGCCAAAAATACCCAACTCGGGACGATGCTACCACTAAGCCTGCTCGGAATTATGATGACAATACCGAGATCCAAACCATAGAGTACTCCACCGCGAGTTGCACTCACACAAACACCAACTAGGCTCACACCTTACAAGGGTTTAGCTCCACAAGTCAAATCCAACCGATGGGGCCACCCCCATATCCACCCACAACACCATAGGAGGGCAGCCGTAAAAAAAAAAAAAAAAAAAAAAAAAAAGCTGGACAAAAAAAATCAAAAGTCCAAGAAAAAAGCAAAAGGCCCAAAACAAAAGAGCTGGCCATCAAAAAAAGAACTCTCAGCATCCCCCGACCAGATACGGTCAATCCCACGACCGGGGCTAAGAGGTCAACCCAAAAAAAAAACAACAAAAAATTCAAATACCCATGACCGTGGTCAATGGTCAACACAAGTGAAAGCTCCTTGACCGGGGTACGGTCAATTCAAAATTATCGATGCTCATACCATCAAATAGGGGAGAGACAATCAAGCTGGTTAGCTAACACCACATTTAGCCTCCCCATATTACAACCCTCAAGACCTTCCCGAGACCTAGGCTAAGAGACAGCCCAAAATTTTGAGGATTCAAGCTCCATAGGATACACCCTAACCATTAGGGCCAGACATGGAAATCAGATCCCACATTATCGAACTTATCCTGATCGAAGTTCGAGTCATTTTTACTCGACTTCCCCCTTTCCTACCACATTGCAATACCTTACCCTCGAAGCCTTAGCTCCACATAATCGAGCTCCAGATTTCGAGTCATCAAAGCCACTTGCGACCTAGCTCCACATTTCCAAAAACATCCAAACCAGTTACCAGCCCCAAACACGGGAACTCAACCTGCGGTCGGCATAGAACATGCCCAAATAGTTCACACCACCTCTAGGGGCTACCCCGGAGAACGCTCACAGTCACAGGATCAACATCCTAACTGTTCTAGCCCTTTGATCAAGACATCATTGGGAACACACCTAGCCTACACCATCGCTATGGCTAGCTACACACAAAGCCCTAATAAACTAGGCAGAATAACATATCTTCCAATCCACTGAACTACGGCTTGGTTTGATTTCACTACACGTGAATACGTAGGCAGCCTTTCAACAAAGGCACAACCACCCACATTGACACAAGTTCAAAAAAAAGCACCGTCATTCCGGTCACGACACTGTCATGTTCTTAGCGGTTAGCTTTGTCGTCCTGGGGGTTTCTCTTAGGCAGAAGACCTTCATCCACTCACATAATCCAAATGACTTTCAAAAAAAATAGCCTCCTTTCTTTAGTGTGTCCTAGCACTCGGCTCAGTCAAAGACAAGAATCCGTCAGGGACTCGAAGTGACACCCACTTTGGGAATGTACCCCAAAACCAAAAATTCAAAAGATCACTAGTCTACAGCACTGCTACTGCTAAATCCTGCAAAAATAGTCTCATTACAGACTACTGCAGTTCCCCTATACCGGATCATTCCCGTTTTGATGTTCGACTGTGTTGCCACTCGCCTAGGCTACTGATTAGCGCAGCTTAAGAATCTTGTCATCTTAGGCGGCCCACCCCCCTACCGAGTCACAGTCTAACCCCTTCAAAATTCTAAGTCATGTCTGTCAACTCATCCTGTCACGTCCAGAGGCGAGTCTGTCGGTATGTCTCTCTTTTCAAATCCTTGCTTTGAAATTTGCAAAACTTAGCCATTTGAGAAAATCCTTTTCAACAAGGTCAAATTTCGGTCTATTTAAACTGCAAATTTCTTTCCTACCCCTTTCAATTTTGAAAAACCTATCTCCTAGCACGTGAGTTGCTTTCAGGACTTCGATTTCAAAATGAAGCAAAAACCATTTTCCCCAGCGCAAGCCAGTCTATAGATGCCAACTGCATTTCCTATGTGCTATCTTGCTATGCCTACTATTTCTGCCTATGTATCTAACATTTCAGGTACCAGCTAGTGCTTCCCAACGGAACAACAAAGGCGGTATTTCTCCTGGAATACTACATCCAAGATGTGATGTGTCGGCATACGGGTACACCCAAGACTTCAGAAGCAAGTCCCTGCGCAGCTACTTTACTCCCCAGCATGAGTCGGTGTTTCTCCTGGAATGCTACATCCAAGATGTGATGTGTCGGCATACGGGTACACTCAAGACTTCAGAAGCAAGTCCCCGCGCAGCTACTTTACTCCCCAGCATGAGTCGGCGTTTCTCCCGGAATGCTACATCCAAGATGTGATGTGTCGGCATACGGGTACACCTATGACTTCAAAGGCAAGTTCGACTCCCCACGGAGCTATCATCATCAAGACAGGTATGACCCTTTTCTTATGGCTGGCGAGCCCTTCACGCAAGTCTACTGGACTATAAACGACCCGACCGGAAGGCTGCCAGGTCGTAATCCTCGATTGGCCTGGTAGCTACTCTGACTTTCGCCTTGTCCAAGCCTCAGTCAGAGTGGGGACTCTGTAGACACCCGCATTTTGCCTGCTAGTGTCTATAGCAGTCTCCAACAAAACACCCGATGATGATCGGACGTCAACAAGACTTAATACGCTCGAATACGGACTCGGAATCAATAGTATCCGACGTGGGCATTTAGCGGAGTGAAAATCTCTCAAAACCGACCTCAAAACCAGGCCCAGTGGGTCGTTCCCAATAAAATAAGACTAATTTGGGCCAAAACCGACACCAAAAATAAATCCCGTCTTTTGGCGACCGGGTCAAAACCCGGTCAAAGACGAACCCGTCACATAAATCAGCCAAATTCAACTTCTCAAAACTGGCGCACAAATCTAAATTCAAAAAATCAATCAAATCAATCAAGTCAAATCCTTCCTAAAATATCTCGATTCACTTGATCCACTCGATCGAGTGGATTGACCCACTCGGTCGAGTGGAGCGTCATTCAGCAGATCAAGCCCGTTTTGAAGGGCACTCGATCGAGTGCACTAGGGCCACTCGATCGAGTGACCCTAGGTCGGGGGGTAAAGCCTATAAATACCCCCTTAACCACATTCATTTCACAAGCTTTTTCAACCTACATTCACCCTCATACTCTTCACAAACAAGGTTTTTTCCATGCCAAAGACCCTACATTTCTACCCCAATCCATCTTCATCACTTCAATACTACAAACCCTAAGCAACCTTAGGCTAAAAACCGAGTTAGCATCCCTCGTAAAACCGATACACATACACACACATACAATCAAAACTCGAGATCAAAACTCGCCAAAGACCCGAGAGCATCCTCTCCCTAACCAAACACACCCTAACTCACCCTACATATCTCGACACTCCCGCGCACACGCCGCTACTACGAGTTCGTTTCCGAGGCCATTAAGCATGTAGGTTGAGGGTGTCATCAAACCCATTTCTTTTTCTCCTTTCTCTTTTTTCGATTATATATGTATTACTACTAATATTATTATTATTATTATTATTATTATTATTATTATTATTATTATTATTATTATTATTATTATTAGTACTATTATTATTAGTCGATATTAACGACACTAATATTTTATTCACTAACACTAACCTTTAATTTTGTGCATACTAACCTTTTATTTATTTTCGTTACTAACATTTTATTTATCGCACTCTAACATTTTATTTATGTATTCTAACACTAACTTTTATTTTTGTATACTAACACTTTAATTCCGTATTCTAACATCTAACATTATTATACCGTGTATATATACATACTAATATCAAAATCTCGGTTTCGAATACGTTTGACTATGACGATAGCCTAAAGTCCATCTAATTCCTTTATGAGTAACGACGGAGGTGGTGCCTTTTCGAGGAGCACCGCCCCAATGTACTCAAGGACATGATGTGATCGTGATCGGTCCTAGTTGAACATACTTGATCCCATTGCGATAATTAGTACGGAACCCGTTGACACGAAAACCGACATCATATAATCCGAAAGGATTAGTTTCGATGTCGTGACGTAGAGGGATACAATTTCGTCACTAATTCAAAATTTCTAATCTAAACGATAACATTTTCATATAATTCCGATGACGGTATTATAATCGCTTGCATATGCGATTATAGCACCGAAAGCCGAGTTAAGTGCAAATCGTACAATATTTGTATTTAATTTGGCCCACCATCGATTTTAACCAAAAAAAGCAACACGAGTTGTCACTCGTACAGGGGCTACTCGACCGAGTACGTAGGCTACTCGATCGAGTAGCACCCAAAAATCTGGACAGTAGCTACGCTTGAGGACACACTCGACCGAGTCAGACCACGAATCGATCGAGTGGGTTCTGTAGCCCAGAAAACCGAGTGCTCTAATGCAACATTCGAGCCTCGTCATTTTTTTACGACTTTTAGTCGACACGTGCATAATCAATCACGTAATTCTAATTTTCAAAACTCATGCATATCACGACACCTAAAACGATTTTGATCGACGGTCTCGCACTATTAATTTTATGTCGACGACTCTTTAGTCGTATCCGACACATAATTAATTTAGACTCCATTTCTCGAGGTGATAAGTCGGGACAAGGCATCGAGGTTCGAGATCGGGTTAGCACCACACCTAGGTCTCGAACCTCCGTCCTTTGATTAATATGCAATATAATGCGTAATTAATTAAAGTTCGTCCGTCTAACTAATTCACGATCTAGTGTGCATTTATTGTATACGGGTCTTTGTCGAGTCGTGTATTTATTTATCGCTCTTCTTATTTAGTTCAATTATTCTATTTTATTGCTCGTAGTATTGTGAATTCCGGGTTGTATTCCGCCCGTGTAATTTGTAATTTATTTACGAGTTTTCTATTCTTGATGTTTGCCATTTATTGCCTTAAATGAACATCACATGCTAAATCACTTTGACGTGAATCAAGATGCATTAAATGACGTAGTTAACCAATAACTCACATGCTTAACCCGAAAACGCTGTTTGCATATCATTTAGTCGTTTTACTAGCGCGCGTACACGAACACGAACGGTGTCTTAGTAGAGGCCGCCATGTGCGGGCGGGGTTGGGTGTCCTTAGTGGGCTTCCCAGCACGTACCCTCACCCCTTACTCAGAACCTTTGGTTTCCGGATGTCCGAAACCCTTGGCGCACGAGAGTCATTTTATATACGAAAGCCGGTGTAAACGGTATCGATATAACAATGCAAAGGGATGAGCCCCATAAACTCTGAAATTGAAGTGGGCTTACTTTGTGTATAGCCCATGACGACATAGAGTGGGCTCGTATGGTTCCGAATAACCACAAAATTTGGTGGCGACGCCATTTTGACTTAAATTTCGAACCCGAGAACAATCTTACCACGAGATTCATTCGCCTACCCAAACCCGCGCGTGGCCGCGTCGGGGTGGACCTACGTCATGTCCACAGGGATAAAACCACCTTGCTATTAGGAGAAATAAGAGAAGAGCTTGCTAATGATTTAGAGAAACCAGAAAACAAAGGACCCCTAAATCTGTCATAAGCCTTTGCAACTCTGAACTTATCATTAATAATGCAGGACTTTAGAAAACTCCTGGCATTCTGAGCAGAACCACACATTACAATGCATTGATCTTTCAAGGTTATGATGTTTTTGATAATAGAAGGATAAAACTCTTTGAATGTAAGAGACCAAATTGAATCTTCATGAAGAATGTAGTCCTTACACCATCTTATAAAAATTTCCCCTACACCCTCAGATAGCTGCCAAGTCCACCTAGCCAACTGTGCTTTGTTCCAGACCTCAAGGTTTTTAACATTAAAACCACCCTTATTCCAAGGAGCACATATATCATGCCATTTTTTAAACACCAATCTCCTACTGCCAGGCTGTATTCCGCAGAAGAAGTCCTTGCAAAGCTTGTTGATAGCAGAAATATCTGACTTGGGCAACATGGCACAAGAACACCAATAATTCTCCACCCCAAACACAATAGAGTTGATCAATTGGAGCTTACCAGCATAAGAAAGACAGTGGTTGGACCAATGAGAAATTGACTTCTGAATTATTATTATTATTATTATTATTATTATTATTATTATTATTATTATTATTATTATTATTATTATTATTATTATTATTACAACTACTACTACTTATTTAGATCATATTTGACATTACTATTCTTATCATATTTAATCATTATTGTAGCTATATTTAAAAAATTTATACGAAATTTTTTATATTTATCGTTTAGTAGAATATTTTTCATTAATTTATTTCTAAATTTTAGTGGATTATGATTAAATAGACAATTTTTAAACTAGAAAAGAGTTCTAGTAAATTTCGACTTGATTCATAAATCTGACTCATTGACCCTAATATTTTGACCTGTGTCCATTTTGCACAAACTTCAAATTATCCATTAATTTACGCTCAAAATCCGGGTTGACCCGTTTCGATGATGTGTCATTAAAAATTATTAACTTTAATATAGTAAATTCCAAAAAAAAATTGTTATATCATCGGACCCATTTTTTAAAATAAAAATTGTTACATATGATTATGTCGTCTATCTTGTACTCCGTAATTCATTAAATTTGAAATTAAAAAGTGAAATAGAATTGTTTGATTAGAGAACACTGTTTCCATAATTGTGAAAAATATTTGAGCGGGAAAGTTGAAAAGTTTTTCTTGCCTATTGTTTTTTGTTTTAGTAAATAGGGGTTAGAGGTTTCATCTGTTACAATCATTTGTTTATATTTGAAAAAAACATTTAAGTAATATAGAAGTAATATCACCCGAAATGTGGCCCTTTGAAGCTTACCCACTTGCTCTTTGCTGATGATCTTCTTCTTTTTTGCAAAGGGGAGACAGAGTCAATGGAGTTCTTATGGCGGGCTTTTGCTACTTTTAGCAGAGCCTCGAGATTGAGTATAAGTGTGGATAAGTCTCATGCGTATTTTGCTGGGGTCGATGAAGATAGGAAAGCTTCTATATTGCAATTCTCTGGTTGTGTTGAAGGTACAATGCCTTTTCGATATCTTGGTTTACCTATCCAAAGTACTCGATTAGGCAAAATTGACTGTGAAAAGCTGTTAGCTAGGATTGTCTCGAGAATTACTAGAATTGGTGCTCGTAAGCTTTCTTATGCAGGAAGGTTGACCTTGGTCCAAGCTGTTTTGTCTCAGCTGCATAACTATTGGGCTATGGTATTTATTATCCCGAAATACGTTATGGCTCGGATTATTTCCTTATGTCGCAACTTCTTATGAGATGGAGGGGTGGAGGGGAATAATCGAGGCCTAGTAAGTTGGGAGAAAACTTGTCGTCCTAAGGGGGAAGGAGGTTTGGGGATTCGGGATTTGTATGTTTGGAATCAGGCTGCTGTGGCTAAATTAGCCTCTTGGGTGTTTGATCAGCCGGATCGCTTATGGGTCTGATGGGTGAGTAGCATTTATCTGAAAGGGTGTGACTAGAGTGGGTATCAGCCTAATACGGATGTCACCTGGGCTTGGAGGAAAATCTGTCAGGCTAAGAAAATGATTAAAAATATGTTTGTGAATAGACTGTGGCATGGATCGAGACCTTCTTACTCGATTTCTGAGAGTTATGAGGGGCTTCGGTCTCGTGGTCTGCCGGTCAATTGGGCGCAGTTGGTGTGGAGTGGATGGAGTATTCCTAAACATAGCTTTATCTCTGGGCTTGTGTTTAGGGGGCTCTAAACACTAGGATGAAATTAAAGAGGATTAGGGTTGCGGAATAGATATGTGTTACTTGTGTGAAGCGCAAGAAGAGAGCTTGGAGCATTTATTTTTTGGGTGCTACCGGAGTTCTCGGGTTGCGGAGCTTTTGGGTGATTGGGTGAAGAAAAGAATTCCGACGAGTGGGAGCTTAATGTGGGCGACCGATTTGAGGGGTTCCAAGTTGCAGTGCAATATCCTTCATGCTATGATCAATTCCATGATTTACTATGTTTGGAGGCAAAGAAACTTGTGCAGAATTGATGGAATAGTGCAGCAACCGCAATGTATTATTAAGTTGATCAAGATGGACGTTAAAAATAGAATAATGTGCAAGATCAAATACTCACTTTGTGCCAGAGATGTTAGATGGCTACATAATTTGATGTAGTCTTATTCCTGTAAATTGATTATACATATCATTAATATACTTACCCTTTACCAAAAAAAAATATAGAAGTAAATAAATGACTGAGATAGAAAGAATAGAAATTAGTACCGACTACTAACTATTGATGCAACGATGGTTAAAAAGTTTGAAGACATGTTCTTAGTGTGCTTCCTTGTAAAAATTATGCAAATTGTTTTACCGCACAATCTAACTCATCAATTAAAAGTCCAGATAATTAATTTGATAAGTCCTCAATCCTCATCATTAATGATATATTTCAATCATATTTTCGATTAGTTCTATTAAATCGTTCTATGATAGAGGATGACCTCTAGAAGAGTTACTCAAACAATTAATATCGTGAAAGTATATTATAGGTCATTTGGTTGCCACCTAAAAAACGTAAGAGCTCAAAATCCCATGATAAAAAAAGAAAACGAAAAAAAGAGAGTTAATTTTGTGTTCCTAAAAAAAATTAGTACTCCATAATTATAAAACTTCAATGCTTTTATGAATACTAGTTTTTCGGGCCCGACGATGCCCGGGCTACATCTTCCAAGTCTTCTTTCAAAAAGTTTCTTTTTTTAAGATGAGTGTCTTATAACGTTGTCGCATGTTGGTGTATGTAGTGAAACTTGATTCTTAGATTCGATGTGCTTCTAATCTTGCTTAAACGTAATGTAAGTAAGCATCCTACTTCGTCCCGATGAATTCTTTACGTTTGCTTTTGACACCATTCATGAGGTAAAATAGTCTACTCCCTTCGTCCTAATGAATTGTTAATTTGCCTATTCCATATTGAGGCGTCTCAATGAATTGGTTGGCTTTCTATTTTAGGAATGCTTTTTATATGTAATTTGACCCTTGGCTCCACATGTCACCTTCTAATTGGATCTCTTCTCCTTGAAACCAAAAGCAAAAGCAAACAATTAATTGGAACGGAGGGAGTATAATATAATTTTTAATATATAACTTAAAACATAGTCATGTGAGAATTTTTTTGAATTGTCTTAATAAGTATATTAAGATTGTCAAACTTTTAGAATTTTTAATAATACGTAAATAAAGATATGAACGAAATAAAGTGTGCATTGTTAAGTGTGAAAAAAAAAATTAAACATAAAGAATTTATTGGGATGGAAAGAGTATTTAATTACTCCCCCCGTTCATTATTTTTCACCCCGTTTAATGATTATTTGTGAGTAGTATTTTAATGAAATAGGACAAAAAAATAGTGAAAAGAGAATACATGATAAAACAATAAGGACGATGCTAGCTGTAAATTTGCAAAGGAAAGGGGCATGTGTCTCATAGAAATTACGCAAAGCAAGCCTTGGTGAAACTCGAGTTCCTCTCCCTCTTTTTATACTCCTTATAAGTTAAAGAAGAAAAATAGATTTACGTTAGTCTATTTGATACAGTACTCTTTTCGTCTCAATCATTTGTTACACTTCATACTCTATCCTTAAAAGATTTGTGAGAAATATTTAAATCAAAGTAGAACAAATGATTGAGACAAAGGAGTGCCATATTACGCTATCCTTAAAAGATTTACGATAGTAGAACAACTTAATTAATATGAGTCAATCAGATTGTATTACACTAATACATTTTCACTTTCTTATGAGAAAACAATTTTCACTCTCACATAATTTAATATTTATTTAAAAGAGTAAGTCTACGTGAGACCGCACTAAGTTAGCGAGAGACTTAACTAAAAACAAAAAAAACAAAAAAAATAGCACCTAGTCACTCACCATTACGTGAAAGGTTTCTCGTTAGCATTAATGAGAGACCTTCTCCTCCTAGTTAGTTTTTGTCTACAATAAATTGGAAAAAGTAAATTGGAGTCATATATATATTCTACTCTCTTCGTCCCCGAAAAATTTCTCCGTATCATTAAAATATTTTTTACATGTAATGACTAATGAGAAAATGTGACAATCTTTAGGGGACATGTAATATTAGAATGAAAACAATTACGTAGCAGTACTCCGATAATCTCGAGTATGATATTGATATTTGACTATTGACTCATACACAAGTATACAACTATAGTGAATGGTAATTTTGTAATTTCTGTGAATGTGTGGGGGCAAATTTGGAAGTGGAAAATCACGCAAACTCACTTCCAAACCCACTTCCCTCTTTTTATATAAGTTAAAGAAAGAAGTGATTTATTTAGTTGGGGGGTTACCGATTGATTGGGGGGTCTTAGGAAAGGGTAAGGGAAAAAAGGTTACCGATTCCCTTTGTAAACATTTGTTTGAGCAAATTAATGAAACCTTTTCCCCATTTACCCTATTAACAAACCCCCACATCTATCTAAAATGAAAACCCCACCTCCCAGGATTTTGGACTTCTTTTACCTCTCATTCCCCCATCTCTCCACCTCCCTTCCTCAGATAAAAAATTATTGCCACAATAAGCGCTATACATCCAACCTCCCAGTAAGTCTCACCACCGTCGCTCACCTCTTACTCCGACACCGGCATCGAATCCGGCACCATCACCGGCCATCTTTGTACGTTCTCTGTAAAATTTTTTCAACCGTCTTTCCACAATAATTCTGTTTTTTTTTAAAAAAAAAATCTAAGGATCTTGCAATTGACGGTTCGTCGTTCGTTTTGCAATTGAAGTTGACATCAACATTAATAACATGTGACTTTTTAGTTGATGATTAGAGTGTCATTAAAAATAAATTTGATGACAATAACATGTTTTGAAAATAATAATGAAAAAACAAGGTTAACAAAAATAATGAAGAAAACATGTTTGAAAAATTGTAAAACAATTTGATTCCTAATTTGATAACCAAACAATAACAAAGGGAATCAAGGGCAATATGATTCCTTCCAGGATTAAACCAAACAACAAGTTAAATTGAGGGTAATCCCTTTCTTTCTCCATTGTTTCCTTTTCCTAGTTTCTTTCACTTTCCCCTTTGCGAACCAAACGGCCCCAAGTTCTCTCAAATTTAATTTCACTTATGGCATGTTTGGGAACTTGGATTTGGATTTGAATTCCGGATTTGAAATATTTCGAGCGTTTGGAAACCTTGGGATTTGGATTTGAAATTCTGACCAGATCCAACCTAGTTCAAATTTGGTTTTCTCAAATTCCTAGTATATGATAGTCATTTCAATTCCGTCACTTGTCGTTTCTTTATTTTTTCGCATAATCTTGTTGTAGTATTTATTTTTCTTTATTTTTTTTCCCGTATTTGAACATTTACATTTTTCTAATGAAAAATTTAAAAAAACAAAATTTGGTGACCTTGACCCGGCTCCACCCGCCCGAAACCCAAATCCAAATCCAAGGGTACCCAAACATCATTTTGGATTTGGATTTAAATTTGAATTCTAGAATTTCAGATACAGGAATTGAATTCTTGATATTCAAATCAATTTCAAATACCCAAACGCAACCTAAGATAATTAAGGACCGTTTGGTTTGAGATATTCAGGAAAAGGTAATAGAATAAAAGTTAATGATTTCATTTGTTTGCGTCTGTTTACACATGTCAATCATTCTCTTTCCCCCTCCCTAACCCTCTAACTCCTCTAACTCCTTACCCCCACCCCCCAAGGTAATCAATTCTCTTTCCCCACTAACCCACCGAGTCATCACCATGCATATTGCTAGATCTATAACTCACCATGGACCATCACCACGACCACCACTCCTGTGACCATCACCCCACTATCTAGTCGGGTCAAATACGGGTCAGATTTGGGTTAAAATATGGGTAAAAAATAATTTTTGACCCCTTAATTTACCAATTAAAACAACAATTTTTAAAATTTTAATCATATTGTAAAAAAATTACTCCCTCCGATTTTTATGTTCTTCCCTATTTTCTAATTGAGTTCAATCACTTTTTCTTCCCTATTTCTATTTTAGGCTATCAACGCGTGGTCTAGATTTATCCTTACAGTTCTCTTTTCTCCTCTTTCTTTTTTTAGTCACACATTCTTACTCTTATTTTCCACCCAAAAAACAAATGGGAAGAACAATAAAAATTGGAGGGAGTATTAATTATTGTATTTAGATTACAAATTTGTAAAAATTATACTCCCTCCGAGTTCCTAACATATGGGTGGATAAATGTGAATCACACATTTATGGTCTGAAATGGAAAGTGGGTAAAAGATCAAACTCAGCCCAAAAAGAAATACGTGTCAATGATAGGAACTCGGAGGGAGTATTATTTTATAAATATTTTATTATTAAAATATATAAAAGTTACACAAAATTTATTTTTATAATTTTAATAATAAAATTAATAAATTTTAAATATTATTTCAGATATAGTGTGAGTATAAATATTACGAAATAAAATTTTAATGATTTTGATGATGACAAACCGTTAATGTTGGATGAAATGCATTCTCTTTCAATGAAACTAAACAACAACCTAAATTTGGGTAATCTCATTTCTTTCATCCTCTTTCCCTTTGTTGATTTCATTTCCTTTCATTTTATTAACCGGCTCCTAAATACTTTTGATAAACTCATCTAAATTGGATGATACTTAATTATTCTTATAAATCTATATCTATATAATAATATTAAAAGACAAGATGAGCCTCCTTTTAGCGCCACATGACACAACAAATCATCTCACATTCAACATTTGTTTCTCTTGTACACTAGAAAAATATGGACTCTTAAATTGAATTCAATGTACTTTTGAAACAACTTTATTTTATTGGAATTAGTGTTTTTTTACCCTTGTTTTTTTGTCAAAATAAATTTATTTCCTCTCTATCTACCGATTATCACTAACTAGCTATTCTGAATGACCACCTCATATATGTTAAAAAAATCCCGATAATTATAACTATAACTATAGATGACCACCCATATATGTCATATTCGACTGTTGTTGTATACTTTAAACGGTTACCCCCATCTCGGTGAACTGTTTGTCTATTTCTTATTTGAGATTCTCAATCATTTCTTTGTCTTTCTATTTTAGGATGTATTTCTAGAGTTAATGAATCATACTACTCCTCATTAAATTTTCACTTATCCAATGTGGAAAATAGAATTATACACATGGTTGTACAATGTACAAGGCAAAGTTTTTGAGCTTTTGTGCATATTTATTGAGCTTATAAAAGTTTCTAAGCTGAGTTGTAAGTTTTTGAGCTTAAACATTTATGTTATTTAAATCGACAACTTTACACTAAAACTCAGAAAGTTTACAGTAAAACTCAAAATCTTTGTGATAAAGCTCAAAATATTAAAATCAGTTGTACATAGAGCTATGTGCAACTGGTTGTATAATCCCCTAATTAAATGATCAAATGCTTATTGTCAATGTTTAGGAGTAGACTCATTTTTTAGGGATTTCTTTGTGTTCAAATGAAAGACAAACAATTCACCAGAACAAGGGAAGTACTTCGTTTCATTTATTTCTTTAACTTTTATATTTATTTTTATAAGAAGTTTTAATCAGTGATAAACTGATAATAAAATAACTTTTTTTTTGTTAAAGATAAAATACATCATATTAATATTTAAACAATTACGCGAATATCGAGGGCAGCAAAACTAGTTATAGTATAAAAAAAAGTAAAGTAATATGCGTTAGAAATAAAAGTGATGATAGACAGCCCAATTGATGCTCTCCTTTACTTTTGTTCATCGTCAATTACCACGATTTTACCATGTCATGCTTAAATAAATTATTCATTGCATTGTCATCGATTTACGAGGATTTATTATAAAACGGATAAAGAAAATAATATCCTAGAAGAAGAACTGAAAAGAGCCTCAACTCATCAATTGGATCGAATGAGACTATCTTCTCCATTATTTTCTCTCAGAGTCCATTATACTTTTCAATCGTTTATCGAGGAAATCTAGCTCGGGTAGCGAAACTTTAAAACATAGATCAAGATTATCGACTTTTTCTACCCAAAAATCATTTAAAAAAATTGTAAAAATGACACTTTTTCAAATATTGTAAGCAAATATGACGAACTTGCTACCTAAAAATTCTTATTCTAGATTCGGTCGTGCATTTTATAATAATAATAATAATATAAGGGTCATTGGATCATTGCAAAATAAAATTCAGATGATGATAGGTAGCGAGTAGATTCTATTCCCCAATTTGCCTTTATTATTAGTGTTAGTCTGTTGTTGGAATTATGCTTCAAAAGAAGCTTAATTTTGTGTGACATACCCATGATTTCATGATGATGTATACTTTCCTTGGTGACCAAAGACACCATGATGTGATGGTGATGTATGTTGCATGACCTCATGTTGATGTATTTTGTTTGGTAGGCAAGGAGAAGTGCTTGGAGGCCAAGTACTTGGTTCTATAAATAGACCTCACAATCTCCCCATTTCATTCATCTAAAAATCATTCATCTACTTCTCTTTCTATTACAAAAATATTCTCTCAAATATCTCTCAAATATTATTAATAATTATTCTAGTTTGAGTAGAATTTTGGCGACGATTTTGGTAGTTACTCGTCTATGGTCTTGCTTATACAAAGATCGTAGCGGTTGTGCAATCCTGGGGGTCGAATGTCAAGGAGTCTGTGTGTAGTAGACGGGACATAATCGACTTTAGGACAGTTACCTCAAGTCACGTCACAACCTTTCCTCTCAGATAAGATTATTCCTCTTTTCCATCTCATTTATTTATTTACTACACGCCTAACAATCTAAATCGATTATTGCTCTTTTATTTTATTATGGCTAGTAGTGAGGCGTATGATGCTATTCCGTTAACATCTACCATGTTGGCTAATCCCATAATTCCTGATATATTATCAAAACTTGACCCATTTGACGGAAAAAATTATAAAATATGGTCCGACAAAATGGACTTTTTTCTGGGTCAAATAAGGGTGGACTATACTCTGACTAATGTTCAAACCCCAGAAAATATTATGAGGGGTTTTGAGAGGGATGGTAAAACTTGTCGAAAAAAGTTTCTGCTTCTATTTATATAGTTGAGTATGTATCTCTATGGAATTCTAGACTAAGACTTGTGAATAATGTCGACTCGATTAAACGACTCAAACAGCAGAACCTCATACCTCAATTCAGTAACACAAATTTTGATAAATGTGAAGTATGTGTTCAGGGTAAACACGTAAATACGTCGCTTAATAAATGCGTAGAACGATCTAGTAGTCTCCTAGAACTGGTTTACTTTGACTAAGGAGATTTTAGAAACTCAATGAGTAGAGGTGGGAACACTATTACATTACGTTTGTCGATGATTTCTTAAGGTACACCAAGGTCTATTTATTGAGTATAAAAGATGAGGCTGAGGAAAAGTAAGGACTCTATTGGTGTTTATATTATGGGTCTCTTACTTGTGGACAAGATATTTCTTTGTGTCTCACTTGTGGATAAGATATTTTTGTTACTGATTCCTTATGGCTAAGTAGTTGCATGTAAGTTGATGAACTCGGTTGTGTGAAACTGGTATCTGAACCGAGTGGGTCTCAACCGAGTTCCACACAAGCTAAGAAACTGGTAAAACATCCTATGAGTTATGGAAAGGTTTTCCACCTAACCTTAATTATTTGAAAGTGTGGGAGTGTTTGGGTAAGATTGGTCTTCCAGAATTTCAAAGGAATAAAATTGGACCGAAAACCGTAGACGCAATCTTCATTGGTAATGCCGCCAATAGCGCTGCATACAGTTCGATTCTCAAGGATTCATCGGGTTTTGGACCCATTAGAGAGTCAAGAGATGTTGAATTCTTTGAGCACATTTTTCCCATAAAAATTGGTACGAGAACAAGTGTGTCAGTTACACCTAGTGGTTTAACTCAATCTTCTGCTGCTACAGAGGAAGTATTAGAGCCTATAAGAGGCAAACGTGACAGGACCCAAAAGAGTTTTGGTTTAGATTTTGTCATGTTGATTAAGAATAAATGTTTAAGTGAACATGAGGTGAGTGTCTTCATACTTAAAGAAGACCCGAGAACATACAAAGAGGCTATGCAATCTATGGACTCTACTTTTTGGCTTGAGGTCATAAATAGTGAAATTGATTCAATAATGAATAACCACGCCTAGGTTTTGACCGAGCTTCCCATGGGTTTCAAGGGTTTGAGTAATAAGTGAGTTTTCAAATGGAAACTCAAAATGGATGTGTCAATTGATAAATACAAGGCGAGATTAGTGGTATGTGGAAACCGACAAACAAAGGGGTTGGCTTTCTTTAAACATATTGAATACCAGTGAAAGCGTGTCTCAAGAAGAGTACGCTAAAGTGATCGGAAGTGTCATGTTTTTGATGAACTGCAGACCCAACATAGCTTATATTGTTAGTATACTTAGCAAATATACACATAACCCTGGCAGAGATCATTAGGATGCCTTGATAAGATTATTGAGATACTTAAAGGGCACCATAGATTGGGGATTACATTATCAAAGAACACCGTGTGTCTTGGAAGGATATTGTGATGCCAACTGGGTATCTGGGAACGACAAGATACGCTCTACTAGTGGCTATGTGTTTACTCTGGCTAGTGTTGTTGTATCGTGGAAGTCGGCTAAACAAACCTGTCTTGCTAAATTAGCAATGGAACGAAGCTGAGTTCATTGCTTTAGCCTTGGCAGGAGAAGAAGCTGAATGGCTACGGGGTCTTCTAGCATATATTCCTTTGTGGGGAATGCCAACTCCTTTATGCTGGAGTCAGCACTAGGAATGGATTTAAAGCCTGTAATAGAATAACTCGTGATGGATACCCGTCTTAACTAGCTTAAGTTCAACAGGTCAAACGAAGTCACAAGGAACTCTTGTTGTGTAATACTACGACCATTCCTAATAAATTTGAGATGTAGTATTTGTGAGGGTGAGATTTCGCTCTTAATGAGTTCATAGCCCTCGTATGGGTGGTCTGTGTAACACCCGCTATTTTTCCTAGCATATTTATTCTTTCCGTTAGGACTTCGTCTTAACTCTGTCACTTTTCGGCCTCATATTTCATCATTTTACTAAGCTCCTTTTTCATTTTTGAGTTTAATGATTTTTATTTTTAATTTTAAAGATTTTAATTCTTTTAAAATCCATTTATTTGGTTTTCTTCGTAAACTAATTAATTTTCCGCGAGGAATTCTATTTTTCTTTGAATTGACGTTTTTAAGCTTGGATTTAAGTTATTCATTTTCCTAAAAATGTTTAAATACATTTATATAATATTTTCAACTAAGAAATATTTTCTTTACTAAAAATAAGCCATTTATGATTTTAATACGAAGTTTCGTAAATAATTAAATTCCAACGTGAGGTTTACTCGAATTGCTTTGAAATACCTTTAATAGTTTTACGATTCTTTTTACTACCAACCTACAACTATTTTTGGACTCCCCTTGTCACCCTTGGACCGTGACCTTGTCATACACTCATCCCTTTACATTTCTTTTTACACATTGTTTTATAAAATGGATTAAACTTTTTAGATATTTTGTTTTCTACCATTTATTCTTAGTGTTAATGATCAAACTTTTCAAGCTCCACCTCTTCATTTTGGCTGGCCAAAAACACTAGTATTTGGCCTCATTTCTATCAAAAGTCATGCATCATTTATGCTTAAGAAACCCTTTGTTTTTCTTATCATTCATTTACAAAAAAATAAGCAAAACAACTCTCTTTTCCTCTTCATTTGGCCATGATTTCCAGCAGCCACCAGCCCCAATTTTGTGCAAAAATCAAGTCTTAATCATCCTCTTTCCGTCTCTAATTCATCCTTATTCGATCTTTTTTTCATTTCCTTCGTTAAGGTATTAATCGATTTCATTTCCAATCGTTTTCTACCTTGATTTTTCAGCCATCTTATGGTATTTTAATACCATGGATTTTATTATTTTATAGGCTTCCGAGATGATCCCGCAGCTGACGAATTTATCGTAGACTCGAATTTGGAGTGAAGGTAACGTCGATGTTACTCGGTATTTCATGATTTTAATTGTGTATTTGCATGTATATATTTTTATGTTTTATTTTGACAATATATGTATGTCACAAAATCTGGAAAATTTTTAAAAGTTGAAAATTTGCATGTTTCGGTATTTTTATCGCTTTTACGAGATTAACGATTAAATCGTCATATTAATTTGTAAAATCATAATATTCGGCCTAAACATGTAATATATGTTTATATTCTGTAAAAATGATATTTTTGATGATTTATAATAATTTAGGATTTTTCTGATATTTTAAATATCGATTATTGAATTATTACCGTTTACGGACAAAAACGATTAAAAGCCGATTTTTAGTTCTAGTACCTAAACATTTTATTTTTATCTGATTTTTGACGTGGTGAAACTTTCTGATGAAATAGAATTTTCTGAAATCTTTCATAATTTTTCGGAATTGTTAAGTGGATGAATTAATTAATCACTTTAAATCATCGTTTATCGTTAAAACCGTGTTTGTTGTTTAAATTCTCGAATTCTGGTCTTTGGTTTAAATCTGGAAAAAAAATGTGATTCTGATGATTTCATAATAAAATGTGTTTTTATGATTTTTAGTGCCTTAATAAAACGTTGGGAACGATAAGTTTATTAATGAAATCGTTAATTTTGAAAACGGGTTTAAATGACAGTTTTGTTGGAATTTGTTGAATCTGGAATCTTGGAAAAATCTGGAAAATTTTGTATTCTGGAAAATCAGGATTTTAAAGTGTAATAATATTTTTTGGATATTAATACGTAAATCGTTTTGTAATTACTATTTTTATTAATCGTTATTGTCGAGATTAGACGATTAACGAGAAAACGCTTTAAAAACCGAGTTTTAGGATTCTGGAAAATTTTCTTTTCTGGACAGAATGTCCATAAATATGTTTTAACTATTTTACGAAATTTTTGTACTATCTATTAAAGTCTTTAATTAATAAGTATTGGCTTTCGGACAAATTGTGATTTTTCGTTAAAATGCTTCGTCTTGCTTAAAAGAATTATTTTTCCAGCAATTTTGAAAGTATTTAAATCTGAAACTTAAGAGTTAAATCATACCTTAACATACTCTAAATATATTCATTGGTTTAATTAAATAAAAGACGTTAAAGGATTCAATTTGACATTTGCCGTAAAATCCTATTTATGTTCGTATTGTCTTAACTAATAATAATTAGGGAATTTTAGTTTTATAAATTTTGGAAACACCCTAATTAGTAGTACTAAAGTGTTTAAGACATTTTTAATCATTTTGTAAACACTTGTATGGTTTTTCAATAATTTCATAAATCTAAATACTCTCACTTTCATAAGTAATATCGTTAAGGCCGAAAGTACTAGTTTTTATAAATCTATATCGTTTACTAAAATGTCGAATTAGTATAAACTAATATTTTTGCTATTTTGATATACTGCTATTTTTAGTAAGGTTTCTAAAAATAGAAGTTTCCTAAAATAGAAGTTTCCTCTTTTTGAAAAGTGATCCTTTTCTTGTTGTTCTCTTATTATTTATAATGATTATATCTTTTGAATATCGATAATAGCTTGTTTTGGAGTTATGGAATAAGGACAAATGTGGGTTTAGAGTAATATAGTCTGGGATGTACGTTTTTGCCATCAGCTATAAAGCCGGTGTGCCTAATTGGGGCACATTTGGTCGTTGAACTGGGCGTAGTTTCGCCCAGGAGAGTGTATGTTTTTATCTTAAGCTAGATATCGCATCGTGTTAGTCGCCGTCAGCTGAACTAGACATATTTGTTGTCTAGGAGGGGTATGCACTACTTAAACCTGGACCTCGCTGCACGCAGTCCTGTTATAGTTGAGTTGCCTAGTTAGAGACTGGATTCTGTTATGAGTTAAGTCTACAGTTCTCGAAACTAGTTTCTAGTATTATCCTAGTGAAAATCTAGATTCTACATTAATCCTATCCATAACGCCATTTTGAATATTTTTATTATTATCGATATAATTTGGTTGCAGGTTGGCAAATATTTTATGTTTTTTTTCGGAAAACTCGTTTTTATTATATTGTTTTGATACGTGAAGTTTTTCACTAAAAACTTATTTTCATTATAATGTTTTACTGTTTTTCATTTTTACTATTTTTCTATAATAGTAATTACAGTTTTAAAATCCTGTTATACGGCTGGGAGAACGTTGGCGTTGCTCCCCACTGATTGTGGCTGTTATGTTTTAACATGGCAGGTGTACTTGTTTTTCCGGTGGGTGTGGGCTAACGAGCAGTCTTGGATCCTGCTTGATCATTTTAATAATTATGTCTTAAGGATTGTTTAACCCGTTTTGTGGATTGTTTTAAATTTTAACCATTTTTATTTATGGCATTTGTTTGACTTTACCATTTAAATTGTATCAAGACATAGTTACAGTGTGTTATAATCCCACTTCTACAGTGTTTCCGCCACTGTATTGCGTTAGAATTTCTAGGGGATTACGTACAGTTGGTATCAGAGCATCATTGCTCCCAACGCTTACACCTGAAATTAGGGAAAATAACAGTAAATTATTTAAACAGTAAATATAAATATTATTAGAGATGGGTAGAAACAAATAAGGACTTAACTGTTAAGATTATCTGTTCCTGAACTCAATGGTTAGCATTGAATATTTGTTTTATATGTCCAAGAAGAAGACGATGAGTGGACAAGATGTTGACTTGATGCTGCTCCAGATCGGGACAAGACTTACTTATCACTCTCAACGCTTGTTGACTCGAGTGGACAACTGGGTGCTTCAAGAAAGATGCCGATGGTGACTTTTAGCTCCGGTTCAGTTTACTTAAGCTACATGCCAGATGATCAAGAGTAGATTCATGTTCCATGATGTCGCAGTAAATCGAGATGGAGCGAGCCAAGACTTGCGTGCTCGTTCCTCTACAAGATCAGAAGATGAAGTAAGCCATTTGGATCCCGCGTGAACTCTGGAGGCCCGAAGATTCTCCTCTGGTTCAAGAACTTAGTGATATAGTACCATCTACTCTTTTCTTCCTTCCTCTACTTCTTCTAATTCTTCTCTTTTATATTCTCTTCTTCATCCGCTTGGTGAATCCTTGTTATATTCTTCTACTCTACCATCTTTCTCTTGAGATTCTTTGGCTAGACCGATTTCCGTCTCAGTGAACCCCGTGGAAGGATACAGATGTTTGAGGTTTAGTAAACCCTTGTTACCTATGGCTTGAGGATTGTGAGTTATACCCTGTTATCTATCTTAGTAAGCTTTTGAAGATCGATTTGAATGATAAATTGTCAATTGATGGAATTAGGTTGGTACATTAGACACTGAACTTTGGGTTATAGGTTACTTGATTATTTGGAGGACTTAGAGTTGAATATATTTTGGGTAGTAAGAGTATATCGTATTTGATGGACACCTAGTACTTAATTTAACCTAGAATCGAACCAAGTGTGGCTAATAATAGTATTTTGGGATTCCTACCTAATGCTTATTTGATGGATGCATCGTTAATATTCGGGATCATAGAGTGTTGTTTAAAGTGTTAGCCTGAGTGTTGTGGTGACATTAAAGGTTTTCATTGATACCGTTAGAAATTTTGGTTAACATATATTACCCGTGTTTCTTAAGGATTAGATCATTGATCGTTGTTTAAGGTTGTAACCTATGAACTTGGGAGTTGAGTGATCTAAATTGAGTAAATTGTTGTTAACCTTGAAAAGGAGAAACATATTGCCATTAGAGGTTGGATTTATCGTGTTGTTTTGAGGAATCCTTTGATGTCAATCATCTTAATGGATTTATAGTTCGGAACCTTAGACCCACGAGACTGTGGCTTCGTTGAGTTATTAAATATTTTGTGGTTGCACCATTACGATTAGAAATTTGATGGACTTCTCAGAAACATTAATCGAATGACGTGTTTGAAGATGTGAGTGTTTGCGCCATTACCTATAGGTTTGAGCGTGTTTGAGGATTTATTGTACTTCCCCAACTTCTGTACTTGTGGTATTATAAATATGTTGGTGATCATTTTTTTTGAGGATTTCGTATCCGAACATTGTTAATTGGTGGATTTTATTTAGTCTTCCTTACTCGAGAAATTTGAAGTACGCCTCGAGTTCAGACCTTATGAGCTTTAAATTTATGAACCTTAGTGATTACGAGTTTGGGTATGTTTTGATAACCGTTGGAATCTTAATTAAAGGATTAGTCTAAATCATTTGTGGATTCTTACTATACTAATTGAAAGATTATATAAGTATGTAAGACTTAATTTTGGAAGTTGTAGATTGAGTAGGACCACCCTGTACTGATAATGGACTTAGCGTTATTTGATGGGAATTAGGAACCCGTGTTTGTGGGAGTCGTGCTAGGAATCTCGAGATGGTTAATTTCTTCTATAATCCTTGAGACCTCTTTTTGATTCTCAACTCCGTCTTCCTTTCTGCTTCTCTTGAATTCTGTTACGGTAACTCCTGCCAATCCCTTTGACCTTTATCGATTTTGAAAACTCTTATTTTAATTTATTGTTTATCCTTGACTCTATTTATCCGTTCATCATTTGCCCGAACTTATGAAAAGTTTGACTAATTTAAAATTTTTGATTTTCCTTAAATTTTAACATTTTGAAGCATAATTTCAAATTTTAAAACTCCCCATTTTTGTAAGAACTTTGAGCAATTTAACATTTTGGGTTATCGTGAAATTTTAACATTTTGAGTTATGATTTCTATTTATGAAACTCCCCGTTTTGTAAAAAAAAAAATTGACTAAATTAAACTTTTCGGATATCGTGAAATTTAATATTTTTTATTTATAATTTAAGAACATTATACTTCAATTTTGTTTTATCTTTGGTCGATATTTATACTTAGTCCTGTTTCAAAATGCCTTAATAATTTATTTTGAAAATATTTCAATTTTTGATTTTCAAACGATCGGAATTTTATGAAGACTTTCATATATCCAAATACTTCAACTTCTATAGGATTATTTTGTAAAGCGTTTTAGCATTGTCGAAATTATTTTGAATATTCAAGTTTGATAACATTTTTTTTAACTTCCATAATTACTTTGATAACATTTTCAAAATTTTAACGTTTTGAAATTTGTTTCTCTTTATTGTTGGTGGACTTTTGAATCTGTTATTGAAAATGCTTGACAACTGAATCGATTTTTACTAACTACAAATCTGATTTCTCAAAACTAAATTTTGTTTCATCAGGAAAAGAAATATTATCAAATTTCTTAATCAAATTGTTTTACTTTTGTTTTGAAAATGTTTTAATTACCCTATTTCCTTCAAGCTCGTTACAAATGCTATTTAGCGTCGTTATTTTATCAAATAACTTTACTTTACGATTTCACTAATTAAAAGATTTCAAATTCCGGGTAGCTTAGCCCAATTTCTCTTGGGATAAATAATTGCATTTGATTTCATATTACTTTAAATGTTGTAAAATTTTTCTTTTACAGCAAAATTTTTATGCGAAATTTATATCCTCATCTCTTCGAGTATGGTAAATCTCGATTTCCTTTCTGCTTATTCTTAGTTTCGAGGACGAAACTTTCTTTTAGTGGGGAGGATTGTAACACCCGCTATTTTTCCTAGCATATTTATTCTTTCCGTTAGGACTTCGTCTTAACTCTGTCACTTTTCGGCCTCATATTTCATCATTTTACTAAGCTCCTTTTTCATTTTTGAGTTTAATGATTTTTATTTTTAATTTTAAAGATTTTAATTCTTTTAAAATCCATTTATTTGGTTTTCTTCGTAAACTAATTAATTTTCCGCGAGGAATTCTATTTTTCTTTGAATTGACGTTTTTAAGCTTGGATTTAAGTTATTCATTTTCCTAAAAATGTTTAAATACATTTATATAATATTTTCAACTAAGAAATATTTTCTTTACTAAAAATAAGTCATTTATGATTTTAATACGAAGTTTCGTAAATAATTAAATTCCAACGTGAGGTTTACTCGAATTGCTTTGAAATACCTTTAATAGTTTTACGATTCTTTTTACTACCAACCTACAACTATTTTTGGACTCCCCTTGTCACCCTTGGACCGTGACCTTGTCATACACTCATCCCTTTACATTTCTTTTTACACATTGTTTTATAAAATGGATTAAACTTTTTAGATATTTTGTTTTCTACCATTTATTCTTAGTGTTAATGATCAAACTTTTCAAGCTCCACCTCTTCATTTTGGCTGGCCAAAAACACTAGTATTTGGCCTCATTTCTATCAAAAGTCATGCATCATTTATGCTTAAGAAACCCTTTGTTTTTCTTATCATTCATTTACAAAAAAATAAGCAAAACAACTCTCTTTTCCTCTTCATTTGGCCATGATTTCCAGCAGCCACCAGCCCCAATTTTGTGCAAAAATCAAGTCTTAATCATCCTCTTTCCGTCTCTAATTCATCCTTATTCGATCTTTTTTCCATTTCCTTCGTTAAGGTATTAATCGATTTCATTTCCAATCGTTTTCTACCTTGATTTTTCAGCCATCTTATGGTATTTTCATACCATGGATTTTATTATTTTATAGGCTTCCGAGATGATCCCGCAGCTGACGAATTTATCGTAGACTCGAATTTGGAGTGAAGGTAACGTCGATGTTACTCGGTATTTCATGATTTTAATTGTGTATTTGCATGTATATATTTTTATGTTTTATTTTGACAATATATGTATGTCACAAATCTGGAAAATTTTTAAAAGTTGAAAATTTGCATGTTTCGGTATTTTTATCGCTTTTACGAGATTAACGATTAAATCGTCATATTAATTTGTAAAATCATAATATTCGGCCTAAACATGTAATATATGTTTATATTCTGTAAAAAATGATATTTTTGATGATTTATAATAATTTAGGATTTTTCTGATATTTTAAATATCGATTATTGAATTATTACCGTTTACGGACAAAAACGATTAAAAGCCGATTTTTAGTTCTAGTACCTAAACATTTTATTTTTATCTGATTTTTGACGTGGTGAAACTTTCTGATGAAATAGAATTTTCTGAAATCTTTCATAATTTTTCGGAATTGTTAAGTGGATGAATTAATTAATCACTTTAAATCATCGTTTATCGTTAAAACCGTGTTTGTTGTTTAAATTCTCGAATTCTGGTCTTTGGTTTAAATCTGGAAAAAAAATGTGATTCTGATGATTTCATAATAAAATGTGTTTTTATGATTTTTAGTGCCTTAATAAAACGTTGGGAACGATAAGTTTATTAATGAAATCGTTAATTGTGAAAACGGGTTTAAATGACGGTTTTGTTGGAATTTGTTGAATCTGGAATCTTGGAAAAATCTGGAAAATTTTGTATTCTGGAAAATCAGGATTTTAAAGTGTAATAATATTTTTTGGATATTAATACGTAAATCGTTTTGTAATTACTATTTTTATTAATCGTTATTGTCGAGATTAGACGATTAACGAGAAAACACTTTAAAAACCGAGTTTTAGGATTCTGGAAAATTTTCTTTTCTGGACAGAATGTCCATAAATATGTTTTAACTATTTTACGAAATTTTTGTACTATCTATTAAAGTCTTTAATTAATAAGTATTGGCTTTCGGACAAATTGTGATTTTTCGTTAAAATGCTTCGTCTTGCTTAAAAGAATTATTTTTCCAGCAATTTTGAAAGTATTTAAATCTGAAACTTTAAGAGTTAAATCATCCCTTAACATACTCTAAATATATTCATTGGTTTAATTAAATAAAAGACGTTAAAGGATTCAATTTGACATTTGCCGTAAAATCCTATTTATGTTCGTATTGTCTTAACTAATAATAATTAGGGAATTTTAGTTTTATAAATTTTGGAAATACCCTAATTAGTAGTACTAAAGTGTTTAAGACATTTTTAATCATTTTGTAAACACTTGTATGGTTTTTCAATAATTTCATAAATCTAAATACTCTCACTTTCATAAGTAATATCGTTAAGGCCGAAAATACTAGTTTTTATAAATCTATATCGTTTACTAAAATGTCGAATTAGTATAAACTAATATTTTTGCTATATTGATATAATGCTATTTTTAGTAAGGTTTCTAAAAATAGAAGTTTCCTAAAATAGAAGTTTCCTCTTTTTGAAAAGTGATCCTTTTCTTGTTGTTCTCTTATTATTTATAATGATTATATCTTTTGAATATCGATAATGGCTTGTTTTGGAGTTATGGAATAAGGACAAATGTGGGTTTAGAGTAATATAGTCTGGGATGTACGTTTTTGCCATCAGCTATAAAGCCGATGTGCCTAATTGGGGCACATTTGGTCGTTGAACTGGGCGTAGTTTCGCCCAGGAGAGTGTATGTTTTGACTTTAAGCTAGATATCGCATCGTGTTAGTCGCCGTCAGCTGAACTAGACATATTTGTTGTCTAGGAGGGGTATGCACTACTTAAACCTGAACCTCACTGCACGCAGTCCTGTTATAGTTGAGTTGCCTAGTTAGAGACTGGATTCTGTTATGAGTTAAGTCTACAGTTCTCGAAACTAGTTTCTAGTATTATCTTAGTGAAAATCTAGATTCTACATTAATCCTATCCATAACGCCATTTTGAATATTTTTATTATTATCGATATAATTTGGTTGCAGGTTGGCAAATATTTTATGTTTTTTTCGGAAAACTCGTTTTTATTATATTGTTTTGATACGTGAAGTTTTTCACTGAAAACTTATTTTCATTATAATGTTTTACTGTTTTTCATTTTTACTATTTTTCTATAGTAGTAATTACAGTTTTAAAATCCTGTTATACGGCTGGGAGAACGTTGGCGTTGCTCCCCACTGATTGTGGCTGTTATGTTTTAACATGGCAGGTGTACTTGTTTTTCCGGTGGGTGTGGGCTAACGAGCAGTCTTGGATCCTGCTTGATCATTTTAATAATCATGTCTTAAGGATTGTTTAACCCATTTTGTGGATTGTTTTAAATTTTAACCATTTTTATTTATGGCATTTGTTTGACTTTATCATTTAAATTGTATCAAGACATAGTTACAGTGTGTTATAATCCCACTTCTACAGTGTTTCCGCCACTGTATTGCGTTAGAATTTCTAGGGGATTACAATCTGTATGAGGCAGACTTGATGGATTCACCGATTTTTTTAAGGATGAGCTTTTGCTCTTAATGAGTTCATAGTCCTTGTATGAATGGTCTTTAAGAGGTAGACTTGATGACCTCACCGATGTGAAAAAGGATGAGTTTTTTTACTCTTAATGAGTTTCTAGTCCCTTGTGTGGATGGTCTGTGAGAGGCGGACTTGATAACATCACTTATGTGAATGTGGGGGGGTTCTTGTCCTACTCCCAAGAGATCTTCAGGCTTGGATCTCTAGAGGCATTCATGAAATAATAGGATGTATTGTGTGGGCACTTGGCTAGTCCAAGTAAAAGATATTTATACCGAAAAATCCATGGGATGAGTTCATAGATGTCGCGAGTTCCTACCTTAATTTGAGATTAAGTAAGTGCGCAACAGTCTTAGAGCCAACTCCATTCGAAGGGTCAAGGATTAGTTCCACCTGGGATGGTGGTTCAAAATCGTTGTATGTCACTGTGTGCTGGTTAAAGTCCATAAGACACCAACATCTTAACGCTAAATCTCCAATGCCAAATAACTCTCTTACTTTTGAGTCTTCTTTTGAAACATGTGGGGGATTTTTGGATGCTTCAAAAGTAGCTTGATTTTGTGTGACATACCCATGATTTCATGATGATGTATACTTTCCTTGGTGACCAAGGACACTATGATGTGATGGTGATTAGGGCTGTTCACTTCGTGGTTCGGATCGAAAACCGGACCGGACCGTTGCACTTTGGTCCAGACCAGACCGAACCGAATGTTATATGGTCTGGTCCACGGTCCACATGATATTGATTATTCGGTCTTTGGTCGGGCCTAGACCGAACCGATTGGACAACGGACAAAATAAAGGACCGAATGGATCGTATTATAAAACAATATTATTAAAAAATAATTTGCACAAAATAAGCCGCATAAAAGTGGAAAACCGAATTAAAATCCTTAAATCCTAACCTACAAAAAATTGTAAACGGAACAAAAATCTTGTAGAGTTTGATCATGCACTTATCTTCGTCTTTTTTTTAATTTACTCGTATAAAAAACTTTTTGGTAGTAATCTATTTCGGGTTCTTTGGTCCATTATTGTCCATTACGGTCCGGTCCATATTTTTTTACGGTCCAACGCGGACCGACATAAATATGGTCCGGTCCATGGTCCTAATTTTTATACAATTATGGTCTTCGGTCCAGGCTAAACGGCCCGGTCCGGTCATGGACCGACGGACACCCCATTGGTAATGTATGTTGCATGACCTCATGTTGATGTATTTTGTTTGGTGGTCAAGGAGAAAGTGCTTGCAGGCCAAGTACTTGGTTATATAAATAGACCTCACAATCTCACCATTTCATTCATCCAAAAATCATTCACCTGCTTATCTTTCTATCACAAAAATATTCTCTCAAATATTATTAATAATAATTCTAGTTTGAGTGAAATTTTGGCGATGATTTTGGTAGTTACTCATCTACGGTCTTGCCTACACAAAGATCGTAGCGGTTGTGCAGTCTTAGGGGTCGAATGTCAAGGAGTTCTTTTGTAGTGGACGAGACATAATCGACTTTAGGACAGTGATCTCAAGTCACGTCACAACCTTTCCTCTCAGATAAGATTGTTCCTATTTTCCATCTCATTTATTTATTCACTACACGCCTAACATCTGTTAGATATGACAACCGACAACATGCACCCATTCAATTGGGGGAGCTTGCTTGAGTTCAAGTCACAAGTTTACTACAAGTAAATGAAATGTACCTATCCTAATACAGTAGTACTCACTATCTTTTACCTCGTTTCATTAAAATAATGATGAAATGGGGCAAAAGATTATGAACGGAGGGAGTACTATATTTAAGCAAAGGACAATAACTTCTAACGCTTTTATACAAACTTAAAACATGATCCGTAGGTTTTGATCATTGTATAAGAGCATCCATCATTTACGGAATAGTAAGTCATAATGTACTCCGTAACAGTTATCAACATATTAATGTGACACATAACTTACCATATGAAGAAATTCAAGCAAAAGCATTTTGAGGATCGATATATCATACACGTGAGTGCGTCCGAGTAGAATTATTGATAATATAGAAATAATGGAGCTAGCGTTACCTGGTAGTATCAAAGTGAGGCACTTAAAGTGGAGAGACATCTGAGAGATGGAGGGAGAAATAGAAGATCCATACAGAGATATAAAGCTGGAAGAACAGAAGAGTGAGGCAGTAAATGAATGAAGTCATGAGAGCGAGGTTTAAATACATGCTAAACACATGCCTGCATGTATGTATGTATGGTATATAGAAGAGGATGAATCCAGTAAAGCAAGTAGAGTAGATGATACAGACTCCACTACATCCAAGGGTAGGGGCAGTTATGAATATGAATGAATGAATGAATGAGGCAACCTAACACTTCTTGCCGTATAGATCAACTACACTACACTACACTCTGTTGTAACCAAAAACACACCATCTCACAGTCCTCGTCGCAACAATCAACAAAATGTTATTGCATCAGATTTTAATGAAACCCGCCCGCCCTTGTCCGTGCTTGCACTTGCATGCATGTACAGATGTACTCCTACTCACTTTCAACGCCCAAAATACTAATACTAATACTAATACTACTAATAGTTTTATGAAAATTACATTACGTCCCGGAACTGTATGTATCAGAGAGTAAGAAAAGAAAAAATGCCAAAAGATAGACGACAGGTCGGGTTCACTCTCCATATCAAACAGAACGAAATACAAACTTCAATTGAATCTAGTGAACGACAGGTCGGGTTCAATCTAGTGTTCCTAAAACAAATCTCACACAGTATTTTTCAGATTTCTACCACATTACATACCCTTCTCATGTGTATATTATTGTCTGAACCTAAAAAAAGTATACATTCAATATTCATGCCTTCATTTCCGAGTTCATTCCAACTGCTTTCAAGTTTCTGATAATTACAATTACAATACTACATAAATAATCATGTACTGTATATAGCAAAAAAAATGAAAATGGTTGAGCAATCAACTTCAGGTCCGGAGCTTTATTTTCATCTCATTGTCCAAGTCTTCACCACATCGACAACTAATGAAACAATGTGCGTGGAAGTAATTGAATCATATGAAGTTGATTAGACAGAGCACAATATTGTTGTGAGATTTCTTTTAGTCACTCAAACTGTTTCCGCTCAGAAAGGATCACTATCGTCACCAAGGGTGGAAAGTGAAAACGGGGCGATGGCAATGTTGAATGTCCTTGATCCCGCTTTATCAATGTGTTTCATTTCAAAATCACCCTCCTGAAGTTACACAAAATACACATCATGACATTTAGCAGCCATTGGATCTATCCTCAACCAGGGAGTACAAGAAGAACAAACATTATCAAGGTGTCCACGAGGTTCTTTCGGCTCTTCGTATGAGTGACGGGATAAAGAGGTACAAATGACGTGTACAACCCTACCTACCATCCCCTATATACTAGAGCCGGCGAAAATTGACACGACACGAAATAAACGGGTTTGGGTTGAGGGTTGATGACCCATTTATGTAAGTGGGTCAACACGGACACAACACAAGATTTAATTGGGTCGGGTTTGGGTTGAAGTCCCAAAACACGAAACTGACACGAATAACATGTTTATTAAATTAGTGTAAATATTTTTAATCATTTTTAACATAAATATGTTAATACTTTCCAAATATGGACATGACACGAAAACACGACACGAACCCGACACGAAATAAATGGGTTTGGGTTGAGGGTTGATGACTCATTTATGTAAGTGGGTCAACACGAACACGACACGAAACTTAAATGGGTCGGGTTTGGGTTGAGGGGTTCGTGACCCGTTTATCAATGACACGGACACGAACACGACACGACCCGATCTGTTTGCCAGGTCTACTATATACTAAGATGGAAATCAATCAAGGGGCAATGAATTAATTTCGCTTTTTACACCAAAAGTCATAATAATTGAAAATTTGAAACAATTTATAAGCGATAAGTTGTCTTACTTAAATTAAGAGAGGCAATACGAATTACAAAGGCAACATCATTTTAAAAGAACACAAATTATAGAGCAGGACGGTCTCGTACGAGTGAGACAATTTATTTTTGTAAGAAGACCATTCATTTATTATTAGTGGTCATTTGATGTTCATTTTTAAATTAAGGTTATTTCATGGGAATAATCTCAACTATACGTGTCCTTAAAATAATTCAAACCATACGTAATCTCATATTAATATGAACTACGCATTCATTAATCTCGTTTTGCTATGTATGAAATTATGACTTGTTATTACCTGTCATAGTGACTTGTAACTTTATAGAGTTTCATTTTTTTCATAACTTCTATAAGACTAATTGAAAAATGGAAGATGAATTTTCGGAAAATTTATTTTTTTTTATTAATGACCGAAAATGAACACGAAATATGAATCAGAATAAGAAGAGTTAGATAAAGAGTTAAATAAGAATAAGGGAGGTTCAACTGGTAGCCGGTCACCCATAGCAAATGAAAACGTATTCATATTAAAATGAGATTACATGTAGCTTGGATTAATTGAAGAAGCACACGCATAGTTGAGATTATTCCCATGAAATAACCCTTCGAATTATTAACTTAAAATATGGTGGATTTTGTCTTGGGGCTTAACCTAAACATGCATGAATTAATGAGCTAAACAAGCATAGAGATAATCTTACCATCCTTCCGCTGGAAGTACATAATGGACATGCAGAAGAGTATTCAAAACCAGTCCTCGGAAGTATTACCGGCTGCTCACCAATAACTCCTATGCCCCTTTTATAAGGAACAACGAAACATGAGAACAATGGAAGCAGAAAATGGAGAAGTTGGAAATTCTCAAACCATTGATGACAGAACTCACCAGACATTCTCCGTTTTTCCATTGGCATCTGTAATGATCCAATGCCGCCTCAATAATTGTACAGGACGGTCTGAATTGTTAGTTATCCTGATCCTATATGCGAAAAAATACAGCCCTTTGGAAGGCTGACTTCGTCCTTCGATGTAGACACTCCGAACTTGGACACGGATCCCCTACAATATACGAGAAATGTAGAGTTATATAATGCTATAATCACCTTGATAATGACCTCAGCTTTTAACCACACGAGTAATTAGTGAAACGGGTAAAAGAAAGCCCACACAAGCCATTCTTCATCAACATTCACAATAAGGAAGAAAATTGTTGCTGAATGAGGCCCTTTTCAGCTCACTTCAATTCAGCCCAGTAAGTTCAGTTCAATTTAGCCCATTAAGTTCAGTTCAATTAGGCCATATTCAATGCAAGCCCAATTCAATTCAAACTCATTAAGTTCAGTCTGTCTCATTCACTTCAGCCCTACTGTAGGGTTCGGTTCACTTCAGCCCACTTCGGGAAAGAACAAGGCCTTAGAGTGACATCCAAAGGCAATAATTAATCATAAGTGATAAGACACCCACAAATAAATAGGTTATGTCAACATAAGGAAAGACATTGTTTCCTACCAAGGTGGTAGCATCACTTGAACACTTCAAAAGAGAATGTGGAGAAATCTCATTGAGTTCATCCCTATACACTGCAGCATCCTGATAAAATACTCGAAACTTAGTCACTTGTCATTACAAAGTTGACACAAAAGTGAATAATACATGGATCATATTGTTGTTCAAATCAATGAAAGAAAGCATAGAACCATCAGTTGCAAGCGGTGAACTTCAGTCATCCGAGATATTTCAGCCAACAACATACACGTTTTTAATGTTCAAATGAGTGCACTATGCCACACATAAGAATCAAACCCTTGTTATAACGGAAGAGAAAGACAAACAAATTAAGAACGTAAAATCGAGAGACAGATAGATTAAAGTGGCTCACTAACAACCTGTTAGCCACATTCACGAGGGTATGGGTATTAGAGTTTATATAATACTCTCAGCCTAAACAGAAACCCTAAACAAGTTAGAAAACCCTATACAATAGAGAACCCTAGATCAGATACTCAGATATTGATTAGGAAACTCTAATCAACCAGATATTAATTAGGAAACCTTCCTAATTAAACAGATTCAGGTCATAAACCAAGTCGAGATCCGAAAGGACGATTGCTAGACACTTATTTCCAAATAACCTCCAATTTCAACTTGAGGTGACGTAGGAGAGCTCTCACCACTTGAGCGAACTCTTGTTTTTACAACATACTCCCTCCCCTTCACTAAAATCTTCCACATTTCCTTTTTAGGATATTCACTAAGATGTTCCACTTTCCTTTTTAGTAAATGTTTTGTGGTTCTTATTGCTTGTGACCCCCACTTCCTTTTCTCTATCTTCATTTTCCTTCACATATATCCTTTTTCTTAATGTCTTCCCACAATCAAATGTGGAACATCATTTAGAAGGGGGAGGGAGCATACAAGTGAGAAGCATAGATACACTAGTAGTGAAACATCAAATGTGGAACATCATTTTGTCAAGTTCAAGAAAAAGCAGTGACTAAATACACTAGCCTCGACACCAAGTTTTGTATGTTTACATATACAGTATATAACTCAAATTCCCAGCATGTGAAATTTCACATCTGCCAACAAAATATAGCAATGGAAAATCTTTTTTCAGCATGTTAAACTATTCACAAGCATTAAGTTTGGATGTTATCTATCAACTCGCACGTTTACTGAAAACACGACATACAATTTTGTTTGTGACATACTCCATAGAGGGCTAAGCTAATGGGTAAAGGTCATACAGTCAGCACCTCTGAGTAACCTACTGCAGCAGCATTCCAACCCTTAATTAACAGAAATAGAGAAGTACCTGAAACCTCTCCTCAGCAATAGCCTCTTTCAAAAGCCTCCTCAATCGCAAAACAGGCTCTTCTTCCTCAAATAATCTTAAAGAATCACGTATTCTAGCAGCTTCTTTATAATCCTGCAAGTAGACATAAGATATCATTTACTTATGTTTTACAGTTCTGCTACGCTACGAGGCAAATCCTTTTAAAACAAATGATCAAGTGTAAATTCGATCCTTGGCTTTAGATGACTCATAATGAATATAGATCGACAATCGCAATGAATAACTAGAAACTGCATTGATTTTCCTTCACATGGATTGTGTCACAACTCAAAATAGACAAACAATTCCAGACAGAAGTTAGCAGTACAATAAGTAACCTCTGATGACTATGTTAGGCAAACTCATGCTGATATGTTCCCAATTTCCTGATTCTAACAAAAAAAGGCAAATCCAATTCCACATAACTAACAAAAGCTAAAACCAAACACCACCTAATATCTCAACCCCCAAAAAGGTACCCACAGTTCAACAAACAATACAAGAAATCAATAACAACTTTTATCTCCGATTTCGCAGCAATCCTCGTTACCACAGATATTTTTCTCATGCCCGTGTGCCAACTAGCTTAACAGGTAAAGTCGATGCTGGGTTTGAACCCTTTGTAACAAAAAAAATGAGTAATTATTTTCTGATCCTAGACAAAAAGGCAATTCAAACCCACATGATGACATGAATAACAAAAAAGGAAACAATTTAACAAGTCCTTCAACAATCTACCAAATAAATATAAATGATTCGGGTGAAATTACATAACGGGCCTCGGTCACACCCGAGACGGGAAGAGTCCACTCACAAGACAAGAAGGTTCCACTCTAAAACCAATTGGCAATAGAGTAAGTAACCCCTTGCTTTATAAGGTCGATCATCTTTCTCTCATCTTTCCATGTGGGACACATGTGACTTGGGTTCAGGAGCCATTCTCAACAATTTGTAACAGCAAATTAACAAACAAATCATGCATAAATTATTAAATTAAAGTAGTAGTAGTAGCCGTAGTTGCTCAGATATGGCAATTCATTCCTACTACTGTTTCCTATAATAAATAAGCAATCATTTTTCTAAGTTCTAACCCAATATACAGCAACCAATCTTTAAATAACAATCAAACAAAACAACAAATCTATCATTAATTTCAACCAAAAAGAACGAACTTGATCAAAATTGCATCAAAAACAAAACAAAAGGCATCCTTCCAAAAGCACACCTCAGCTTTGGCAGCCACCTCCATCTGTTGCTTAAGCATAGCATAAGTTTGAGTCCGGTTCAGGAACCCACTTTGACCCGGACCCGAATTCGGGTTGGGGCTAGGACTCGGGCTTGGGCTTTCCCCACCAACATTCCTTGGAGAAGAAGAAGCCACAATCTTGCAATATTTGACACCAACATCTCCTCCTCCTCCTATGGTTGAACAACACCAGTTTCTTCTGACACCCAACTCAAATTCTGAGCACCCATTAATGTTATTCCTGAAATGACATGATTTTGAAAGTGTTCCTCCAAATATATTGAAATCTGGACAAACTTTTAGGCCCAAAGATTGCATTTTTTTTTTAAATTTGGATTTAGTTAGATCGAAAGGAATTAATGAGGGTTGGATTAGTTTTTACTTAAGAAGGTGGCCTGGAAAGTTTCTTGGTTTATTTTGTGAATGAAAAAAGGTTTGAGAAGAAAGAGGTGAAGATTATTGATTTGTGAATACGACATTTTGGAGTTTTTTGGGTATGAATCTGAAGGAGGCGCTCATCCTCATTTACTCACCGCTCATTTGCGGATTATATAAAATATATATACAGTATATGCCATTTTTATATTTTTATCTCCTTCTGCTATATATGAAAATCAAAATCAAAATGGTGTTTCATCTCTGTACACTATTTGTACGACTACATTCTATCCAGTAATTAAGACTTCCAAAATACGACTGTCAAAAAAAAAAAAAAAAAAAAACTTCCAAAATACGTACTCACTTATTCCATACGAAGTAGTCCCTAGGTTCACGTCCAAAACCTTCTCATTTATCTTTTCGACATTATTCACAATTAAGAAGAACTTTCGATATTCACGATAATTTATTAGAGAATATATATATATATATATATATAATTATATATATATGAGATCTTTTTTATTCGTCTTTAAAATACATTATCGGTATCAAATTTTCATAATTTTTATTAATATGTAACGAAAAATATTAAAGACGCAAAATGTGTGTCGACAAATGTGAAAAAACAAAAGGGAATGTTACACTTGAACAAATGGAGTATTCTATTAAGATAGGTTCCACCTTTATTCCAATTAGAACCGTACCATCCGACCCAATTTTTTAGTGGGCTTGGACACAACATTTTCAAAAAATACAAAAGTCTGACCCGCGAATCCGTCCCAAACCTGCTAACCCGCTTGTCCGTGGACCAAAATATCACACTTACCCCGACTCATGTCCAGCCTGAACTTGCATATGACCACCTATAATTCCAATGCCTATAAGGGCAATAATAATGGGTAGTTCTTGACTTCTTGTTCTTGGGTTTGTAACAAAAAGTTTGTCCTTAATTATTTGACAAAATTATTGATTTGAAAATAAGAACCAAGTTTGTCTTAACAACAATAAAATTTGACCTATGAATGCACATCTTCTAGGAGTATTTATCTTGATCTATCTAAGAACTTTGTATAAAGTTCTTCCACCATAGTTAAAAGTAACAAGTTTGTGGAGATTTTCAAAAGTTGACATGGAAGAGAAGAACTTTATTTAGAGTTTGTCCATTACCTTGCTCCGTTTATAAATGACTGCTCTATTTTATGAATATATGTGAGAAATATTATATTAAAATGAGATAATAATTTGTGAGCGGTGTAGTATATAATACAGTAATAATCAATACATACATACATAGAATTAGGATCCCGTCCGAACCACAACTTCGGTGCTAACCGTCCGAAGTAAGAAATCCCAAAATCAACAGCTCTTCTACATCAATAAAAAATCAAAAATTAAAGGGTAAAAACTATCTTTAATCTAAATAATCGGGATCTAAATTATTTTGATTCGTGTAATTCACACTGGTGGAACTCAACTAATTAATTATCTTCTTCTAGTGATTTTTTAGGTTACCTTCTTCTATAATTTTGTTTTTCAAGTTTAATTTGTTTCCATTTTATTGCTATTCAATCGTTAGCTTTAATTTCCTATTAACTTTAGTTTTATCTTTGTTGGATCAATGACTAGAGAATTCTTTATGTTAGTTGCATATATGTTTGAAAATAGTTGAAGTCAAAGGAACGTAATTGTACGTAAAACCCTTATTTGCTATTTTTGTTTGATAAATTGAATTTTAATTTGCTTTAACTAATTAATTGGTACTTTTGATGTGATAAGAAGCTATTAGTTTGCTGTATGCAAGTATGAAATCTCGTGTCCTTTCAACAAATATTGTAATGAATTCATTTTTATAGTGTCATGACAGGCTGGAGTCGTATGCCTCAAATTACAATTTATAAGCACTTAAATCTAAATACTAAAAACGTAGTAGAGTAGAAATAAGGGTCGAACCCAAAGGAATCAAATTAATCTAATTATGCTAACTAAAGTGTAGATAAAATCAACCTCTAATGTAATTAAAAACCGTAGTAACCAAAGGGGGGTTTTATAAATGAAATTCTAATAAACTAAAGCGAAAAGCTAATAAATCGAGATATCAAATGATGAAATAGAACTTAGACACAAGCACAAATCCACATTCAATAGCGATTGATCATCGTAAGACGGTTTCAATTAACAACCTTGACCACTCTATCGTGAACATGAAATTCCAATTCTCTTAAGAATAGTTAACTAAAACGAATCCCGTTATTAATTAACCCTAACCGTAAAACAACCTAAACAATCCAGTTCTAGGTTCAATTAGACGGAAGCAATATAGATCTGAGAATTCGATAGAGAATAAATAGCACGTACAATCCAGTCGCACCTCAGATATTTATATGAATCGCTTCTAAGTACTAATACCAACGTATCCCGTTCAATATTAATTCCTAGTTGTTACTAATGTAAAGTTAATCAATAAATCCTACTCATTAACGATACTAACGATAGAACGATGCAATTAAGTACTAGTTGTACACCTAGCAATCAACAACAACATTCATGAAATTAATAACAAAGCAATTCATAATAATCAAGGTTAATAATCAAAACATTCAAACTCATAGACGTTTCTTGAGCGTTTCAAAGGCCTGAATCTAAGTAGAGAAGATTAGTTACACATACTTGCGATGGAAAATTAGGGTTCTTCAAAGGTGTCCATTTTCTTCCAACCTTACGTTAAACTAGTAGATGTGATGAATGATGTCAATAATAATAATCTCCAACTAAGCTTAACCTAATAAAAGTTTACTAATAATAATAAAATAATAAAATATCATAGTGATACTAGTAATACTAATAATAATAAAAACTAGTAATAAAGTTTCCTAAATAAAACTAAAGTCTTAAAACATAGCAAATATCACGAGATAAGACAAGACACGTTAGACGTTCTAGGCATCCGCGCGACCCGCCTGGGTGTGGCGCGACTCGCGGTTTCTCTATGCGACTCGCCTGGCCGGCTGTAGCTGCTTCTCGTGATCCTTTGATTCTATCGTTCCGGGTCTTCAAGTGGGCTATCTTCTTCATATTTCATTCCCTCTTAGCCCAAATCGACGGTCCAATGATTAACATCCTCAAAATAGTCTATATTACATTTATACCAAACTGACACAAATGCGATACAAGTCAACCGATTTAGCTCACAAAATATACCAAAACCGTCGTAATAAATATGACTAAATACGGCCCATCAAATATCCCCACGCTTGAACCTTTACTCGTCCTCGAGTAAAAACTCGAAGAACACCATAAACACAACCGTCACTAGTCTGAAATGCGTGAGAATAACATTACACACACCGGCCCTCACTCGTCTTCCACCAATCTCCCTTGTTATGAGATAATGCACATGCTAATCCAACATTCTCATGAAACTCAACTCAAATGCTCCATTGAATCAACACACCCAATATCAAACTATTATCATCGACCCAATTCATCAAAATAAGTAACATTAGCAAATAAATATAAGCTAAAACTTACATCTACCGTCCCTTATTTCTCCAATCTTAGAACGGGTCACATGTGCTACAAATGTCACCGGTGGTACAAAACATATACCACAATATTCTACAACCCACACATGCGATCAATCCTAAACGCCTCTAATAGTTCAATATAAACCAAACAAACATCATCAATCGCATAGAATATAGTGCTACGACTACACCGCACCGCGATTCTTCTTACCTTAGCCAACTAATCCTACCCTTCCGACCTTCTTTGTCACCCTTCTTATGACGCCAACACCAAAAATGGAGAAAGTAGTAGTGAGTTTTTTCCTAATTCCCTCATTTTGCTTAGAGCGTCCGCCCTTGCGGATTTTCACTCTAGCTTTCATTTTTTTTCTCACACTACTCTCGTGGCACGCAACTTGATTTTTCTTTTTACCCGGAACGCCCTTTCGGGTTTTCATTCCGTCCTCGGCCACATTCCCCATTTCTTGCCTAGGCGCCCTTTCCGGGTTTTCACCTAGCCGGGTTTATTTATTTCTTTTTGTTTTTTTTTTTTTCAATTTTTCTCTGTTTTTTTCTTTTTTCATTTTTTTAGATTAAAAGACGTAATACAAGCTAACTACTATATACAACGAGATAATTTCCCTTCCCATGCTTGAATAACACATCGTCCTCGAATGTGTGAACAAAGGACAATAAAATGAATGGGAAGAGAAATACCTCGGGCTCAAGAGTGAGAAGAGGAGCCGGCGTCACGTGACTTAGCCTCACGTGCCGCCCTCCTAGATGATCTCTCTTGCTCACGGGCTGCAAGCTCTCCATAAAACTCGGGAGACGGTTCCGAGTAGTCATTAGGGTGCAACTTCAATTGTAACCGATTCATACATCGACCGAATTCAGCGGCCAACCTACTGTTGTCAACAGATTCTTCCACTCGTTCTTCTATTGCTTCGCGCCAATCGCTCCAACGATCAAAATCAGACGTACCCTCGGGCTCCTCCACAACCGGGGCGATAGGCTCGGTAGTTGGTCTAGGAAATTTCTCATCATGAGGAAGGTAAAACGCAGCCGCAGTAGGCCCCAACGGTAACGGTTTCCCATCCGGACGAGGCAAAATCATGAAATGATGGTGGGACGTGCCAAGCGTCCAGATTAGGTGGTGTTTAGCACTCGGTCGCGAAATCATAGAACAACTCTTCATGAACTTTATACTAATAGCAATATCACCTACGGGAGAATCCGTCATCTTGGGTAGGCCAAGATACTGAGCTAGAAGAGTAACCATACCACCAATCGAAATATTCACCGAGACCGATTTCTGATGCTTCTCACAACAAGTCATGAATATATCGACCCAATTCGGGGTTCCCAAAAATTCGGGCATCATGGCCCACAAATACATCAAATCCGCCCTAGGTAGATGTGTCAGATCACCCTTGCAAAGAAATATGGAGTTCAAAAGTCGGTGAACATAACGAAGGGCAGAATGACGAATATCAGCATTCTTAGCCCCCTCATAAGCACTCCCAGCTATTTTCAACCAAAACTCATCCATCATACGAGTAGTAGGAGTCAGAAATGCCGCCCCCCTCTCGGTGCTATACCCAACGCCTCCCTCAATTCTGTGAAGTCTACATCTCGTTCTGAATCTCCGAGATGAAAAGTAATGTGAGGGGGGTTGTCATCACGATGGACTTCTAAGGTGGACAAGAATTCAAGTGTGTAGCGCTTATACGTGTTCGCGTGCATATCGTAAAAGTTTGCTAACCCAATACGAGTCAATAATGTCAACACCTCATCACTAATCCCGAGCAACTCCAATGCCAAATTATCGACAAACTTAGTCGACATAATAACTCGATCAAATAGTTGGCGCCATACCGATTTCTGTTTCACACTCAAATTCTTACACCCCATATAATCAACCGCGGTCGTTTTTTGTTTCTTTGGGGCCATGGCTCAAGTAACAAGTAAAGTTGAACCTACTCCAGACAGACTTGAAATCTACTAACTAGACGGACCAACCCTAAACACACCATTCTATCTCAATTAGAAAAGTAGGGCTGTCTATGACTGTATATCAACCAAAGATTTTCCGTTGACTACCTACTGAAATCACAGCACACAAACTACTGAAATCACAGCACATAAACAAGACAGACCCTAAACAGCTCCACAAATGGCAAGGGAATAGAGTGAAAGGATGAAAAGGGTCGAAAACTTACGAGACTGGACAAAATACAACACCAAGCGAATCCCGACTCACACGACGGCCTGAATACTTTCGGAACTGACCGACGGTAGACTGACGACAGAAATAGGTCGACTGGTAGATTGACAAGGATTGAAGACGAATCGACGCTGACAGAACAGAGATGCGGACAGAACACAACCCACACCTTGCCTATTACCGGAGCCCTATCACCGACGACCAACTGATGGACCAGGCAACAAACCCACACACGAGTCGCCTAATACCCACGCGACTCGCCTGATCACTCACCGGACCACGAACAGTGACGACAAATTGAAGGCGACCGACGACGACCACGACTGACGAAGACCGACGACGACCACGATTGACGATTGAGATTAGGGTTAGGACTTTTTGGGGGGAAATTGAAGGAGTATGAAGTTAGGAGTTTGGATTAATTTGATTCAGATAAGAAGAGATTAGGGTTTTAGAATTTGATTTGGGGTAATTGAGATTGAATTGGGAAAGGAATTTAGGGTTTTGAATTTGGGGAAAATTAGATTAGGAATAGGGAAAGATGAAGTGAAGAGAGGGAGTCGGGTAACTTGTTTCAATTTTTGATTTTTTTAATAATAAAAAACTGACCTGTGTGTGTAGGGGGCGCGCGACTCGCATAGGGTCCGCGCGACTCGCGCTGATGCTTGTAAATCCGCTCTTTTTTCTTTAATTTTGCTCAGATTTTGAGGGGTCTCCATGCTAGTCGCCCAGGACCCATGCTAGTCGCCCCATCTCCTGGAAAATCGACGTTCTTCTCCTATTAAAACATCAAAAGTTAGTAATAAAAACTAAGTTTAAGAAAAACAACGATTAAGAAAAGCAACGAAATTAATACTACGACCTATACCCCGTAAAATAAAATTTTACAAAAATCTACAAAGCGGGTTGCCTCCCGGAAGCGCTTTTGTTTAAAGTCGTTCGCTTGACTAAGACGGATGTCAATTTTCGTGGATAGGGTCGTAGAGGACTAGAGGGCCATCGACTCCACTACGTTAGCTTCAAATCCTTCATAATACGGCTTAATATGTTGTCCGTTGACCTTCAAAATCTTGTTTGTCTCAGAATTTCGTACTTCAACTGCACCATGAGGGTAAACATGAGTTATAATGAATGGACCAAGCCAACGGGATTTTAACTTACCGGGAAAAAGACGAAAACGGGATTGAAATAAAAGGACTTTTTGCCCAACTTGAACGTCTCGCCTCAAGACCATCTTATCATGCCAAGCCTTCGTTTTCTCCTTATAAGTTGCCGCGTTCTCATATGACTCGAGACGTTGCTCCTCCAACTCTTGTAATTGTAGCTTACGATGCATTCCCGATTCATCTAAATTCATATTGAATCTTTTTATCGCCCAATATGCTTTATGCTCTAGCTCCACGGGAAGATGACAAACCTTCCCGAACACTAATCGATATGGAGACATGCCGATCGGGGTTTTGTAGGCCGTTCGATAGGCCCATAATGCATCGTCTAACCGTCCACTCCAATCCTTCCGATTTGGATTGACCGTCTTTTCTAGGATGAATTTAACTTCTCGATTGGACACTTCAGCTTGTCCATTTGTCTGCGGATGGTAGGCCGTGGATACTTTATGAGTGACAAAATACTTTTTGAGCAAAGCACTTATCATTTTACTCACGAAATGAGTACCACGATCACTAATCAAGGCCTTGGGAATTCCAAATCGAACAAATATGTTAGCCTTGATAAAATCCGCCACCACCTTAGAATCATCGGTCTTAGTGGGGATCGCTTCCACCCACTTGGACACATAATCGACTACAAGTAAAATGTTGAGATTATCGTTCGATTTTGGAAACGGTCCCATGAATTGAAATCGATCCCTCATACATCAAATATCTCACAATTAAGCATATAACTTTGAGGTATCTCATTTTTCCGGGAAATATTCCCCACCCTTTGACAATGTTCTCAAGCTTGACAAAAGACTTGGGAATCTCGAAACAATGTGGTCCAATAGAAACCGCAATCTAACACCTTCCTTGTCGTCCTCCGTGCACCAAAGTGACCTCCACACGCTTAAGAGTGACAAAACGTGAGAATTGAAGTCATCTCATTCTCCGGAACACATCTTCTAATAACACCATCGGAGCAATGTTTCCATAGATATGGCTCATCTCACACATAGTACTTCGCATCACTACGAAGCTCGTCTTTTTGAGATTTTGAGAAAACCGAAGGAAATTTAGATGAACAAAGAAAGTTTACCAAATTCGCATACCAAGGTTGAACCGAGTTAAGCGCAAATAAACTTTCATCGGGAAACACACCCTTGACCGACTCTTTCTCATGCGACCCGAAATCAACATCAATCAATCGACTCAAATGATCGGCAACCACATTCTCGGCTCCCTTTTTGTCTTTCACCTCAAGATCGAACTCGCTAAGTAAAAGGATCCACCGGATCAATCTCGGCTTATCTTCTTTCTTAGACATCAATAGCGCAATGCCGCATGGTCAGAATACATAATCACCTTCGTTCCTAACAAGTAAGATCGAAATTTCTCCAACCATACACGACCGTTAGGAGCTCCTTTTCTGTGGTGGTGTAGTTCCTTTGAGCTTCATTAAGGGTCATGGAGGCATAATGAATGACATGAGCTATCTTTCCAACTCTTTGACCTAACACTACTCTTAATGCATAATCACTCGCATCGCACATGATCTCGAAGGGGAGAGACCAATCCGGAGCTTGAATAATTGGAACCGACGTAAGCCTACGTTTCAACTCATCAAAAGCCTCCTTGCAAGCTTTATCAAATACAAAATCTATCTCCTTTTGTAGCAATTTGCACAGCGGTGTGGCTATCTTGGAAAAGTCTTTAATAAATCTTCTATAAAAACCTGCATGACCAAGAAAAGACCGCACTTCCCGAACATTAGTAGGGTAAGGTAGAGAAGAAATGGTATCAATTTTTGCTTTGTCTACCTCTATACCCTTTGATGAGACCACATGTCCGAGAACTATACCTTGCTCCACCATAAAGTGACACTTCTCTGAATTCAAGACAAGGTTAGTTTCAATCCAACGCTTAAGCACAAGAGATAGATGATGTAAACAGGAATCAAAAGACTCACCATGCACCGTAAAGTCATCCATGAACACTTCAATGAAACGTTCAACATACTCCGAGAATATACTTATCATACATCGCTGAAATATCGCGGGTGCATTACAAAGACCAAAGGGCATGCGTCTATACGCAAACGTTCCAAAAGGACAAGTGAATGTGGTTTTTTCTTGATCCTCGGGGGAAATAGCTATTTGGAAATAGCCCGAATACCCATCTAAGAAACAATAGTAGGCTTTCCCCGCTAGTCTTTCTAGCATTTGGTCAATGAAGGGAAGGGGGAAGTGGTCTTTCCTAGTTACCGCATTTAATCTACGGTAATCAATACACACCCTCCACCCGTTTTGAATCCTAGTGGGGACAAGCTCACCATCTTTGTTCTCAACTACGGTCACCCCCGATTTTGTAGGGACTACTTGCGTAGGACTTACCCATTTACTATCAGAAATAGGAAAAATCATACCGACTTGTAGTAGCTTGAGAACCTCTTTCTTCACCACCTCCATCATAGGAGGATTTAATCGACGTTGTGGTTGCCTCACCGGTTTAGCCTCATCTTCAAGTAAAATCCAGTGCATACAAGTACTTGGACTAATACCTTTGATGTCGGCAATTGTCCATCCAATGGCTTGCTTGTTCTCCACAAGAACGTCCTTCAACTTGCTCTCTTGTTCCTTGGTGAGCTTAACCGGTAGTGTTTCTCCCTCACCAAGGAACACATACTTCAAGTGCTCCAGTAGAGCTTTAAGCTCCACCAAAGGTGCCTGCATAATAGAAGGCAACAATTTCTCCCTAGGAACAGTTAGTGGTAATGGGTTCTGAAAACTAGATAGTGGTCTCCTCGAATCATGAAATTCCGCCACAACTTCCTGCAGATTAGCAGAAAAAGCATATTCTACCTCCTCATTACTCAAACTGTTCTCCAAAGCTACCTGCAACTCATCAGAACCATTCAGGTCAAAGAATTCCTGTGCTAATGGATCAACGATATCAATAAAATTGACAGAATGGTGATCTACGGGGTATTTCATGGCATCATAGATGTTGAAAGTTACTAATTGGCCATTGGACTCCATAGTCATAGATCCATTAGAGACATCAATCTTCGTGCTTGCCGTTTTCAAGAACGGCCTTCCTAGCAAAATCGGAGCCACATGGTGATCATGTTCCATGTATAGCATATAAAAATCAGCAGGAAAGATTAGATTGTCAAATAAAACAAGAACATCCTCGATAATACCTTTCGGGTAGACATTCGATCTATCTGCCAACTGAATTACAACACTAGTATTACTCAAAGGACCGAGTTGCATAGATTTATACACAGAATAAGACATCACATTTATAGAAGCTCCTAAATCTAGCATGGCCTTATCAAACTTAGTGTTACCAATGGTGCAAGGAATCGTGAACATACCCGGATCACTACATTTAGGTGGTAGTTTTCGTTGAAAAACGGCGGACACATGTTCACTTACCTTAACTTTCTTTACCCCTTTTAGCTTGTTATTCCTTTTAATAGTTCACAATTCTTTTAAAATTTTTGCGTATTTAGGAATACTTTTCAAAAGATTAAGAAGGGGAATATTTACCTCGCACTTTTCAAATACCTCATAAATGTCTTTATCGTGCTCAAAGTGGCGAGTTCTCTTGAGTGCATCGGGGAAGGGTACCTTCGGTTCCACAACCAGTGTAGTAGTAATGAGCTCCTTTGCTTTGACAATAGGGGTTTGCTCCTCCTTCTCGATCACTATCTCTTCTTCTTCCTCTCTTATGACCGGTTGCTTTGCTACCTTTTTCACCTTCTCGACCTCCTCTAATTGCCTTCCGTTCCTCAATGAAAAGACACTCACATTCTTAGAAGGCACCACCGTTTGGGACGGGAGTCCCGTAGAATCTCGAGCTTCCAAACGACTAATAGAGGTCGCCATTTGTCCCAATTGAGTTTCAATGTTTTGGATACTAGCTTTGTTCCCCGTTTGATGTTGAAGAAGCGTAGCTTGAAGATTGGACATTTGGGTGGTTACCGTAGCTTAACTAGCAACCAATGCGCGTATCATGTCCTCGGTGGACATTTGACCACTAGGTGGGGGTGGAGTAGGAACCGTGTTAGGAACTTGTTGTTTAGCAAAGAATTGTTGCTTCGCTTGACCGACTTGATTCCCTTGATTAAATTGTTGATCCCCTTGACGAGTTCTCCACCTCATGTTGGGATGATCTCTCCATCCGGGATTAAAGGTATTAGAGTAGGGATCCCATTTCTTCTTTTCCCCGGTTTCCCATATTCCATTCACCTCCTCTTGATCCGCTTCATACATGTGAGGACAATGCTCACTCGGATGTCCTCGGTAGAACAAATACCGCACATCATAACTTGATTTGTTTTCCCCGACATCATATTTTGGACAAGAGCCGTTAAGCTATCAACTTTATGTTCAAGGCTGGAGGATGATGAATTACCTACGGCGTTCACTCCCCGTTTGGAATATTTTCGAGAAAAATCTCGAGAGCTTTCAACTAGCTCCTGGATAACCTCTATAGCAGCATCTGGACTCTTGTTCACGATCGATCCCCCACATGCCGCATTCAGAGTGCGAGCATCCTCCACACAAAGACCTCCACAAAAGTACATCACAAGGTCTTGAGGATTGTAGCCATGATATGGGCATGTAGCACACAGCTTCTTAAAACGTTCCCAATACTCGTACATCGTCTCACCATCTCGTTGCACCGCATTAATAATCTGCTTCTTCAAGTGGGAGGCTCGAGATGCCGGAAAATACTTCTCAAGGAACGTCTTCTTCATCTTTACCCATGTATCAATACTTGCCGGTGGCAAGTAATATAACCAATCTCTCGCAGAATCCTTCAACGAGAAGGGAAAGGCCCTTAGCTTAAGCTGCTCATCAGTGACGGACGCCGGTTTCATACTCAAGCATACAATATGAAAATCCGACAAGTGCTTGTTAGGGTCCTCATCGATTAAGCCATGGAATGTGGGTAGTTGATGGATCAAACCCGACTTCAATTCGAAAGTGGCATTCGCACCCAATGGTGGGTACGTAATGCACAAAGGTTGTTGTGCAAGGTCAGGTGCTGTCAGCTGCTTAATTGTGTTGGCCAGCCATGATAAACGACTCATCTTCGGATTCGGAAGAAACTTCAGTATTCACGGGAATAATAGGAATATCGTCGTTAAACTCTAGATCCTCGAATTCCTATGTTCCGATAACTATTGCTCCCTCTCCGATTCTCCGTGACCTGCGCAAGGTGCATTCAATCTCTGAGTCGAATGCCTCGAGGTTCAAGTTAGAATAACGAGTATTATACATAAACTACACAAAATAAAATAAAATAAAATTAGCTATAATAAAAAGAAATTAAAAACTACACTAGAAAACACAAAAAAAAAAAATACCGATTCCCCGGCAACGGCGCCAAAATTTGACAGACTGGAGTCGTATGCCTCAAATTACAATTTATAAGCACTTAAATCTAAATACTAAAAATGTATTAAAGTAGAAATAAGGGTCGAACCCAAAGGAATCAGATTAATCTAATTATGCTAACTAAAGTGTAGATAAAATCGACCTCTAACGTAATTAAAGACCGTAGTAACCAAAGGGGGGGGGGGGGGTTATGAATGAAATTCTAATAAACTAAAGTGAAAAGCTAATAAATCGAGATATCAAATGATGAAATAGAACTTAGACACAAGCACAAATCCACACTCAATAGCGATTGATCATCGTAAGACGGTTTCAATTAACAACCTTGACCACTCTATCGTGAACATGAAATTCCAATTCTCTTAAGAATAGTTAACTAAAACGAATCCCGTTCTTAATTAACCCTAACTGTAAAAAAACCTAAACAATCCAGTTCTAGGTTCAATTAGACGGAAGCAATATAGATCTGAGAATTCGATAGAGAATAAATAGCACGTACAATCCAGTCGCGCCTTAGATATTTATATGAATCGCTTCTAAGTACTAATACCAACATATCCCGTTCAATATTAATTCCTAGTTGTTACTAATGTAAAGTTAATCAATAAATCCTACTCAATTAACGATACTAACGATAGAACGATGCAATTAAGTACTAGTTGTACATCTAGCAATCAACAACAACATTCATGAAATTAATAACAGAGCAATTCATAATAATCGAGGTTAATAATCAAAACATTCAAACTCACAAACGTTTCTTGAGCGTTTCAAAGGCCTGAATCTAAGTAGAGAAGATTAGTTACACATACTTGCGATGGAAAATTAGGGTTCTTCCAAGGTCTCCATTTTCTTCCAATCTTACGTTAAACTAGTAGATGTGATGAATGATGTCAATAATAATAATCTCCAACTAAGCTTAACCTAATAAAAGTTTACTAATAATAATAAAATAATAAAATATCCTAGTGATACTAGTAATACTAATAATAATAAAAACTAGTAATAAAGTTTCCTAAATAAAACCAAAGTCTTAAAACATAGCAAATATCACGAGATAAGACAAGACGCGTTAGACGTTCCAGGCATCCGCGCGACCCGCCTGGGTGTGGCGCGACTCGCGGTTTCTCTATGCGACTCGCCTGGCCGACTGTAGCTGCTTCTCACGATCCTTCGATTCTATCGTTCCGGGTCTTCAAGTGGGCTTTCTTCTTCTTCATATTTCATTCTCTCTTAGCCCAAATCGACGGTCCAATGATTAACATCCTCAAAATAGCCTTATTACATTTATACCAAACTGAGACAAATGCGATACAAGTCAACCGATTTAGCTCACAAAATATACCAAAACCGTCGTAATAAATACGAATAAATACGGCCCATCATGTCACGGAGTATTTACGGAGTAATCTTCTTTATATATATATATATATCACGTTTGCTGCCTAATAATACAACCCTAAACCCTTTTCCGTTCGACTTAAGATCCTTACATTATTTTGACATTCAATATGAGAACAGTAACATTATTATAATATCTTAAATATAGTAACAAATGTTAACGTTACATTAAATTAAAATATTAGCATCAAAGGATTGATATTTTACATACATAATATACCAGCTAGATAAGTGCCATTTTTAAATAGCCCCACGACAAGGTATCACCCATAATATTGTTAGAGTAATATTACAATATTGACACGTTTGTAAAAGAGTAACAATGTTACGCTAACAACATTACTATGACACTATTACTGTAAACATGTTCACGTTTATTTTGCGAATTTAATGTGTATTCGAAGTAGACTATTTGTAGACTTTGTTCTTCGTTATGGAGTAATATTAAGAAGCATTTTAACGTATAAAAAGTAATTGAACTGATTAGTAACCACTTGTTTTTTTTTGTTGCAACAAATTAAATTTTCAATGTTCAATCCATGATGTTACAGTAGTATGATTACTGTATCGTTATTATATTACAGTAAGTATGTTATGGTAAACTCTAATCGTGTTACTGTATCAATGTTACTGTAAACTGTAATAACGTTACGATCACAATTTCACTGTAACATTGTTACCGTAACAGATGATTCTTATAGTAACAATCAATGAGGTAGTTACAATGTAAGTGACTCACAATTTTATAGAAAATTTGACTAATTTTTTCGGTGCAATGTAAGCTTATCATTAAAAATCAAAATCAATCAATTTACCACCATTCTATAATACGTACACTCCGTAGTATATAGAAAACTTGTAAGACCAAAAGTCTACAAAGTTACAACTAAATCTCATAAATCCTGTCTCAAACTTGAACGGTTAATTATATTGAGCGAAAATTGCAGGTGCTCATTCGGAGCAGCGAGGCTTGCTTGCAAAGCAACTATCTCCTGTCCAACTTTATAATCCGATGCGAAGCTTCCAAACTCCATGCATCCTCTATATGAAAAGATATCCAGCCCCATGCTAATATATGCACATTATGATCCATACTCCTATTACATATATTCCACAATTTAATGAACATTATCAAACAATACTACTAGTACTAGTCCATCTTACACAATTCTATTGACGACGACACATATCAAATTACCTAATCTATTTATACATTGTATTAGAAATATAGAGTAACTATTTAAAATCTTCAATGCCCTCATAAAAAATGAGCAAGCAAGTTTAATCAAACTGATGTCGTGTGACTTTGAAGTCTTATTGTAGAACTTGCTTCAATTTTGTATAAATAAGAGATCTTCGGGATATTTTTAGGGTTAATTCAAAAAATTAATTGTCGAGGAAAAATTTTGATCTGAAAAAATGAATAGATTTGAAGAGATCAAGGGTTTGGAGAGAAAAAACAAGAGAAAGAGGTATAGATTTGAAGAGAACATGGAGCGAGAATCTAGGAGGTAGAAGAAGAGATTTAGAGAGAGAGAGAAAGTTTCGAGGGGAAGAGGTTGATACACTCCGTATCTTCAAGCGCGTGATTGAGATTAATCACAATCATTCATCTAATTTGAACGTGTGTCTCTGATTTACGGGACAGACTCATCTAAAGAAGACCCACTCACCGGATGCAATTCCTATAGAGAGAGAGAGGCGAGATTAGGGAAGTTCCCTAGTGTTGATCTGGGTCTTCCAGATGGATGAGCTTCAATTTTTAAATGGGGGGGGCAAACATCAACCTTCCCCTCACCCAAATCAATCACTGTCATTACTTTTACTCTCCCGCCTATAACCCTTCCCAAGCCCCTCCTTTTCAATTCATTTCCTCAAGCACACTCTAATTCCATCTAACCACAAAAATCCCTCCCTAACAAAACTCCATCAAATAAGTTCCGGTCAATAACTTCGATTATACTCCGTCAACAACTCCGATCATACTCCGTTTTTCACACAGCATACTCCCTCAGTAACTCCAATCATCATACTAAGGTATGTTCATGCATAAACTTCGATCATCTTCATCTTCATGCTTCTTTTATTTTTCATATCTTTTTCTTTGGTATTTATAAAATTATTCATCTTCATTATCTACAAAAAAAAATGAAGGTTGAATATGGATGAATGGAGGTTGAATATTTAATGAATGTTTAAATATTTACGTTTTTTTTAAAGTCACAGTCGTCCATTTATCCATATTCAACATTCATTTTTTTTTTGTGGATAATGAAGATGAATAATTTTATAAATACAAAAAAAGGCATGAAAAATAAAACAAGCATGAAGATGAAGATGATTAAACGCATGATACCCTAATCCCAAGGTATTCTAAAGCTGCGTGATTCTACAATAAGTTTATAGCTGCGTGATTCTACAACATAATGAGTGTGACTATACAACATAATGAGTGTGATTTTACAACTGATCGAAAGTATGTGAACTTGCAATTCTGCAAGAACATTACGCACAAAAGTGTGTGACTATTTTCAGGTATTTGTTTTTATCTACGTTCAAGATTCCACATTCGTCAAACCCCTACTTCCGAAGCTCGACGATTTTCAAGTATTTGTTTTTATCTTTTTGGAGCATCTTTAAAATAATTAATCATCTTCATCTTCATGCTTGTTTTATATTTCATTCCTTTTTTTTGGTATTTATAAATTTATTCATCTTCATTATCCACAAAAAATAATGAAGGTTGAATATGGATGAATGGAGGTTGAATATTTAATGAATGTTTAAATAATTTGCTCTGATTCGTAGGTATAATCATCTTTGTAATTTTGAATGTGAATTTGCTAATGATGATTGAAGTATAATTAACTGCATGGCTTTTATTTTCTATTTTACGGTTTCAGTTTTATAGTCACACACTTTAGGTTGTATAGTCAAACAGTTGATGTTGTATAGTCACACTCATTATATTGCAGTGATTAGTATGTGTAATCATCTTTGCTAATGATGATTGAAGTATAAATAAGTATAATTTAATTGTATAGTCATAGAGATTAGGTTGTATAGTCACACAGTCGAAGTGGTATAGTCAAACTCGTTATGTTGTAGGACGATCACCGTTAGTATATTGTATAGTTACACTCATTATGTTGTAGGATCACACTAATTATTTTGTATAGTCATACAGTTGAAGTTGTATAGTTGTAGACACCCACATTTGGCTGCTAGGTGTCTATAGCAGTTTCCAAAAAACACCCGATGATGATCGGACGCAAACGTGCTTTCACGCGCTCGGATATGGGCTCAAAACCGTTAGTTTTTGGCTTGCGCTTTTTACGGAGTACAAATCTCACAAAACCAACGTTAAACTCAGGCCCAGCGGGTCGTTTCCAATCAAATAAGACTAATTTGGGTCAAAACCGACACCGAAAAGAAAACCGACTTTTCGAGTCAAACTCCGGTCAAAGCCGTTTCCGAGACACAAAACAGCCATACAAAATATCAATAATCTAATCTAAACACAAAATCCTCAAAAAATCTTGTCCGCCTCAGCCACTCGATCGAGTGTCAGCTCACTCGATCGAGTGGGCCTCTAGCAGGCCCTCTGATTTCCGTATATTGGGCCACTTGATCGAGTCCATCAGGGCACTCGATCGAGTAACCCTAGGTCGGGGAGTTGAGCAATGCTTATAAATACCTCCCTTTTGCAACACAATAAAGGACACACTTTTCGAAACCCTAACTTCCCCATACAACTTACAACCCTAGTATCTAGCAAACCCTAAATCACCATAACTCCATCTACATCTCGATACTCCCGTGCTCAAGCCACAATTAAGCGAGTCCCGTCCGAGAATACGAAACATGTAGGTTGAGGGTGCAACAATCCCAATTTCTTCTCTCTTTCTCCTCCCTTTTCTCGCGTCGTCCGTCCGTTCGTGTCGTCGTCGTTTTTATTTATTTATTTTATTTTCTCATCTCTAATATCGCTAATATTACTAGTATCAAAACATTAAATTACTCGCTAATTCGTGTCGGATACAAAGGATGACGGAATAAGGAAATCCGAATACAAGGGTGTTTCACCCACGTGGCCGGTCGCTTATCCCGACACCCCGAGTATTTGATTGTTGCGAAGCGAGTCAACATCAACAATAGCGTTTTATTATTCGTACCATCGCCATCATCGTTAATATTGCAATATTCATCGATTTTAAAACTATTTCGAATCAAACGCTTTATTTTTAAGTTAGGTCAAAACCCGTTGATGCGGATCTGACATCACATTATCCGCAAGGATTCGTTACGATGTCGAGATGCGGAAGGAATCAATTTTTAATTCAAGCAAATATATAAAGCGTCTTTCTTTAGATTCGATACCAACTCAATAGTCGGATATCGTATCTAAGTGAATTAGTCTACAAATTTAACTAACTCGAATTCGTTGATGCTAAAATTGTTGTCATATAGTTCGAAAGAACAAATCACGACACTATAAACGCGGAGATACTTTATTTCGTTTTAGTTCGATTTAAACGACTTACAACATCTTTTCTAAATTTCGCTCTAATAATTCAATATTGATTTCATAATCAAATACCGGATACGACGAGTATCAAAATCCGAATCGAGCACAAATCATACAATATTTCTGCCCGATTTGACAAATTACCAATTTCCCAAAAATCAAAAAGCAATTTCGAAGTCTATAACAAATTGCGAAACGAACCCTAGTTCGTATAGGGGGCACTCGATCGGGTGCCTAGCCCACTCGATCGAGTGGCACCCCAAAAACCGAGGCAGAAGGTTTTTTGAGAACCACTCGGCCGAGTCTCGCAATGACTCGATCGAGTGGCTGCTCACTCGGTCGAGTCCCTCCATAACTCGGTCGAGTGACACCTCAAATTCAGGGACAAAAACTTTTTCCAAGGTCCACTCGATCGGGTCCCTCAATGACTCGATTGAGTGGCCCTTTGTCACGTCAAACCGTGAATCCTACAACGCTTTTCGAGTCTCGATAATATTTTTTTTATGACTTCGGTCAACATGTGTCAAGTCTATCACGTGATTTATTACTTTCTAAAATCATGCATCATCTCGTTACATCATTCTATATTATTCGCAAACCGTTATTATCGTTACTAACACGTTTGTTTCTATTTTGACATTTTATTTCCGTTATTTATTTTATTGTACTAAAACGAATCTCGCATGCTAAATACAACTTTGACGTTAATTTCAGATGCATTAAATCGACATAGCAACTTATTCAAATATTCGCATATTTATTCAAAACGTTGTTTGTATATCATCTCATCGTATTACTAACGCGCGTATTCAAAAGTCAAACGATATCTTAGTAGAGGCCGCTAAGTGCGGGCGGGGTTGGGTGTTCTTTGTGAACTTCCCAACACGTACGCTCATCCCTTACTCAGAACCATGGTTTCCGGATATCCGAATCCATTGGCACAGAAGAGTCATTCAATACACGGTATCCGATAATGTCGGTATCGGTATCAAATGCAAAGGGACGAACCCCATAAACTCTGACATCCGAATGGGCCATACTTTGTGCATGGCCCACTAAGATATAAAGTGGGTTCGAACGGGCCTGAACTCCCACAAATTTCGGTGGCGACTCCACTTCGATTTAAATTTCAATTCGATCCATCTCACATGAGATTCATTCGCCTCCCCAAACCCGCGCGTGGCCGCGTCGGGGTGGACCTATGTCATGTCCACAATTTTGCGACTCCGCTGGGGATTAACTGATGCGTGACTTACCATCGGCATCCTCAGGGTGAGACTCGAATAGAAATCGTTTGGCTAGTACAATACGAGTTTTAGTTTTACGGTTCATGCATAACCCTATCTTTTCCCGGGCCGGTACTGGTGACCGACGTCCCACAACATGGATATGTCAAAGGTGTTCATAGTCGATTCGTATGGGTTTCGCGGCATGTTCTAAGCTCAACTCGACTTAGAAAGTCCGTCCCGATTCTCGGATAGGCTATGTGCACTAGTATAGACCCTATATAGACCGATCGAGACTTAGTGTAGAGCATACATGGTGTCGTTATTATGCTTACGTGACTATGTGCTACTTGGTTTCTAAGGTCGTTTTTCAAAAACTATCGTCTTCAAAAATTGCATCTTTTTTCAAAATATCCAATTTCAAAACTCGGGAAGCATACCGAATTTAGGACTTATGATTTTACTCAAAATAGCCTATTTATAGCCGGAATGCTGCCCATTTCAAAACTCAAAGACATTTTCGAAACTTCAAAATCTCTGCCCGATACGCTTTTCCGACTTTCGAAAAAATCGGGCCATCCACCGAGTTTTTTCGGATTTTCTCAAAAAAATCACTTTTCAAAACCTTCCTCTCCTTAGGACTTCCCGTATTTAGCAGTGTCGGGTCGTGTGATAAGTCGTCGAGGTCTTTAGCGTCGAAACTCTATCGATCTTACATCACGAGTTTCCTCCTTATCCCAGTCCGCCTTATTTGACTAAGGCATGGCCCACCTACGTAGGACATACTCCTACAAAGGACGGCCCGTCTACACGCTCGAGTCCAAAGTCTGGGGATGTCTCACGTGAACCTTCCTTCGAACAGGACTCGACCCACCCCACGAATCCTAAGGAAGGCCCACCTTTCACGAGTCACCCGTCTAGGTGTCTTTTCCAAGTCATTTCCTTTTCAGTCTTGCTTGGGATGTACTTTTTATTCTAGGATTTGGGCTAGTTTCTGTTTACGCGGTATTCTTACTGACAGGCCACCCGTAACCAGACGCCAACGCAAGATGCAAGAAACCTTGGACCAATTGGCAGCCTCGCTAGCTAAGCTTGAAGCCCAATTGACAGCTATCAGGATCGACCAGACAACCATTGCCACCCGTTTGAGTGCCGTGGAGAAAGGGACTTCCAATGCTGGAACTGAACCCACTGGGCCCATCGCTGAATTGGTGAGCGTCGTTCGCAAGCTCGAAGAACAGGTCCATTTGTCAACGAACAACTCGATCCATACGGAAAATGCTCGCTCCTACTCGCCTCTGAATGACGAGCTACCCGCCAACCTCAACCTTACGGGCATACCGAAGTTTGAGGGTACTGAAGACCCGGTTCAGCACATTCGGGCTTTCAAGGAGTTCATGGCTGTCAAGGGGGTGAAATACACCATGTTCAAGCAATTGTTTGCTTCCTCCCCCGAGAAGCATCCGAAAACCTGGTAGTACAGGCTCGATTCCAAGAAGTACAAGACTTAGGATGATGTGGCAACGGAATTCGCTCGGAATTACGCTGATAATACTGAGATCCAGACTACGATGCGTACTCTGGAAGTCATGGCCCAAGAGCCCAAAGAAGGTTTCACCAAATACCTTCAAAGGTGGAGGGCCGAGAGTGTGAAGTTGGTCGATAAGCCCAACGAAAAAGTGCTAGTGGAGGCCTTTGTCAAGAACCTCCTCCCTTCCTACCGGGTCCATCTCCGGTACGCCGTCATACCCAACTTTGCCACTCTAACTGAAATGGGGACAAGGATTGAGGATGACTTAAGGTTAGAAAGCCTTACTAAGGCCTCTATTAAGGGATATCAAGGGGCTAGCTCATCCACCAGCAAGCCAATATCTGTAGCTACGACCCGCAGCATCTTCGACGAGGTTAATCTACTGGATGCCTCATCCAAAAAGAATACTCCAACTCGGGTATTCACTGATATAGGGACTACCTATACATACGCCTTAAAAAGGCTATCTTCAAAGGGCCTAATCCAACTCCAGAAGTTCCGGTGGAGAAACGATCCAAGAGCTACAATGTCCAGGCCTATTGCCAATATCATCGAGGTAATGGGCACGATACTGAAAAATGCTGGAAATTGAAGCACCTGATCCAAGATCTGATCGAAAGCGGGAAAATACCATTGCCCGGAGACAAGCCGAGCAACAAAGAAAACCCGTTCAGTGCTCACGCCATTTTTACTGGGGAGGCAATCGATGGTTCTCATCTCATTTCCTTTTTTATCCCACAAATTAACGGGATATGGTTCGACGATGAAGAAGATGTCTACCTAGCCAAAGGGGAAGTTGTCCCCATCACCATTGAAGAGGTTCGAAAAGCTAAGTCTAAAGCCTTAGCCACCAACCACCTCGCCACCGCCGGATGTCCTACTCCAACAACCGTCACTGAACTTGCCAGGACGGAATCTACCCATGAGGAACCAAGCAACGACACGACCCTAGTCAAGCAATTGAAGAGGGTTCGAGCTGATCTAACCATATGGCAACTTCTGGTTAGCTCGCAAGAACATCGAGAAGCACTGACTAAGGCTCTCGATCAAATCAAGGTCGACTCACAGGTTACCCCCGCTGAAATGGTAGCCACTGATTAGTCTAGTTTAGTAGGGATTAATAAGGGTCATTTAGTTGACTATTTTGTAGATTTGGGTGTGTTTTGACGGATTATTGTGTGCATGTCATAATTGATGGGCTAAGGTATAAAATGTGTAATTAGGTGGATTAAAGGGTGAAAAGTAGTATGGGTTGTAATTGAAATGTTTATTGGGTTAAAGTGTTAACAATCTATTGGAAGTGAAGACAAATCAAGCCCAAAGTTAAAGTGGAAACCCAGACCAAGTAGAAGAAAGAAGTGGAGGATTTCTAAAATCCGCTGCCAGCGGATTTTCCAAATTCCGCTGCCAGCGGAATTTCTTGCCAGCGGCAGAAATTTATGCATAGGATTCCTTCTTGGATTCTTTTTCGCATAGGATTCTTTCTCTAGTCTTTTGTTCTTCTTCTTTACTCACCTCTTTTATTCTTCTTCTTCTTCTTCTTCTTCATTATGATCATTTTTATGAGGCATTTTATGAGGCTTTATAAGCCATTGATGAAGATGCTCCATGGATGACTATATAAAGAGGAGAAGTTCACCATCACATTCATCATCGAAGACATCAAGTATCATTTGTAATTCTCAAAAACACATACATTTTCTAGTTTATTTTGCAAGTAGTTCTTTTGTATGGAGGGCTAAGTTCTTATTCTTGGAACAAGTTATTGAAGCCTTTCAAGTTTAAGGAATTGTAAGACTCGTTTCTATTTTTCATTATTATTAGAATATCAAGTTTAATTTATAATAATTCTTGGCTTGTTAATTCATCTTCTAGTTTGATCACCTAGTGGTTGTTATTGATAAATCATTGCTAGAATAGTTAAATGAATCTTTTGTTTGTTTAACTATATCCGAGTAGCAAATATAATTCACCAATTTGTATACTTTTCATCGTTGTTGAGTTATAAGGATTAAACTTGTATGAAACAAAGTAATACCGCTTGAGTAATCATTCTTTCATCTTTGCTAAATTCCATCTTTTTAATCTACGTACATATTGATACGATTTAGATGCTTGATTTAAGTTGACAATATCGTAAGGGTTATTTGAGTATGCTTCTCATATCTTATAACTATTAATAAGTGAAATTAGAAGTCGATTAAACTTCATAACAAAGTATTTTAGTATAAATTGTAAAGTAGAAGAGTCAATGATCAATTCGTTAAACTTGATGGTGGATATTGCTTGGTCCAAGTATTTTTCTCATATTTGTTCCATCGTTCATTCATATTAGTTTATTTTATTTCGTTAATTTATTTCATTAGTTTATTAGACTTAGAATCAAAATCACTACAATCCCCCCATTCGGTTACTAAATTATATAGATTTACACACACTTAGACGGCATAATCACCTTCCTTGTGGGTTCGACCCCCACTTTCACTAACTACTAGTTTGTGTTAGAAGTGGATAAATATTGTAATTTGGAGGCTCACGACAAGCCTAGCCAAATTTTGGCGTCGTTGCCGGGGAAGGGCAATTTTTGTTATTTATTTGTGTGTTTTTCTATATATTGCTATTTGGTTGGTGTTTGGTTTATGCCGAACACCCGTTCTACTAACGATAAATTAGTAGATTTTGATCCAGAATTGGAGCGGACTCTTTGTCGCATTCGGAAGGAAATCAAGAGGAGGCTCGATTTTGATAACATAGTTGAGGAGACAAAGGAGATCAAAATGGTCAAAGAAACAAGAACCTTGAAGGAGATCAAAGCTCCCGATCTTTCTCAACAACCACTTTGCATTACTTTTCCGGCCTTGGCGGAAAATGCAACCTTTGAATTGAAGTCGGTTTTGATCCACTTATTACCCTCATTCCATGGGTTAAGTGGTGAGGACGCACACAAGCACTTATCCGAGTTTCATGTTGTATGCACTAGCATGAAGCCCAATGGTGTTATCGAAGAGCAAATCAAGTTGAGGGCATTTCCATTTTCCCTCAAAGATGCCGCTCGGGATTGGTTGTACTACCTTCTACCGGGTAGTATCACAACTTGGGAATTAATGAAGAAGGCATTCCTTGAGAAGTACTTCCCCGCCGCCAAATCGTCAAGTATCAAGAAGAAGATATCCAATGTGGAGCAAGACGATGGGGAAACACTTTATCAATGTTGGGAGCATTTCCAAAAATTATTATCAAGTTGCCCATATCATGGGTATAGTGCTACCGATCTTATCCTCTATTTTATTGGAGGATTATCTCCGGATGATGCCTGAATGGTCCATGCCGCTAGTGGAGGAGGCATTGTTAATAAAAATACGGATGATGCTTATGCATTATTGAGTGAGCTTGCTGAAAGCTCACGCCAATTTAGTGTGAGAACTACCACAAAGAGGGTGAACATGGCTACTTCAAGTTCTCACACTTCACTTGAAAGGAAGGTTGAAGATTTGGCTTCCATGATGAGGGACATGAGGAAGGGGAATCAACAACAAGTTCAAGCTTGCTCTATTTGTTCGTCACATGGGCATTTCGCCGACAAGTGTCCACTTATGGAAGAGGAGGCCACCGAGGAGGTAAATACGGTCGGTGCTTTTGGCCAAAAGAGGTATGATAATTTTTATATGAGAAGAGACCATCCCGGGTTCCAATATGGAACCCACCAGGAGGCTTACAACCTCAAGGTCAAATTTTTAATCAACCTCAAGGCCAATCCTTTGGCCAACAATTTGGTCAAGTCCGACCCCGTTTCATTCCTAGAAACCAAGTCCCAAACACCTTCACCCCACAAGCCCAAACCACCACACCTACTATGTCCACGGAGGACATGATCCGGGCTTTAACCTCTAATGTTGCTACATTGCAAGCAAACCAAGCCGAATTCCAACATGACACTAAAACTAGCATTCAAAACCTAGAACATCAAATGGGCCAAATGTCTAGTGCTATAGGAAGACTTGAGGCTCGGGATTCCGGGAAACTTCCATCCTAACCTATTCCCCCACCTAATGCTAATGCTAGTGCTATTACTTTGCGAAGTGGGAAAGAATCACCCGGTTCACAGGATAGGATTCGGGAAATTGTGGAGCAAGAGGAGGAAGAACTTGAGGTTGAGAACACCGTTCCAACCCCGGTGGAGCAAGAAGCGTCTTCACCGATAGTGACACCCACTTATGTGGACCCACCACCATTTCCGGAGGCACTCAAAAGGAAGACTCGGCCTGTGCAAGATAAAGATATCTATGAAACTTTCCGGAAATGTGAGGTAAACATCCCTTTACTTGATTTATTGAAAAGTGTTCCTAGATATGCTAAATTTCTTAAGGAATTGTGTACTATCAAGAGGAATCAAAAGCTTAAGGGACTCCAAAAAGTTAAAGTCAATGAACATGTGTTGGCTTTGTTTCAACATAAATTATCACCTAAATGTAGTGACCCGGGTATGTTTACCGTTCCTTGCACCGTAGGAGACACCACATTTCCTAATGCTATGCTAGACTTAGGTGCATCGATAAATGTACTTCCATATTCATTATATAAATTTTTGAAATTGGGTCCTTTAATTAAAACGGGGGTGGTAATACAATTAGCCGATCGTTCTAATGCTTACCCCAAAGGGGTTGTTGAGGATGTCCTAGTAATGGTGGACAAACTCATTTTCCCCGCCGATTTTTATGTGCTTGAAATGGAACATGATTCACATGCGACCCCTATACTTTTAGGTAGACCATTTTTGAAAACCGCAAGCACTAAAATCGATGTGTCTAATGGTTCACTCACTATGGAGGCTAATGGTCAAGTGGTTAATTTTAACATCTATGATTCAATGAAATATCCACGTGACGACCATTCTTGTTATATGATTGATGTTTTGGAGCCCATAGTGCAAGATGTGTTCAACCTAGAAGGACAAGATGAGTTGGTTGTGGCTATTGATAATAGCTTATATTGTAATGAATTGGATCTAACTCTTTCTAGTAACTTGCAGGAGGTTGTGATTTCCTTATCCAAGATGGAGACTTCACCTATTATGTCGTCTTTTTCTAAACCACTAACACTAACTTTGCCTCGTGAGAAATTGTTACCTTCAGTTGTGCAGGCACCCGTGGTAGAATTAAAACCCTTGCCGGATCATTTGAAGTATGTGTTTCTAGGAGATGGTGAGACCTTACCCGTCATCATTTCTAACAAGCTCACGGAAGAGCAAGAAGCAAGGCTGGTGGAGGTTCTTAAGGAGAATAAGTTAGCAATTGGATGGACTATAGCCGATATCAAAGGCATTAATCCAACCACTTGTATGCATCACATTTTCCTAGAAGAAGATGCCAAACCGGTGAGGCAACCCCAAAGGAGATTGAACCCACCTATGATGGAGGTGGTGAAGAAGGAGATCTTGAAGCTCTTGCAAGTGGGTATAATTTAACCAATCTCGGATAGCAAGTGGGTGAGTCCCACACAAGTTGTACCAAAGAAGAGTGGAGTGACGGTAATAGAGAATCAACATGGAGAGTTGGTTCCCACCCATGTTCAAACTGGGTGGCGCGTTTGCATTGATTACCGTCGACTCAATGCGGTGACTAGGAAGGACCATTTCCCTCTACCTTTCATCGATCAAATGCTAGAGAGGCTTGCCGGTAAGGCCTTTTATTGCTTTTTAGATGGGTACTCGGGCTATTTTCAAGTAGCAATTGCGCCCGAGGATCAAGAAAAAACCACTTTTACTTGTCCATTTGGTACTTTCGCATATCAACGCATGCCATTTGGGCTATGTAATGCCCCCACGACTTTTCAACGATGTATGGTTAGTATATTTTCAGAATATGTTGAGAATTTCATTGAAGTTTTCATGGATGACTTTACCGTGCATGGTGACTCGTTTGATAATTGCTTATTTCATCTATCCCTTGTACTTAAGAGATGTATTAACTCTAACCTTGTTCTTAATTCGGAAAAATGTCATTTCATGGTAGAACAAGGTATTGTCCTAGGTCATGTGGTTTCATCTAAGGGTATTGAGGTCGATAAAGCCAAAATTGACACAATTCAATCTCTTCCTTATCCAACTAATGTGCGTGAAGTTCGTTCTTTCCTTGGTCATGCAGGTTTCTCTAGGAGATTTATCAAGGATTTCTCTAAAATGGCTTCACCATTATGCAAGTTGTTGCAAAAGAAAGTAGATTTTGAGTTCGATTTGGCATGCAAGGAGGCGTTTGACAAGTTGAAGGAGAAGTTAACCTCGGCACCGATAATCAAAGCTCCGGATTGGTCACTCCCATTTGAACTCATGTGTGATGCGAGTGACTATGCCATTGGTGCCATTTTGGGTCAAAGAGTTGGAAGGATACCTCATGTGATTTACTATGCATCTTTGACCCTTAACGAGGCCCAAAAGAACTACTCTACTACCGAGAAGGAGATGTTAGCAGTAGTGTTTGCTTTAGAGAAGTTCCGTTCTTACTTGCTTGGTACCAAAGTGGTGGTTTACACCGATCACGCAGCTCTTAGGTATTTGATGACAAAGAAGGAGGCCAAACCGAGGCTCATTCGATGGGTTCTATTATTGAGTGAATTTGACTTAAAGGTCAAAGATAAGAAAGGAGCCGAGAATGGGGTCGCGGACCACTTAAGTCGATTGGTGAATCAAGATAGGCTAGTGGCGCCTATATTCGGGGTTCATTTCCCGATGAAACACTCTTTGCTCTTACTTCCGTTCTTCCTTGGTATGCAAACATTGTTAACTTTCTTGTTTCCAATGAATTTCCTACATGTTTTTCAAAATCCCAAAAGGAGAAGATTCGTAGTGATGCTAAATACTATGTTTGGGACGATCCTTACCTATGGAAACATTGTGCGGACCAAATAGTACGGAGGTGTGTACCAGAGAGTGAGGTGAGCTCTATACTTGCCTTTTGTCATTCATATGCTTGTGGAGGCCATTTTGGAGCTAGACGTACCGCACGAAAGGTACTAGATTGTGGTTTTTATTGGCCTAGCTTATGTCATGATGCTCATGGCTTTGTTAAGACATGTGACAATTGCCAAAGGAGCCGTAACATTTCACGTCGAAATGAGATGCCTCAAACCCCTATGATTTATTGTGAAATTTTTGATGTATGGGGTATTGATTTTATGGGTCCATTTCCCGTGTCTCATGGGTATTTGTATATTCTCCTTGCTATTGATTATGTCTCGAAGTGGGTGGAAGCTAAACCCACTATGACTAACGATTCTAAAGTTGTTGTAGATTTTGTTAAATCTAACATCTTTTCTATGTTCGGAATTTCCCGGGCTTTGATAAGTGATAGAGGCACCCATTTTTGCAATAGGACGGTTGGCGCATTGTTAAAGAAATACTTTGTTACCCACAAGGTGTCCACCACTTATCATCCTCAAACCAATGGGCAAGCCGAGGTGTCTAATCGAGAGGTGAAATCTATATTGGAGAAAACGATAAACCCGAATCGGAAAGATTGGAGCATGATGCTCGATGACGCTTTATGGGCCTATAGAACAGCTTATAAGACTCCGATTGGTATGTCACCCTATCGATTAGTCTTTGGTAAGTCTTGTCATCTCCCGGTTGAACTTGATCACAAGGCCTATTGGGCGGTGAAATATTTGAATATGAGGATGGATGAATCGGGTGAGTATCAGAAATTGCAACTACAAGAGCTCGAAGAGATGATTAGGAACGAGTCATATGAGAATGCCGCGATATTTAAAGATCGAACCAAAGCATGACACGATAAAATGTTGGCTCGGAAAACCTTCACCGTGGGACAAAAAGTGTTGCTTTTTATGTCTCGTCTTCGGTTATTTCCGGGAAAATTGCGATCCCGGTGGGTTGGTCCGTTTCACATGGAGCGGTGGAGATTCGTAGTTTTTCTACGGATAAGGTTTTCAAAGTAAACGGACATCGTGTTAAGCCGTATTATGATGGGTTTCAAAAGGAAACGGTCGAGGAAATAAATATTTCTGACCCAATTTATGAAGATTGAATCCGTTCTCTTTAGGTCGAGCCACGACGTTAACTAAGGCGCTTGTCGGGAGGCAACCTGTCTTTTCTTTTCTTTTATTTCTTCTATTTTTCATCATTTTTATTTATTTCCCGTTATTTTAGAATAATTTTTAAATTTTCTAATTAATTTTATTTTCCTATTTTGTAGGTACGCTTCTCGAATATGAAATCGACGTAATTCTATTTTGTAATTCGAGTTAAAAAAAAAAGCAATCAATTGTCGGATACCATAACAAACGACCGAGCTATCAATGTCGACCCACAATAGCATCAACATCAACACATTCAAGCAGCTGGGCGCGGCCCCACACGCCGCTGGTAGCGGACACGAATCATGAACTCAAATATGTGCCGCTGGAAGATGCAAACGGCCGCTGGGCGCGACTGAAGTACGCCGCTGGCAGCGGAGGCCGGATCAGGAAGTAGTAATGTCGCCGGTGGTGAGGCTGAGTTGGCCGCTGGCCGCGGAAAATCGACCGCTGTCAGCGGCAATGGCAAAGTCGTGTTGTTTTTACTGTGCTGGTTCAGAGTAGTCGCTAGTGTTTCAATGTTGGTTCAGTGTGCTGTTTGCTACTGGTTCGGTGTGCTGACTGTTGTTGGTTTGAAGTCTGGTTGTTGTCGAGATGGTGCCGCGTCGGGGTGTTGCTGGTGGTGGTTCGGGTTCTATGCAGCAGGTACTTCGTTACTTCTATTTTTTTTATATTTCTTTTTCCTTACTCTACAACTTACCTTCATCTTCTATATTCTTAAATAATTACTACAACTTGTTCCTCCCAAAATCTCATCAAAACTCATTCAATTTGATTCAATTTTGTCCCAAATCACTTCAAAATCACTTATTTATCATTGCCCATTACAATTCCTATCATTTTAACACATAATTTTACCCAAAAAGTAAAAAAAATCGAGTTTTTCTGCCCTCGGGTTCCAAAATTCGAATTTGATTTTTTTACCAATTGGGTCAATTTCGATTCAAATTAATGCAAGGAGACCATCCATTGACTCTTTTTCATCTTCCCGAGGTATAATTTTCATATTAATCTTTCCATTCTTCGAATTTTACCTCTTCCCATTGATTAGCAGCTTGAATTTTTCTTATTCTTGCTCAATTATGGGTTTTTCTTTCTCCTCGTGTTATTTGAATCACTTGTGTCATTGATATTTTTTGTTGTGATGGTGAGAAATTTTGAGTGATTGAAAAAAAAAACGAGTGATTTGTGAGTGAGGATTTTCTTGATTACTAATTGAGAGACGGGGAGAGCTAAAAGAAAAAAATTACTCCACTACCGTTTCTACACCACCACCAAAGAAATCCAAAACCGCTACTAAAAAACCTCAAGCCAAACCCGTCCATCCTAAACATATTCCCGTTACCAAACCATCTTGGTTAACTAAAGCTCAAGACCCAATTTGGGATAGGTTATCTAAGAAGGAGATGAGGGGAACTCGATTTCTTTGTTGTTCTACTCTTGAGAAATTAGGGATGCTTGATGTCATGACCAAGCTAATGAAAAATGTGGGTTTAGAAGAATTTATGGAGAAGGGAGCTCATACTTATCGAAGGTATACACTTGAGTTCTTTTCCACCATATCGATTTCAAAAAAAAAGCACTAAACTTGTACCCGCAATTAGCTTCAAATTGAATGGTAAAGCTCATGAGTTGACGTATGCGAAGTTGAGGGAAGCTTTTGGTATTCGGGATATGTGTGAAAAGGAGTATGTGGGGGTGAGAGAGAGAGAGAGGGATTTGGTGGCAAGAGGTTACGGGGTTGCTTTTGGGTGGTAAATCCGGTGAGTTGAGTTCAAGTATTCCTAACCCATGTCTTCGACTTGCTAATCGTTTGATTGTTAACTCATTCCTTTGTAAGGGGGAGCCTAACAAGCTTCCCACTCTTATTTTGGTTACTTGAAAGCTATGATGCCGGATGGTGAAGGTGTTCCCGATTGGGTTGGTCTTTTTGTTTCATCTAGCATAGCTTTGGGTACTAAGGATGGGGGAATTCTAAATGGTACCTCTTTGATATTCCTTACTTTGAGGGGGAGAATCCGTTACTTGATAATTACCTCTTTGATATTCCTTGTTTGATTCACGCTAAGATGTTACGACCTCGCATGAAAGTAAAAGGGTCTTATTATTATCGTTGGGGAAAGAATCATGAATCTTATCTACAATTGCCGAGACCCGAGGATGATCCTTTGGTCTATGGTGAAGTTTCGGAAGATTTCTTTGTTCCCCGGGATCGTGACATTGATGATGATGAGGAGGAGGAGGAAGAGGGAAGTGATAACGATGTTGAGAGTGAAGAAGATGAGAGTGATGAGGATGGTCAAGCTCGTGAAAAAGGAGAAGGTGCTCGGGTGAAAAATAAAAGTGTGAATGAAGAGAGAAGTTGTGAGAAGAATAAGAGTATGGATGCTTTGGAGGGAGCGAATAATGAGTTAAAAGTGGATCAAGAAGCTTGGTTTACAAAGATAGATGCTTGGTGTGCCTCGACCTATGCTATGATACATGACATGCGTGCACGGTTGGAGGAGACTCATGCCGCTACCTTGGAGACTAGAGACTTGATGAGAACTATGTCTCGTGCTCTCTTAGCACGGTTTCCGGACGCTCGACCACCATTGTCCGAGATCCTTGCCGAGATTGAGGAGCAAACTACCACCTCTAAGGAAGATGACACTGGGGATTCCCCCGGCACTTGATTGCTTGGTATATTCCTTCTTCTCGTTTTCTATGTCTTTTTCTTTATTTTTCCTCACATTGAGGACAATGTGGAGCTTAAGCGTGGGGAGTGGAATATACTTGTATATATATGTTATTTCATATTTCCAAAAAAAAAAAAAATTTCGAAAAAAAAGAATTGAAAAAAAAAGAAAGAAAAGAAAAAACCCGGCTGGGTGAAAACTCGCAAGGGCGAGCGCCTAGGCAAAAGTGGGAAAATGGCCGAGGACAGAGTGAAAACCAGAAATGGTGCTCCGGGTAAAATGAAGAAACGAGAAGCGTGCCATGAGAGTATAAGTGAGGAATAAAAGCTAAATCGAAAAACCCGCAAGGGCGGGCGGTTTAGGCAAAATGAGGGATTAGGAAAAATAAATCATTATTTTGATTACTATTTTTGCTATTTCTTCATAATTTGGGAGTCATAAAGAGGTTAGATGGGTGATTCGGGGTTAGGATGAGATGGAGTAATAAGTGAATGTCAACTACATATGCTTTTATTTGTTTAATATTGTTATGTAGTTGGATACTTTGATTGGTTGTGAGTGAGCATTAATTGTAGTGTGGTCTTAAGTGAATAGGTTATTATTTCTCTTTGACCATATATTTTGAGGGATGGTATAAGGAGGGGGTGTGAGAGTCGAGAGTAGTTGTTGGTTGTATCAAGCTACCTACGCTTCACTATATAGACCTTGTGGAGGATCATTATTTTGATTTAATTTACTCGAGGACGAGTAAAGGTCTAAGCGTGGGGATGTTTGATTAGTCTAGTTTACTAGGGATTTATAAGGGTCATTTAGTTGACTATTTTGTAGATTTGGGTGTGTTTTGACGGATTATTGTGTGCATGTCGTAATTGATGGGCTAAGGTATAAAATGTGTAATTAGGTGGATTAAAGGGTGAAAAGTAGTATGGGTTGTAATTGAAATGTTTATTGGGTTAAAGTGTTAACAATCTATTGGAGGTGAAGACAAATCAAGCCCAAAGTTAAAGTGGAAACCCAGACCAAGTAGAAGAAAGAAGTGGAGGATTTCTAAAATCCGCTGCCAGCGGATTTTCCAAATTCCGCTGCCAGCGGAATTTCTTGCCAGCGGCAGAAATTTATGCATAGGATTCCTTCTTGGATTCTTTTTCGCATAGGATTCTTTCTCTAGTCTTTTGTTCTTCTTCTTTACTCACCTCTTTTATTATTCTTCTTCTTCTTCATTATGATCATTTTTATGAGACATTTTATGAGGCTTTATAAGCCATTGATGAAGATGCTCCATGGATGACTATATAAAGAGGAGAAGTTCACCATCACATTCATCATCGAAGACATCAAGTATCATTTGTAATTCTCAAAAACACATACATTTTCTAGTTCATTTTGCAAGTAGTTCTTTTGTATGGAGGGCTAGGTTCTTATTCTTGGAACAAGTTATTGAAGCCTTTCAAGTTTAAGGAATTGTTAAACTTGATGGTGGATATTGCTTGGTCCAAGTATTTTTCTCATATTTGTTGCATCGTTCATTCATATTAGTTTATTTTATTTCGTTAATTTATTTCATTAGTTTATTAGACTTAGAATCAAAATCACTAAAATCCCTCCATTCGGTTACTAAATTATATAGATTTACACACACTTAGACGGCATAATCACCTTCCTTGTGGGTTCGACTTCTACTTTCACTAAGTACTAGTTTGTGTTAGAAGTGGATAAATATTTTAATTTGGAGGCTCACGACAAGCCTAGCCAGCCACTATCATGCCCTATCTCAAGGGCAAGTCCAAAGGAGAAGGCCCGCTCATCACCTTCTCCGAGTCTGACCTTCCACCGTTCGGGGCCGCCCATAACTTGGCCCTGTACATCACGGTCATTTGCCGAGGGAAATACCTCCCAATGACCGTGATCGATGATGGATCCGCTGTGAATGTCCTTCCTCTAAGGACCGCCAAAGCCCTCGGTATCACCAAGGCTGACTACCTTCCAACCGCGTAGACTATACATGCTTTCGATGGGAGCTCAAAACCGGTCGCTGGGGCGTTTAAATTAACAATCATAACGGGCCCAATTGAGAAAGAACTGGAGTTCTAGGTGATTGATGTCACCTCATCCTTCAATCTACTACTCGGAAGGCCTTGGATCCATGCAGTCAAGGCCGTATCCTCTACCCTTCATAGGACGGTCAAGATGCCTCTACAAGACGGTATCATCACTCTAGAGGCAACTCCCATGACCGTGGCAAGCTGCAACGCCACGGGCCGGGCCGACCCACGGGGATTTGATTTCGTGGGAATGATTGAAGGGGAATATCTCTTCAGACCCTATTTCACCACTAGCATCGATACGATGCTACAAAACTTGGGCTATTTAATGGGGGCTACTTCGAGACCATATATTCCGGCTGGGAAGATCATCGAAGTTCTAAACGACGGAGAATCACAAATCGTCCTAGGGTATGCTGCGACCCCGGAAAACATGGTTCAGGTCGATTTTCAGAAGGCCCAAAACATCATCAAGGGTACCCACTTGGGCCCTTATAGCCCAAAACTAACCGACTACTTCGTCACTCCAGTATTCGGGGCTATTCAAGTGGGCCTCTACCGACCCACCATCACATATCCCGAGATCAAAATGGCTCGGGAATGCAATTTCATTCCCGATGACATATTTGCCCTCGTCCAGACAGAATCCAAGGAAGGTGCCGACAAATCCGAGCCCGTGCTGGGACTCCTATTTGGGGAGGACAAAGCCATCCCCACTCCTAAAGAAGATCTAGTCAATCTGATCCTCCGCAGTAACCGGTTCGATCCGACGAAGGTAATCTCCGAAGTTGGTGCAGACACCGGGAAAAGGGCCTTGAGGAAGACCATTAAGTGGACCAACAACCAGGGTCGAGTCTACAAGATGACCATCGGGGAAGGAGACATGCGGGATACCGAGTCCGAGTCTGAGTCTGAGTCAGAGTCGGAGTCAGAGTCCGAGTCTAGAGGGTCTGGTGCTAGAGTCCAGTCTGTAACCCCTATCCCTTTAGTCGCTTCCACTGGAGTCTCGGGGCCTGTCCCAAGGGCACTCCCTATCCCGCCTCTGACCAACGATCAGATGGCCGCTCTGTTTGAGCTATTTTCCAAATTTACTATTAATAATAACGAAAACTGTTCCGCTTACGACTTGTCTTATTTCCAAAACAATTTCAAAAATTTTATATGCAATGACATTGAGAAATCCGACGAACAGGTACCCCTGCCTCCGCATCTGATCGAGCAGCTCGAACAAAGGGAATCCCGAGATCCGATAATTGAGGAAACCGAGTCCATCAATGTGGGAACCACTTTAGAGCCCCAGATGCTTAAGTTGGGCTTATCCTTAGATCCCGAGGAGAGAAAACAATTCACGGACCTCCTCCAAGAGTTCAAGGATGTCTTCGCATGGTCCTACAAGGACATGCCGGGGATAGGGCGGGAAATAGCTGAACATCGTATACCCGTCAATGATGGGTGCAAGCCGGTAAAACAGAAGCTCCAAAGAATGAGGCCCGAATGGTCTCTCAAAGTCAAAGAAGAAGTCGACAAGCAATTCAAAGCGGGCTTTATACAAGTGTCTGAATATCCAGACTGGGTTGCAAACATCGTGCCGGTACCTAAAAAGGACGGTAAGGTGCGGGTATGTGTAGACTTTCGGGACCTTAATAAGGCCAGCCCAAAAGACGATTTTCCGTTACCACACATTGACATACTGGTGGATAACACGGCCGATCATGCCCTCTTATCATTTATGGACGGGTATGCTGGATACAATCAAATCAAGATGGCAGAAGAAGGCATGAGTAAGACCACCTTCACTACACCTTGGGGTACTTACTGTTACACCGTTATGCCATTTGGTCTCATCAACGCCGGGGCCACTTATCAACGAACCGTAACTACCTTATTACACGATATGATGCATAGGGAAGTAGAGGTTTATGTGGACGACATGATCGTCAAGTCCAAAGATCGAAGCGGGCACATCGCGGCCCTAAGAAAATTCTTCACCCGACTGCGCAAATACAACATGAGACTAAACCCTCAAAAGGTTAGTTTCGGGGTAATATCGGGCAAATTACTGGGCCATATCGCTAGCCAACGCGGCATCGAGGTCGACCCAGCTAAAATCAAAGCCATTACCGAGATGCAGCCACCTAAAACCGAGAAAGAAATAAGGGGGTTTCTCGGGAAAGTCCAATATATCAGTCGCTTCATTTCAAAGCTAACCATGGTTTGTGAACCCATTTTCAAGAAACTGAAGATAGGAGAACGAACACTGTGGGACGATAAATGTCAAACGGCTTTCGATAAAATCAAGGAGATTTTGTCTGCTCCGCCGGTATTAATGCCACCTCAACCCGGCCTGCCTTTCTCGTTATACCTAACAACGACTGAGACAGCCATGGGGGCTATGCTGGCCCAGACAGTCGATTCAGAAGAACGGGCTATTTACTACATCAGTAAGAAGTTCTTGGAATACGAGTGCAAGTATACAATGCTCGAAAAGACGTGCCTGGCTTTAGTTTGGGCCACTAAAAAGCTCCGACACTATATGCTCAGTCACGAGGTACATTTTCTGTCCAAAATGGATCCCATCAAGTACCTGTTCGGAAAGCCCATCCTTAACGGCAGGATGTCCAGATGGACTTTAATGTTACCAGAATTCGATCTCAAGTTCGTACCATTGAAAGCCATCAAAGGCCGGGTTGTAGCCGAATTCCTCGCCGATAGTCCGGTATCTTAAGAAGGACACACCGATACTTGGGCCTTTCCAAATGAAGAAATATTCCATACCGACACCGAGACATGGGATTTGTATTTTGATGGGGCGTCCAACTTCCGAGGATTCGGAGTCAGGATTCTGCTAATATCACCGAAAGGGGAGCACACCCCGTTATTCATTAAACTGGATTTCGACGTGACTAACAACGCAACCGAGTATGAAGCATGCATTCACGGGTTGCAAGCCGCCGCTGATTTAGGAATAACGAACCTCCGGGTCCATGTTGACTCATCTCTAGTCATCAATCAAGCTCTCTAGAATTGGAAAACTCAGAATGCCAATCTCGTGGCTTACCAAGCGCGAGTAAGGGTTCTCGAGAAACAATTCCAAAAGGTAAAATACATCTATCTACCCGGAGGAAAACCAATTTGCAGATGCACTTTCCAAATTAGCATCTTTATTGAATATCCTGGAACATCTAACCGGCATGCCAATTTGCGTCGAAAGACGGTCCGAGGCGGCGTATATCCACGCCATCCAAGACATCGAAATAACTGATCCGGAACCTTGGTATCAGGCTATTCTAACCTATTTGACGACGAGAGAATATCACCCGCGAACTGAAAACCGGGCCAAGAAAGCCCTGCGAAGATTGGCCACCCAACTCATTCGCACGGACGATGGACAGTTATACAAGAAGACAGCGCAGGGGGCTCTCCTCCTATGTGTCGACAAGATACAGGCCGAGAAAGTCATGGCCGAAGTACACGATGGTGAAAATGGCCCGCATATGAACGCTCATATGCTAGCCCGAAAAATCATGAGGCTCGGATATTATTGGAATAGTATGGAAACGGACTGCCAGTTATATGTCAAACACTGCCATAACTGTCAGATCTTCGCCAATGTACAACGCATGCCATCATCCCTACTATACACCATGACATCACCATGACCGTTTTCAACGTGGGGTATTGACATAATTGGAAAGGTAAACCCTTCCGGGACGGGAGGTCACTGTTTCATTTTGGTAGCTATCGACTATTTCACCAAATGGGTCGAAGCCGAGTCCTATCGGATCTTGAACGCCAAGCATGTTGCCAAATTTATCCAAAATAAGATTATATGCCGATACGGGATCCCGCATGAGTTCATCAGTGATCACGGGACCAATTTACAAGCTGAAACCGCTACTTTGCTAGCGAAATATAAAATTCAAAGGCATACATCTTCGCCTTACCGTCCCCAAACAAATGGGGCGGTAGAGGCAGCTAATAAAACGATTGTCACCATACTTAAAAAGATGGCTGAAAATTATCGGGACTGGCCCGAGAAGATACCTTTTGCCCTATGGGGGTATCGGACGTCAATTCGCACCGCGCCCGGAGCAACTCCATATTATTTGACATATGGAATGGAAGCGGTCCAACCGGTCGAGCTAGAAGTGCCATCCCTCAGGATTTTACTTGAAAGCCAAGTTTCTGAAGCAGATTGGGTCCAAGCCCGATACGATTCATTAGTTCTTTTAGACGAACGACGGTCCCGGGCCCTCAACAGTATTCAGATATACCAAAAGAGGATCCAACGGGCCTTCAACAAAAGGGTTAGGCCCAGAAATATCAAGGAAGGGGACCTGGTTCTTAAATCAGTCTGGGCCTTACTACCAGTCGACCCAAGAGGAAAATTCAAGCCCAATTGGGCTGGGTCGTATTTGGTAAAGAAGGTCCTATTAGGAGGAGCAGTGATGCTGACAGACTTGGACGAGAATGAATTCGTCAACCCAACCAACTTGGACCAGCTGAAGAGTTACTACCCCTAAACCTTATCTCAATGTCATTTGCAAAAGTTTATAAAAATTTATAAATTTTCAAAATCATAAGCAAGTCAATAAGTTAGGATTATTTATCCTACTGTCGCACATCTCGAACTAATAATCTTGGTGTATTTCAGAATTGCAAAAAAAATCTATGTTTGAACTACGTTTGGTTTGATTCCGCTAATTGTGGATACGTAGGCAACCCCTCAAAAAGGTACAACCACTGCAATAACGAAAAAGACGGAAACGGTATTCACTAATATGTCTTTCATTAAAAACCCGATAAACTCGAAAATTCCAAAATTACATCACAAAAAAAAAAAACAAGCACACCACAAAAATAGTAATAATACTTAAATAATAAAACTAAGGAGACTAGTATTTAGGGCATTTTGCCCTTTTCCTTGTCCTTTGGGTCACGTGGAGCCCGATATCGCCGGGACGGGGGCGAGCGTTCCCGAATCACCAAAGGAACCTCCTTAGCTCGAACCCGTTTCTTCGACAGCGGGTCTTCGGCCATTGTAACCGGTCCAAGTCGAGCCCGTACGTGCTCAGGTAGCCTATCTCGCGGGCCAAGTCGGTCCTGAACTGCCAGTCTTGGGCCAAGTCTCCTTTCTAAGTCAGTCTGGGGCTCACTCTCCCCTGCGCACCTCTAGCACTAGACCCTTCAGCTTGAGTCCTAGTCCTCCCTCGCTGACCTGACATTAGACGGACAAGTGTAGCCGGAGTGTCGCCTTCGTCAAAAAAACCTCTATTATCTTTAACTTGCTCCCTCCGTAGCAGGTGGAAAGCTTCATTAACTTTTAAAGCAGCTCGGGCCTTGGCAGAATCTGCTTTAGTCCACCTCACATAAGAATCTGATACCCAAATTGAATGAAGAGATTTGGGAATGGGCCAAGTATGCCGGGTGTACCATCGCTGCATCCATGTGTCGCACATCACATCCGTCAGTTGGGTAGATTCACTCACAAATGCTTCAACCTCTGGGATCCTTTGGGACCAACCATACTGCCTTAGTATGCGGTCAGGGTAAAGATGGATCGTCTGCCTGAAAGACAAGATTACCTAGTAGCGAGCCTTATCCCTCGGAGCCAACCCCGTCCAAACATAAATGGGCCACCATGGCACTACCCATCGGATCAAAGGACCACTATGAAAAGACAGCACTTCATCCCAATATTTTTGAGTAATGTGGCGAGAAAAATCAAAAGGCCGTCTCCTTGTCATCACTTGGTTAGGACGATAGCGACTCAAGTCTAGAGGAGGATCTATGACTGATAACCTCTCAAATAACCAAAGCTGAAAAAAGAAACAAAAATATGAGTTCGCAAGACGAAATCAATGTCCGCCTAAGGGAACTCGATCGAGTGCCTAAGGGTCACTCGATCGAGTGGCACTTCTGAAGCCGAAACAGGAGGTTTTTATGAGGGCACTCGATTGAGTGCCCGCTGTAGCAGCAAATCGCGAAAAAAAATCAAAAAAATTTGAAAAATCAGAAAAATCCCAAGCAATATACCTGTAATAAACGGGTACTCCCAGTCAGACGAACCGACGAATCCCTCTTACGGTTATCCAAACCCTGAATAATTTCTCCCATAATCAGCCAAGCCGGACTGTGCTCCGTCTCCATCAGATCAACCACAGTAAAAAGACGGACATCGTCCATGCACGACAACAAATCCATGTGATCTTCAACGGCATAAACATGGAGCATACAAAAGGAGAAAGCCCTACGGCTGTGAATCGGTCTGACCCGGATATCATTCGGGTTCATAAATTTCTCGGCCAGGTCGATCAAAGAAATAGTATCGTCTTCAGCCATTCGAGATACTTCATTGTGGGAAAGTTCTAAAAAATCTCGTAGTTTCCTCCTTGGATCATGAACAGAAAACGGAACAGCAGGACGAAGTATAGGGTTCCATCCTCCCATAGCAGCGATCTCCTCGGGTAAAGGACAGATTTCGCCCCAAGGAAAGGCAAAGACATGGTATGTGTCGTCCCAATAGGACAAACAAGCATCAAGAAAGTAGCGATCCACCTTCATCTGACGGAACGTATACAGCTGAGTAATACCCGTCTGGTTCAAAGTTACCTTATCCGTGTCCCTAAAGCGTCGGGACCATTCCTGCAGCATCACGGTCAAGCGTTCAATTCCCATGGCTACAATTCTTGAAAAGAATAAGGAGTTTTTTTAAGAAGAAGAAAATTGGGAAAGTTGTGAGGAAAACTAAGACAATGGATTGGGTATTTATAACACCAAGCCCTACAACCCTCTTTCCATATCTTTTTTCCATGAAGTTTCCTAATTCCAATAGGGCTTAAGCACACAGGCCCAGTCTCAGATTCCTCAAATGTCAGCACAGGAATTAGTCATCCCGAGCATTCCTAATTTTTCAAAAGAGTCAAAATTTTCAAAAATTCAAAAATTTCAAAAAATCTAAAATTTATTTTTATTCCCCAGCGCGAGTCATATTTTGACCTACATGTTGCATGCGAAACTTTATGTGACTTATACAGGTACGACTCAAGGCTTCAGAAACAAGCCCGCATAGCTCACATATCTCCCCAGCGGAAAGCCCAAGGCAGCATTTTCTCTCGAATCAGAACGGGATGAGCCCATATACAGGCGCACCCAGGACTTATACGACAAGTCCGATTCCCCACGGAATTATCATCGTCAACTCAGGTATGATTTCTATCTTATGGCTGGCGGACCCTTCACGTGAGTTTAATGGACTATAAACGACTCGACCGGAAGTCTACCGGGTCTTAATCCTTGATTGGCTTAGTAGCTACTCTGACTTTCGCCTTGTCCAAGCCTCAGTTAGAGTGGGGGCTCTGTAGACACCCACATTTAGCTACTAGGTGTCTATAGCAGTTTCCAAAAAACACTCGATGATGATCGGACGCAAACGTGCTTTCACGCTCTCGGATATGGGCTCAAAACCGTTAGTTTTTGGCTTGGGCTTTTTAAGAAGTACAAATCTCACAAAACCAACCTCAAATTCAGGCACAGCGGGTCGTTTCCAATCAAATAAGGGTCTAAACGGACACCGGAAATAAAACCGACTTTTAGCGACCGAGCCAAACCTCGGTTAAAGCCGTTTTGGAGACACAAAACAGCCATAAAAAATATCAAGAATCCAATCCAAACACAAAATCCTCAAAAAATCTTGTCCGCCTCAGCCACTCGATCGAATGTCAGCTACTCAGCTCACTCGATCGAGTGGGCCTCTAGCAGGCCCTCTGATTTCCGTATATTGGGCCACTCGATCGAGTCCATCAGGGTACTCGATCAAGTAACCCTAGGTCGGGGAGTTGAGCAATGCTTATAAATACCTCCCTTTTGCAACACAATAAAGGACACACTTTTCGAAACCCTAACTTTCCCATACAACTTACAACCCTAGTATCTAGCAAACCCTAAACCACCATAACTCCATCTACATCTCGATACTCCCGTGCTCAAGCCACAATTAAGCGAGTCCCGTCCGATATCAACTCAATAGTAGGATATCGTATCTAAGCGAATTAGTCAACAAATTTAACTAACTCGAATTCGTTGATGCTAAAATAGTTGTCATATAGTTCGAAAGAACAAATCACGACACTATACACGGAGATAATTTATTTCGTTTTAGTTCGATTTAAACGACTTACAACATCTTTTCTAAATTTTGCTCTAATAATTCGATATTGATTTCATAATCAAATACCGGATACGATGAGTATCAAAATCCGAATCGAGCACAAATCATACAATATTTCTGCCCGATTTGACAAATTAGCAATTTACCAAAATCAAAAAGCAATTTTGAAATCTATAACAACTTGCAAAACGAACCCTAGTTCGTATAGGGGGCACTAGATCGAGTGCCTAACCCACTCGATCGAGTGGCACCCCAAAAACCGAGGCAGAAGGTTCTTTGAGAACCACTTGGCCGAGTCTCGCAATGACTCGATCGAGTGGCTGCTCACTCGGTCGAGTCCCTCCATGACTCGTTCGAGTGACACCTCAAATTCAGGGACATAAACTTTTTCCAAGGTCCACTCGGTCGAGTCCCTCAATGACTCGATCGAGTGGCCCTTTGTCACGTCAAAACCGTGAATCCCACAACGTTTTTCGAGTCTCGATAATATTATTTTTATGACTTCGATCAACACATGTCAAGTCTATCACGTGATTTATTACTTTCTAAAATCATGCATCATCTCGTTACACCATTCTATATTATTCGCAAACCGTTATTATCATTATTATCGTTACTAACACGTTTGTTTCTATTTTGGCATTTTATTTCCGTTTGTTTTATTGTACTAAAACGAATCTCGCATGCTAAATACAACTTTGACGTTAATTTTAGATGCATTAAATCGACATAGCAACTTATTCAAATATTCGCACGTTTAGTCAAAACGTTGTTTGCACATCATCTCATCGTATTACTAACGCGCGTATTCAAAAGTTAAGCGATATCTTAGTAGAGGCCGCTAAGTGCGGGCGGTATTGGGTGTTATTTGTGAACTTCCCAACACGTACCCTCACCCCTTACTCAGAACCATGGTTTCCGGATATCTGAATCCATTGGCACACGAGAGTCATTCAATACACGGTATCCGATAATGTCGGTATCCGTATCAAATGCAAAGGGACGAACCCCATAAAATCTGACATCCGAATGGACCATACTTTGTGCATGGCCCATCAAGATATAGAGTGGGTTCAAACGGGCCCGAACTCCCCCAAAGTTTGGTGGCGACTCCACTTCGATTTAAATTTCAATTCGATCCACCTCACATGAGATTCATTCGCCTCCCCAAACCCGCGCGTGGCCGCGTCGGGGTGGACCTATGTCATGTCCACAATAGTCACATTCGTTATGTTGTAGGATCAGAGTCATTATGTTGTAGGATCACACCGTTTAGGTTGTATAGTCACCCAGTTATAGTTGTATAGTCACTCTCATTATGTTGTACAATCACGCAGTTGTAAATTCTTTGTAGTCACATATTCATTTGTATAGTCATATTCATTGTGTGGTTTAGATTGATTGTGTGTTTTGTTGCAGCGAAATGGCTAATGGAAAGAGGAATGTTGGTAATAGAGGCGGTGGGAAGAAGAAGGTCATGGAAGATACAACGTCCGACCACGTAATTGGACAACGTATTGTTGCACACGTACCGGAGACCACCGTTAAGCTCTTGAGTGTTTTTATGGGATGAAATGTTAGTTTGCTTTAGGATGGACATACTATATGTAAAGGATGTTTGGTGGGTTAGAATTTTTTTATGTTTGATGTACTATATGTAAAGGATGAACTTTTTCTAATGTAAATATATTTCCGTCGCTATTTTCTGGTTTCATAATCATGCGAGATCTTTAGCAAAATCGCTCATCCTTTCACCTTTAAAACCACGCAGCTGTGCACCAATTGGTTTGTAGCCAAAAGTGGTCGTATTTGTATAGTCACACTCGCTATGTTGTATAGTCACACTCGTAATGTTGTATAATCGGGACAGATTTTGTTTTTTCATTTTATATAGTCACACTCGCCATGTAGTAGAATCACACTCATTTTGTGCGTAATGTCAAACGTCAACATAATGAGTGTGACTATACAACATAATGAATGTTACTATACAACTGAATATTTGACTACAATGAATGTACAGTTGCCTGATTCTACAACATAATGAGTGTGACTATACAACATAATGAGTGTGACTATACAACTGAAAGTGTGTGACCTTGCAATTCTGCAAGAACATTACGCACAAAATGAGTTGTTCTTTTTTTTAATTAAAATAGTTTTACAGTCAATCAAAATAATATTTCTAACTAGAACATATATTAATTAGAATGTTTTTTTGTTGGATGAATGAAGTTGAAAGATGAAGTTGTTCTTTTTTTTTGGATGAACGAAGCTTGAAGATGAAGAAAGTCTTCTTTTTTTGTTTGATGAATGAAGTTGTGCTTACAGTCACACATGTTATATATCGAAGTCGCTCGATCATTTTACGTCTAACAATCACCTATTGTAATATTTGTGATAGGAGAGTGGAACGTTTCAGTAATTTTCCGAATGTTTAAATGCGTCTTACAAACATGAAATCAAATATAAAAAAAACCAACATGAATGGGGGTTGAATATTTAATGAATGTTTAAATACTTTTGTATGTGATTAATACTTTCATTTTTTTAGAATGTCGTTACTGAGGAAAGTCACAGTCGTCCATTCATCCATATTCAACCTTCATTTTTTTTTGACAAAAAAGAAGGTATGAAAAATAAAACAAGCATGAAGATGAAGATGATTAAACGCATGATACCTTAATCACAAGGTATTCTAGAGCTGCGTGATTTTACAACATAGCGAGTGTGACTATACAGCATAATGAGTGTGACTATACAACTGAATATGTGACTACAATGAGTGTACAACTGCATGATTTTACAACATAATGAGTGTGACTATACAGCATAATGAGTGTGACTATACAACTGAAAATGTGTTACCTTGCAATTCTGCAAGAACATTACGCAGTAAAAGGCTTCCGAGCTTATTAGAGCACACTAACGTGTTGTAGCAGCTAACTTTTACCAGGCTTCCGATCTTAGGTTTAAGTTTACCAAATTCAATTAATCAATCATGCGCATCAACTGACTAATCGCGATTATATAGTGCAATTGACAACTCAGACGCAATATCATTGACAAATATATGAACTATTTAGCGACCACATTCAATTCGCAGATCCTCTAAATCCTAGCCAGGGAAATTAGCTACTCATAATTAATTTAAGAACAACAATAATGATAAGCGATTTTACTAGATTAAACGTAACGAATGATAATAAGATTAAATCAAGCATAAACAATCTAAAGACACTAGGAATTATTAAGAACAAAGAGGGAAGAAGGAAGAAGAGTTAGAGATTAAATTACCAAAATGAAAGAAGAAGAAGATTCAAAATATGCAATCGTACGTAAAACCGAGTTCAAGAAAAGAGAAAACTAAAACCTAGAAGTTTAGAAGTATTAAGAGAGTAAATTGTGTGAGAGAACTCATTCAATTCTGATTTAACTCCTTCTTAAATACACTTAAGCCCATTTAAAACTAATTCAGGAAACAACTTACTTAACACATGAAATGTCCGCGGCCCTGAAAATAGTCAGCCGATTATTTTAATACTCGCTCGACTATTTTCATTTGAGTTCTGCCGCTTCCCAAATAGTCGGCCAACTATTGTAATATTTGGTTGACTATTCTCATGGTCGGTAGACTATTTTAATAATCGGTCGACTATCATTGACCCACTTCTGCGCTCAGCTTCGTTTCGGCTCGATTTTGATTCGTTTCAGCTCCCATGGCTTCCGTTCCTGCAAAAATACAATGCACACCACAAAATAGTCATTTCGGGGCAAAATGGTAGTTTAAACTACTCGATAAATACGGGAATATGTGCATAAAAGACATAATAAGTGTATATAAAATACACACATCAAATCTCCCCAAACCAAACCCTTACTTGTCCTCAAGCAATCACAAAACAATAGACTCAATCCTAATGTAATGTATATAGATTATAACGGAGTATGCTCCAAAGTTACCCAAACCGATGCGCAACGATTAAAGTTAAAGAAAACAACTACATACAACAAGCTTGACCGATGATAACAATACTGAACCTTCAACCTTGCTAGACTCGTCCACATCGGACTCTCACGGGCCGCTCATCACACAACAAGGGTGATATTGTTAGTAAAATCGGAAAGACAAAACACTCAGCTAACTGCGACCTAGGATAACATGCATGCAACTAACATGAAATCAATCTCTACTAACCGTACATACGCATTCTATTAGGTAAAGACACGTGTCAAGGACTTACATATGGTATGAAGTGAGGCTAATCGGGTAAGAACGAGCAAAATGATATGAACATGAGGAGGTAAAAGCCAAGCTAGTATTCCTTACACCAAACAATAATCATTTCGTTCTCACCAAACTCCGGTCGAAGAAATTAGGCATAGTAACAAGCGCCTTATCAAAACCGCTTTCCACTAACAACTATGAAAATAGAGAGATCAATTATTTTCTCATAGCAAAAACATATTCTTCTTCTTGTTTCACTTTTATTCTTTCAATTCCTTTCCTTTCCTTTTTTTTTCTTCTTCATTGATTTTTTTTCATTCCCTTCTCAAATTATAATGGTACCAAAATCAACCCAGAAAAAAACAATTTCGTCCAACTAACCAACTAGCTTGACTAGGGTAGGCAATTTATGGCATGTAGTTGATAAGCGGGTCAAACAGATCAATTTGGCTATGCGAGGTTCATGGGAATTAGATAAAAGAAAGGAGTTTGCCTTTTCTTCACATGTCAAAACCACAAGTCAAAAACGTACGGGTACTTAAGAGACGAATGTCATGCTTATGCAATTTGATGTTACATGTCTCATAAGAAGTACTACTCTCAACCTAAATGAAACCAATCATGAATGTCATCAGTTTAAGGCTCTACTTTCTTACAATTCTGAGCAATTTGCTAACAATGAGTTAATTTTATTCGTTCAGTATAGTCAACCAAAGATGCAAGAATGACACATGTGATCGTGGACAAGAACTCTAACGGTGCACGAGCATAAGCATCTAAATGAAAACTCACAAGCATTATCATCATCGCAACATAACATTCCGACATGACTAAGACTCGACTATATGCAAAAATGTATTTTTGATTTTTTTTATGCATGCAGAAATGCAAGAAATATGCAGATGGATGGAAACAGACAGAAGCATAACCTTCCTAAACCAAATCACACAATGCCCTTATTGTTTACAACAAACAATAAGAGGCAACAATATATACGGGGAAGAAATGCAAGACAATGGAAGTACAAAAAGAAAAAAAGAAAAATAAAAGAACTACTTACTGTGTACGTTCGTCCGCACAGCCCGGCGCCCCGCGCGGGACCGACTCGGTTTCAATTACGGCGGCCACCCACGTGGCCCCCTCCTGGTCGGGGGCTACTCCGATCTTGCATTCGAGGCAATGTGTCGGACCTCGATTCTGATGACTATTCGGATTTGTACTAGACGGGTGCGGGCACCCGTGTTTCCGTTGGAATCTATCGAGTCGTGGTTGTAAATGTTTAAAGGCCGATATGTTTGGTAAGGCGACCTTTTTAGTGAACCGAATTCGTTGCAGATTAGTGGAGTCGCCACCGAGTCAATTATGGGGACTCGAAAACCGTTCAAGTCAACTTTGATCCTTAGCCGGCTCAAAGCTGAGTGGCACGGGACCTAAAGATAGAGACTTGTACCCTTAAGCACTCCATGCCTGGAATGACTCTCATTGCCAATGGTTTCAGACATCCGGAAACCGTCGATTCTGAGTAAGGGGTGAGGGTACGTATTGGGAAGTCAACGTCCGCTAGACATCGACACCTAGTCCCGCCCGCACGTAGCGACCTCTACTAATCAATCAGTGGGCTGATAACTTTGTTTCCTTGTTGTGGCAGAAGTACTGTAACATCCGTTGTTTTAACCCTATATTTAGCTATGTCAGTGATTTAAGGACAAGTAGGCTTTGCTGTCGAAGTAGTTGTGTTTACATTTTTTGCATGCGATTTCACGTGACAAGTAGGTCATGAAAAGATGCACATAGGAGAGTAGAGAGTACTAATATTACGGCTATTAGAAATTCAGTTTTAACGTGATAATATGAATATTAGTCATTCTCGTGGTATACCTTACCTGGTATTCTGCTAAAGATGCGTCGGCTCGGCATTAATGGGGATGCGTCGAACCGTGTACGGCGAGCACCGGGATTAATACGGAACCCAACCATCGGTTTGTTCAGTTTTAGCTTATTTACGTTTTGATTTCCATGTTAGGTGATTTAGCATGCGATTATAAGGTCATAAAAGCAATAAATCATACGAAAGCGGTAAATGCGAAATGTAAGTAAATCACATAATGAGGAGTTGCACCCTCGGAATATACGCTAAACGGGACGCGATGCATAGATAGCTGAGAACGGATCTCGGAACTACTTGGGTCTATTTAGGGTATTTTAGTGTTTATGGTTGAATTTGGGACGTTACGTATTTTAGTACGTGTCATGGACCTAGTGTCCGTACTTGACATTATCGTAGTGCATAATGAAAGTACAAGAAAGTAAAGTTTTGTTTACATGACAACCTAGTGACGATTCGACTTCGAAAGGCGGATCCTCCTAGCTCGTCTGGTGAACTCGACAGAGTTCCGTTACCATTGGCTCTTCCTGCGGCTAACCCGGCAGAACTTCGTTACTATTTGCTGGTTCTGCGGCTAATCCAGTAGAACTCCGTTGCTAGACTCGGAGTAGCTAGTCGATCACAGGCACCTCGGTATCGAGTGAGGTGCTCGAAGGTGAGGAGTAGCGTCAATTTTGCTTTATTGGGACTACGATCGAGTGGTTCATTTGCTTCGGGTGTCGGAGTGCGAGCCCTTAGCGAGAAACTCTTAACGAGTAAACAGAGAAGGGAAGATGTGGTGTCGAATGAGGGTGGTGGAGGGGGGGTATTTATAGTTGTTTTCGGCTCTCGTCACCCGAATGAACGCCTGAGTCTAAGCGCACCAGAACTCAGGCACCTGGGTTTAGGCGTGTGAAGGCTGAGACGCGCGAGGTGAGGCGCTCGGAAATTTGAAGATACGATTTTGATACTTTATAAAACCAAGAGTTGTGCGTATCATTTGTAACTTGAAGACTAAGCTCCCCCCCCCCCCCCCGCCCTTTGACCTAGCGCCGTTGCGCCGAGTGGGCCTCGGGTGCGCATCCCGAGGTTCGCTTGGCGCGATGCTAACTCAGTTCGTATTTCGGGACCGACTCGGGGTCCCGGTGTCAGAATTGACTCTAATTAGTGTCTATGCGACCGTAATGACATGACTAAGGCTACCTTGATGTTAATTTAATTTTTCCGAGTAATTATTTAATCCGTTTTATAGAAAAACTATCTAAAACATCGCAATCTCGCGTCGCGTTGCAATCCGATCGTCATCGGGTGTTTGTTGGGTACTCTTGCAGCCACCAGGTCTAAATCTGGGTGTCCACAGAAGCCCCCACTTTGACTGAGTCTTGGAGAAGGCGAAAGTCAAAGTACAACCACCCAGGTCAATCGAGGATTACGACCTGGTGGTTGTCCGGTTGGGTCGTTTTAAGTCCGCAGGACTACGTGTTGAGGTTCGTTAGCCAAGGTTTAGAAATCATACCTGACGCCCTTGCCTGTGGTCGCCAATCGAGGCTCGGACCCGTGCTTGCTATCTCATTCTAGGTTCTTCATGTTCATGTGTTTTCCCTTTTCGGATGTTCAAGAATCCGTTCGAGTTTGGATTACCTTTTGAGTGCGTATGACGCGTCAAGCGTGAATGTGGAAGGGAAAAAAAATGTTCGTATGTGTCAACTTTCATTCGAACAATTGCCTTCGGGATGCCTATGACCTCTCGAGATTGATAAAATAAAATGCCTTTGGGATGGTTATGACCCCTCGGGCTTGGGAATAAAATAAAATGCCTTCGGGATGCCTATGACCCTTCGAGCGTGAGAATAAAATGCCTTCGGGATGCTTATGAACCCTCGGGTTCGGGAATAAAATAAAATGCATTTGGGATGCCTATGCCCCTTCGAGCGTGAGAATAAAATAAAATGCCTTTGGGATGCTTATGACCCCTCGGGCTCGAGAATAAATTAAAATGCCTTCGGGATGCTTATGACCCCTTGGGCAAAATGTTTGAGCGGGGTTGGGTGTCCTTTGTGGGCTTCCCAACATGTACCCTCACCCCTTACTCAGAACCATGGTTTCCGGATGTCCGAAACCGTTGGCACACGAGAGTCATTTGATGCACGATTCACGATAACTCGGCATCGGTATCGTAATGCAAAGGGACGAACCCCTAAACTTTAGCATTAAAAGTGCGTCGTGCTTTGTGCGCGATACGCCTAAATGTAGAGTGGGTTCGAACGGGTCCGAATTCCCATAAAATTCGGTGGCGACTCCTAACTTCGATTTAAATTTCAACCCGAGATCAATCTTACCATGAGATTCATTCGTCTACCCAGACCCGCATGTGGCCGCGTCGGGGTGGACCTATGTCATCTCCACAATTTGATGATTCCGATGGGGATATTTATAGACTCGAAAGAATATTTATAGACTCGAAAGAACACGAAAACTACTAGAGTAATCGTGGTAAGTTGAGGTCGGTCCACAGGGAACGGAGCGTAGTATCGAGTTAAAAGCGACGTGTTTGGAATCTAGAGGGGGGGTTTCTAAGGGTCGAGTCTACACTAGAAAAATAACGATAAAAATAGCTAGAGTTGATCAATCTAGGAAAAGGTGTTAGGGGGAAGTCGGGATTCGGAACTTGGAGTCTAAGAACGTCGGAATCGGGTTTTTGTAGCAAACTTGATAAAGGGAGAATGCAAGCTTTCGGTTTCTTCACCCAACCCACCTAAAAACCCGCTTTCGCGGCGAAGAAGGGTAAGTCTCGAATTAAGGTAATTTCTACCCCGAGTTTCCCCATATTGATAGAAATGGGTCAAGGTCGGTCTAGTTGGTCGGACTAAAACAATAATGACACAACAACCATAAACAAGATAAACCAACAAGCAAGCAACCCACCAACATTCCTTAATACAAATAATCCAAGTCCTCATCCCTAAACCCCCCAACAAGAAATCTACTCACTAATCATAATGAAAAACAACAAATCATTAATAAAGGAGAGATTAACTAAAGCATGCATAATAACTAAATCTAAAGAAACTATCAACAAAACAATAAGGAAACTACGATCTAACAATTACTTAATAAACTATGAAAGAGATACAATCTAACAAAATAAACTAGAGAATAATCTAGAATAACATAAATAAAATCAAGAGAAACTAACAACACTAAAATGATCTAAACAGGACAATAATAAGAGAACTAAATTAAATCTAAACTAGAGATTAGAGAGTGGAAGAGAAATATACCAACTATGAAGATCTACAATAAATAAGAAGATTGCATAAATAAAGGTTGAATCTTTGATGAAGAGAATGAAGAACTTGTCACTAATCCTTCAATAATCCCCACAAATCTTCAGATAAAACATGAAATAATAATCTTCTACAAACTTGGATGTAAATCTAGAGAATTGTTGATGAATACTAGGAAGATCTACTACTAAATTACTACTAGAATTATAGAGAATTACTACTAGAATACTACTAAGTTACTACTAAGAGGATGGTAATGTGATGGTGGAATGATGTAACTAAACTAATGGTGGGATATGACTTGGGCAACAAACTAGGGTAGACATATATATAGTAATGCCTTAATGGGTTTTTAACCTAAAGTCCAAATCCAAATTTTTGCTCCATTAGTGAGACAATCACCCTTTAATCTTCATGAGGTGGAACTTCGCCCCGTCGTGCACGAACTAATACCGTCGGGTGAAATTTCACCCGGTGAACTTTTTCCAGTTTTGCAATTTTTGGACGCTTTTACCATCGGGCGAAATTTCGCCCGGTGGAGAAGTCTCGTTAAATCTTCGGGGAGGCAAATTACCGTCGGGCGAAACTTCGCCCGGTGGTGTTTCATCGGGTGAAATTTCACCCGGTCATTTTTCTGACCACTTTTCTTGTCTCATTCTTCGTCGTTTGATTGGATGATTTTGAACTTTAAGTTGTGTGCTTTGCTCTTTGGACGGTATTCCCTTCTCTTGTGCTCGTGGAAGCTCGATCGTGATTTCGGTGCCAAATCCTATCAAAATTGATAGAAAAACTACCAAAAACACGTAAAACGCACAAGAGGGACGCTAATGCAAGAAGTACTCAAAATATGGCGATAATCGCACTCTAAACTCGCAAAACGAGGAAAAAACGGGTCTAAATGGGAGGGAAAACGGTCTAAATTTAGCACACAATAATTCCCCCACACTAAACCGTTGCTCGTCTTCGAGCAAAGACCCAAAAAGAAATTACAAACTACTACTACTACTAGCTAGACTATGCTAAGCTGATATAGGGCAATTAACGGGTCCGCTCTGTCCCTTCAACTCACATCGAAATACCCATGAGGTAGAGTACTCCCATGCAAGGCAAGTTGGGGCTTGCTCAAAATGGTGGATGCGACTAAACACACAAAAACACATAACACGAAAGAATAGACGCATCCAAAGCAAAAATAAAACACTGAATCCCTCATCGAGACGGCGGGGGAAAGACACTAATTACTTACCTAAAACATAAATAAACTTCCAAGATAAATCACCAACGTAAACAAGGACAACCAAAGCCTAATACTACGACAATTAAGCAATAAAGATGTTGACAACTTAGGTAGGTCCTCCTAATCTTCTAAAGGGGTACTACGGGGTGTTAAACGGAGTGGAATAAGTGAACCATGGATTCGTTCGACACTGTAGGTAGGTGCAATCCCGCTCTCTTTGGCTAAGCCAAGAGGGTCGTTCCAAACTCGAATTTCCTAAATTAGCCCAAATAAAGAGGTGGAGTGTTTACAATTATTGGGTGGATCGACTAATCAACGCTATCTTCCTACCTCGGGACTCGGTCCTCTAGTACGCACTTCACAGCGATGAATCGATCTAAGGGCTCTTTTTTTTTAAGGAGATTTTTTTGATGATACGATTTTCATTTGAAGTTCCTTTTCTCTCCTTTGTTTTTCATATTTTTGTGCCCTTTTCTCTTGCTTTGATTTGTCCTTTTTGGCTTTTTGATGTGGTTTGAAACCAAGCTTGGAGGTTATTTTTGTGTAAACTTATTGTGGTGATGTATAGGTGGAGGGAAAATAGGTAGTCGAGAACGCGCGCCATTCCCGGATAACCCACTAAGAGACGGAAGGAATTTGGACTAAAGGTGCAATGGTCATTCGAGCAACGTCACCTAGAAAAAGGGATGCGGGAACCAAGGCCTAACTCCTCCATGGGTGGTCAAGGTGGTCAAATGCAAACCCCGAAGTAAAACTCTAGTAGAAAAGGTGGACTCAAGCTAAAGAATCAACAAATTCATTGCCTTAGAGTCATTCTACTAGATTAAGGTCCAAAATCTACAATGGGTTATCTACAATGGTTTGTAATCGGGTTTTCGAAAAGTTTTAATCCTAGACACACTATACAAAAACAAAAGAAACACACGAAAAAGAAAAAGGCAAGTAAAAGAAAACACAAGTAAGGTCATGTACTCCATACCCCATCAACAAACAAGCACACAATCAACCACAACACCCAAATGCTCAACTTCGAGAGCCTCCAATAGCAACAACCTAACTTCTCTACAAAAGTAAAGAAGGAAGCGAAAATGAAGGAAGTTACCTAGCGGGTTGCTTCCCTAATCTCTTCAAATCGTGCTATTAAGGTGGTGGTTACCTGTAAGAGTAGAGAACAAGACCATACACGGGACATGAAACATAACGAGGGACAAGAAAAGAAAATAAAAATAAAAGGAATTTTTTTTTGATTTTTCGAATTTTCAAGTTTTTATGGATTTTGAAAAGATTTTTGAAAAAGTAAAAGATGGTAGACCCCTCCCCCATACTAAAACTGTACATTGTCCTCAATGGACAAGTAGGAGAAGATCGAAAAAGACGGAAAGGAAAATAAGAAAAATATTTTTGGATTTTATGATTTTTCAAATGTTTTTGGAATTTTAATATTTTTTGAATGTTTTTGGATTTTAAAAATTTTTTTGAAAAAAGAAAAGGAAAAGAAAATAAGGAAATCGATAAAATAGTTGCGGGCCTAGGTGCAATCACATCACCTAGACCCTAGCCAAGTGGCTAAGAAAGTGAAAATGAAATAAAAGGAAAGAAATTAAAACGAAAGGGTGAAAAAAAATTAGGCATAGGTGTAGTCACGTCACCTAGCCCGGATTAAGAAAAATTTGAGAAAGATTGACTAAAATTTGGATTTTTCAAAAGGTCAATGACGTAATCACATCGCCTAAAGACCGGGAGTAATACCAAGGCCACTTCGGCCGCAAAAATCGATGGGACAGTGGGACAACTTGCAATTTTGTTTCGAGGTAAAACAATCCCAATGGTTATAACAATGATGAAACAAGGAACAAGGAACGAAATCAATCCAACGATATGTAATTATAGATGATTAAAGACTCACCAACACAATCAAAACATATACACAACACACCTTACTACCTACTGACTCCGGGAGGGGGTCTAAAACACTAAATTGGGTAATCGTTCGACGCGAAAGAAGCCGCCGGGATGGTTGTATGCCCTCGGTGGGTTCTAACTCACAAAGGTCGTAGATCGTACGATCTTTGGGTAACGTGTAGTGCACATACTCCCAAACTTCCATTCCCCCCAATTTGTTCACTCGGAATTCACCGGGACCTAAAGATAGGTCCCAATTGTGGCAATTATAAATATTGGTTGCTGTGTGTTGGGGACTTAAAGCACGGTCATGGCTAATGGAGACAAGGCGATGGTTGGGTACATTAAAGATCCAAGTCGGAAGATAGGCCTCATCAAGCCAGACGCGATTGTCTAGTGGGATAAGGTGGTTGGTCGTATAACCCAAGTTGGTCGCAATTAAGGTCACAAGACCTCCACAGTCTACAAAGGGGCGTTGGGCAACAATAATACGGTGAAAATGCAACGCTACGACAAGTGGTAGGTCTAAGGGGTTAGGGTTACCAAGCAAGGAGTCAGAAATCAATTGCAAGACGCACACATCAAGATTAATAATATTGTCGGTAGATGGTAACAGGTAGTAGGAGAGTATTTCGGAGAAGTAACGAATTGCGGGGTTACGGATTTCGGAGGTAAAGTTTGAATCAGGCTCGAAATCTCGTTGACAACGAGCTATGCACCTCCAAAGGTCTCTTCTAGACGCACTAGCTTGTAAATCACTCAGGGGTTTACTAAGTCCGGTACCCGATGAGGGTAAGCCTAAAGCTAAACCAAACTCGAAAATAGTCAAACAGTGAGTTTTACCGAATAATCTAAATTTAAATTATCTTGGTGTGGTCGGGTTATCGATAGTAAAGGTTCATAGGAACTCACAAGTAAGGTCTTTTATGTGCAAGCCGCGAGACTAAGGAGTCCGCTAGTTCCGGTCCTTGATGATAACTCTTTAATATCATCCTCTATTCCTAAATTTTTCATTGTGAAAGGACAAGGCCACCTAGTACTCTGAAAGGTCATTTCAGAGAAGGTTCGAGCTAAAGGGGTATTAGGACAAGGTAAATATTTAGGTTAGAAGAATTAGAAAATGTAGAAGTCGAAGCCATACCTTGCTTTCGATAAGCTCGTTGAGCTCTTGTCTCCATAATAATAATAATAATAATAATAATAACCTTGCAAGAATAATCCCAAAACTTTGCTTCACCTTCTTCAAGAACCCAAAAATATAATCACCAAGTTGAAATGGAATTATGAATGGAGGTTTGAATGCGGTTGGGGTATGGAAGGTGATTTGATGATTTTATGATGGGTGAAAATGTGGAATGAAGAGTGAGGTAAAAAGGTGATATAAATAAGGGTGGTTGAGGAGGGAAATGAATGTTTTAAAGTGATCGGTAAAGATTTGGTGTAAAAATTTTGGAGGGAAAATTATGTGGTGTAAATGTGCAGGAGGGAATTGATAGTGTAGTGAGTAAAAAGGTAAAGGTGATTCGTCCAAAGCCGCCGGGTGAAATTTCACCCGGTCGAGTACCATCGGGTGAAATTTCACCCGACAATTTTTCGTCGTGAAGATCATTTTTGCCAACTTTTTCCACCGGTGAAATTTCACCCAGTGAAAATCTCACTGGGCGAAATTTCGCCCGGTGGTATCTTCTTCAATTCCGGTAAATCTGGCAACTTTTCGTAGGGCGAAGTTTCGCCCGGTCGAGTTTCACCGGGCGATGTTTCGCCCGGCAGTCTTCTTTGCTGCGTTTTTCCGCCTTGCCATTTCATGGCTCTTCAATAATCACCTAGAGATTCAAATATTAACTCGACTCACATTACATAATCAATATCTCCCACAAACATGCTTGTGGTCTTGAATTTTAGCTCCATAACTTCTCCAAAAGCTTGATCTTCATCCAAATAAATGCTCCATGGTAAAATCCAATTTCAACCATTCTTCTCAAGCTAACAACTAATAAATTCAAAGAAATATGATACATATATACAAGGTGGTTGTTTAGGATACTACCAAACCTACATCAATTTCGAGAGGGGGTTAAACAACGCTCCCCGATGGGAGCTCACCATGCTTCACAGTAGAAAAGGTCTCACGAACGTGACCAGGGTGATAAATCTTCAAACGTTGCCCGTTAACCATAAATTTCCCGATTTCCGGGCTTGATATCTCTATTGAACCATATGGTTGCACCTTGGTCACTTCGAATGGACCCAACCATTTTGATTTCAACTTACCGGGAAAGAGGTTAAAGCGAGAGTTGAAGAGTAATACCTTATCACCAACGGAGAAGTCCTTACGAAGTATTCAAGAATTGTGCCATTGGCGTGTTCGTTCCTTGTAGATCCTTGAATTTTCGTAGGCTTCAAGTCTTAGTTCTTCCAATTCTTGTAGTTGGAGAAGGTGATTATCTCCTACAACACTCTCATCGAAGTTTAGCTCTTTGATTGCCCATTTGGCTTTGTGTTCTAATTCCACCGGTAAATGACAAGTTTTACCATACACAAGATGATAAGGAGTGGTTCCAATCGGCGCTTTGTAAGCCGTTCTCAATGCCCAAAGGGCGTCATTTAATTTTAATGACCAATCCCTTCGGTGTATATTAACAACTTTCTCTAAAATTCCCTTGATTTGACGGTTGGAGATCTCGGCTTGCCCATTTTATTGAGGGTGGTAGGCTAAGGACATCTTGTGAGTGATACCATACTTCCTAAGAAGGTGTTCAAAGGTATATTTCCTAAAATGAGAGCCTCCATCACTAATTAGGGCTCTAGACATACTGAATCTCGGGAAAATTACATTCTTGAAAAGCTTGATTACAACCTTGGAGTCATTGGTGGGGGAAGCTACGGCCTCGATCCATTTTGAGACATAATCAACCGCGACTAGAATGTACTTTTTACCAAACGAGAATATGAACGGACCCATGAAATCAATGCCCCAAACATCGAACAATTCAATCTCTAAGATAGGTTGAAGGGGCATCTCATTTCTTCATGTAATATTGTCACTTCTTTGGCAAGCATCGCATGTGAGAATGAAAGCTCGAATGTCCTTGAACATGGAAAGCCACCAAAACCCGCTTGAGGTCGGCAATGCTATACCCGATGGCCTTTTTGTGCTTTCTCAAAACAATCAAATGTTTTTCCAATTGAGGACCATCAAGTGTGGCATTGACGATAACGGGATAATTAGTTCCTTCAAAAAGCATATTTGAGGGAAGAGGGGAGTGGTTTAAGTTCAAGATTAGGAGGAGAAGATACCATATTCTTACCCACCGGTAGTAGTTCTACCTTTTCTTCATGTAAGCATTCATCTTTAAGAAGTGGAGAGTCAAATGGTTCATCTTCTTGGTTATCATCATCTATCAAGCTATACTCAACCAAACTATCAATAACTTCAATGGAATGCATTTGTTCAATCATTGGTTGTTTAAGAGCTTGAGAAAGGGAAAACTCTACCGACTCGTTCCCTATGTTAAATGACAACTTTCCATTATTAACATCAACTATAGTACCATCGGTAGCCATAAAAGGTCGACCTAAGATAATGGGGGTAATAATGTCTTCGGGCATATCCATGACAACAAAGTCGGAGGGGATGAAGAACTTACCAACTTGCACGGGTATACCCTCAAGTATCCCGAGTGGGTACTTGACGGACCTATCCACAAATTGAATCGACATGCTAGTGGGTCTCATCTCCCCCACACTAAGTCTCTTGGCAATGGAATAAGGTAACAAACTAACACTAGCCCCTAGGTCACATAAAGCTTGATTAACAACAACATTTCCTACCCGACAAGGGATGGAAAAACTACCGGGATCCTCTAGTTTCTTTGGCATTTGATTCATAAGAATGACACTACATTGTGCCGTGAGAGAGACACATTCTTTATCTTCTATTGTTCTAGTTTTGGTCAAGACATCTTTCAAAAACATAGAATAAAGGGGCATTTGAGAAATTACCTCGGTGAAGGGTAAAGCTACCTCCACTTTATTCACCATATCCACAAAACGGCTAAATTGGGCATTCTTCTTGTGTGGCTTAGCTCGTTTGGGAAAAGGCAATGGTGGGACAAAAGCCGGAGGCGGTGGAACATTGGATTCTTCTTCTTCTTCGGCTAATCGCTCCGCCTCTTTTCTTTTTGCGTCTTCCACTTCCATATGCTCTTTCTTCTTTCTTTGTTCTCTTTGTTCATTCTCCGCATTTTAGAGGATATCAAACTCCGCTTGTATTCCCCGGTTTTGTTTGGGAGAAGGGGGAGATGATGCTTGTGATGTACTTGGTTGATTGTCTTTGGATGGGGTGCTCTTGGTGTTCGAGTTCAAATTCTTATACGGGTCCTCAAGTTCTTTGCCACCTCTCAAAATGACGACTTTTGCTTGGTGTGAAGGGTCTCTTGGGTTTTGGGGTTGCCCAGGCAAACCATGAGGTGGATGAATTGGGGCGGCTAAGGCTTTTGTTGCTTCTTGTGATTCCCAAACCTTTAGCCTTGCCTTGGTATCTTGATGATCATTCCATAGTTGCCCAACGGTTCTTTGCAAATCACTAATGTTATCCCATGGAACTCCTCCTTGACCAAATTGAAAATTGCTTGATTGGCCATAAGATTGAGAGGGTTGATTAAATGGTTGTTGATTGTAACCTTGATTTCCTTGAAAATTGCCTTGGAACCCTTGATTGTATCCATGATTGAAATGATTACCATGTTGATTTTGGTAATTGTCGTAATTGTTGGGAACATGGAAGTTGATACCTTGTTGATTGAAGTTCCTCCTTTGATGAGGAGGCATATACGGGGGCATCTTTGGAGGACCTTGGTTAAAGGGCCTTTTTTGACTTTGATTAAATGGCCTCGGTTGATTCCCTTGGGCATGTGGCATCGGATTTTGAACATTTTGATTTCCATAAGAAAAATTAGAATGAAACCTTGTGCTGACATTGTAGGTATTAGAAAAGGGATCAAATTGAGGTCTTTGCCCGTACACTTGTATAGCTTGGACTTCATTTGGCTCTTCAATATAAGTTTCTTCATTAGGAATGCAAGAGCTAGAATATGGCCATAGTTGACACAATGATCACATTGAACTTCCCATGTTATTTGTTTTGGAGGTGATGGTTGCCTTGGTGGAACACTCCCTTGAATTTGGTACATACCTCTAGGAGTGGGCTTTGAACTCATGGCATCCATTCTCTTTTTCAATTCTTCAACTTCCGCCTGAAGTTTCAATTCACTAGAACTCTTAGATGAGTTCACTTCAACTTTCTTTCTTGAATCCCTCGATTGACCCATTCTAGAATCACTCCTTGCCATCTTCTCAATAAGATTCTTAGATGCCTCATCGGTAAGGGAAGAAAAGTCTCCTCTGGCGGCCGAATTGAGGTTTTCCTTGGTTCTCGATGAAAGGGTGTTATAAAATGTTTGAGTTGTTATCCAATCGGGTATTCCATGGTGTGGACATTTGCGCAATAGATCTCTAAATCTTTCCCAAGCCTCACTTAGGCCTTCAAATTCATCTTGGTTGAAGGTTTGTATCTCCATGCGATATTGGTTAGTCTTTGACGGCGGAAAATATTTCTCCAAGAAGGCATTAGGTAATTGAGCCCATGTTGTGAATGTATTAGCGGGACGGCCTTGAAGCCATCTACGAGCTCCATCTCTCAAGGTCTTTGGAAATAATAATCCGTGCAATTGGCATGAAGTTAATCCATTGAGACGGGCTCCTACTAATATTTCTGTAAATGAAGCGATGTGCTCTTGAGCATCTTCTTGAGAAAAACCGTGAAAAGTATCTTGTTGAACCGCATTTGTCAGAGAGGCTTTTAATTCATAATTTTCGGGAATCTCTCCGAAATCGACGGGAGAAGGTGTTTCTTCGTGTGTAAGTTGAGAATGAGAACCTAAGGTCGCCATTGGTTGGATTGGTGGTGATGGTGGATTTGAATTTGGATGATTTGGAGGGGATGGATTTTGATTTGGTGGTGGAGTTTTTGGTGACGGTGGGGTAGGCGGTGAATTTTGTGAAGTGGAAGGTATGGAAGGATTATTTTGTTTGATGTAGAAGGTGTAGAAGGTGTACGAGGTGTGGGTGGTAGGATGAGATTAAGGTCAGGAGGTGATAATGAAGGATGTGGAATAATGGTGGTTGAGTTGTTTCCCCGAAAACGCAATGCTCTAAAAGTCCTTTCCGGCTCCGGATCGAACCACAAGGGCGATGACATGTTCCTGGGCATAAAACTCAATTAAACAGTGAGACTCCTAGCACCTAACGGTACTAGGGAAGAGGGGGAAGAGAAATGAAACAAACACAATAACTAGCCGTTCCCCGGTAACGGCGCCATTTTGGCGGGCACCCCAAATCGAATCGGTCGTTTAACGAAGGATGGGGGGTCAAACAATATTTATAGACTCGAAAGAACACGAAAACTACTAGAGTAATCGTGGTAAGTTGAGGTCGGTCCACAGGGAACGGAGCGTAGTATCGAGTTAAAAGCGACGTGTTTGGAATCTAGAGGGGGGGTTTCTAAGGGTCGAGTCTACACTAGAAAAATAACGATAAAAATAGCAAGAGTTGATCAATCTAGGAAAAGGTGTTAGGGGGAAGTCGGGATTCGGAACTTGGAGTCTAAGAACGTCGGAATCGGTTTTTTGTCGCAACATTGATAAAGGGAGGATGCCACATTTCGGTTTCTTTACCCAACCCACCTAAAAACCCGCTTTCGCGGCGAAGAAGGGTAAGTCTCTAATTAAGGTAATTTCTACCCCGAGTTTCCCCATATTGATAGAAATGAGTCAAGGTCGGTCTAGTTGGCCGGACTAAAACAACAATGACACAACAACCATAAACAAGATAAACCAACAAGAAAGTAACCCACAAACATCCCTTAATTTAAATAATCCAAGTCCTCATCCCTAAACCCCCTAACAAGAAATCTACTCACTTATCATAATGAAAACAACAAAAAAGAGAGATTAACTAAAGCATGCATAATAACTAAATCTAAAGAAACTATCAACAAAACAATAGGAAACTATGATCTAACAATTATCCACTAAACTATGAATGAGATACAATCTAACAAAATAAACTAGAGAATAATCTAGAACAACATAAATAAAATCTAGAGAAACTAACAACACTAAGATGATCTAAACAAGACAATAATAAAAGAATTAGAGAGTGGAAGGGAAATATACCAACTATGAAGATCTACAATAAATAAGAAGATTGCATAAATAAAGGTTGAATCTTTGATGAAGAGAATGAAGAACTTGTCACTAATCCTTCGATAATCCTCACAAATCTTCAAATAAAACTTGAAATAATAATCTTCTACAAACTTGGATGTAAATCTAGAGAATTGTTGATGAAAACTAGGAAGATCTACTACAAAATTCTACTAAAATTATAGAGAATTACTACTAAGTTACTACTAAGAGGATGGTAACGTGATGGTGGAATGGTGTAACTAAACTAATGGTGGGATATGACATGGGCACAAACTAGGGTAGACATATATATAGTAATGCCTTAATGGGTTTTTAACCTAAAGCCCAAATTCAACTTTTTGCTCCATTAGTGAGACAATCACCCTTTAATCTTCATGAGGTGGAACTTCGCCCTGTCGTGCACGGACTAATACCGTCGGGTGAAATTTCACCCGGTGAACTTTTTCCAGTTTTGCAATTTTTGGACGCTTTTACCATCGTGCGAAATTTCACCCGGTGGGCGAAATTTCGCCCTGTCATTTCGCCCGGTGGAGAAGTCTCGGAAAATCTTCGGGGAGGCAAATTACCGTCGGGTGAAACTTCGCCCGGTGGTGTTTCATCGGGTAAAATTTCACCCGATCATTTTTCTGGCCTCTTTTCTTGTCTCATTCTTCGTCGTTTGATTGGATGACTTTGAACTTTAAGTTGTGTGTTTTGCTCTTTGGATGGTTTTCCCTTCTCTTGTGCTCGTGGAAGCTCGATCGTGATTTCGGTGCCAAATCCTATCAAAATTGATAGAAAAACTACCAAAAACACGTAAAACGCACAAGAGGGACGCTAATTCGAGAAGTACTCAAAATATGGCGATAATCGCAATCTAAACTCGCAAAACGAGGGAAAAACGGGTCTAAATGGGAGGAAAAACGGTCTAAATTTAGCACACAATAGGTTCCTAGGGTGAGACTCGAAAAGAAATCGCTCGATTATTAGTGTACGCATTTTAGTTTGATGGTTCATTCATAAACTATTTTTACCCGGGCCGGTTACTTGTGACCGACGTCCCACTATACCGTAGTGCATTCCTAAATGGGTGCGCTAAAGACATCAATGGCCGTACTCGTATGGGTTTTGCGGCATGTTCTAAGACCAATTCGACTTAGGAAGTTCGTCCTGATTTACGAGAAAGCCGTCGATGTTGGTATAGACCCAATTTCGACCGACCGAGACTTAGTGTAAAGCATACATGGTGTCATTATAATGTTTGCGTGACTATGTGCTACTTGGTTTTCATGTCATTTTTCAAAAACCGTCATTTCAAAAAGCATCTTTTTAAAAAAAATCAATTTTCAAAAACTCGGAAAGCCGCTAAAATTTAGACTTACGATTTGACTCAAAATAGCCTATTTTCTAACCGGCATGCTACCCATTTCAATTCTCGAATTTCCGACGCCATTTTGATTTTCGAACTTTTAAATTTCATTTCGATTTTCGAAATCTTCGAGACGCCATCTTTTTGATTTTCAAATTGTCGGGAATTCACTTTCGATATTCAAAATTTCAAAATTTCAAACATTCAACTTTTCGAAAACCTTCCTTGATAAAGGGCCTACCGTTATCCGTGTATCGGGTCTTTTAATATGTCGAAGGTGTATAGCGTTGAAACTCTGTCGATCTTACATCACGGGTTTCCTCCCTTTCCCGAGTCCGCCTTATTTGTCAAGGTACGACCAACCTACGTAAGGCATACCCCTACAAAGGAAAGCACATTCATACACTCGAGTCAAAAGTCTGGAAAAAATCTCACGTGGTTCTTCCTTCGAACAGGACTCGACACACATAGCTGCATCCTAAGGAAGTTACACCACCCACGAGTCACCCGTCTAGGTGTCATTCTCAAGTTGTTTTCTCGTTCAATCTCTTCCTTACTCGGATGTACTATTTTGATTTCGAGGTCTGGGTTCGATTTCTGATTACGCGGTATTCTTACAAACAGGCCACCGTTAACCAGACGCAAACACAAAATGGAGGAAGCTTTGAACAAACTGACAGCCTCAATGGACACTATGGTATTCAAGCAGACTGAAATCGAGGCCCAACTAACAACTATAAGGGCCGAGCAGACAGCTATCGCAGCCCGTCTGACTGTTGTGGAGCAAGAGACTCCTCCCACTGGGTCTGAAAACACTAGGCCGCTAGCTGAACTAGTTAGCACAGTGCACCGACTAGAGGAACAGGTTCAACTATCTGGAGGTAACAACATTCATCGGGAAAATTCCCGTGACTACTCCCCGGTGAACGACAAGCTACCCGCGAACCTGAATCTCGAGGGTTTACCGATGTTTGAGGGAACTGAAGACCCGTTACTACATGTACGGGCCTTCAAAGAATTCATGGCAATCAAGGGGGTAGATTCTTCGATGTTTAAGAATCTCTTCGCTGCGTCCCTTGAAAAGCACCCACGGGCCTAGTACTGTAGGCTAGACCCAAAAAAAATACCCTACTTGGGATGACGTGGCAACGAAGTTTGCTCGGAATTACGCTGATAATATCAAGATTCAAACAACTATGCGCTCCTTGGAGGTTATGACCCTGGAGCCCAAAGAAGGTTTTACCAAATACCTTCAACGCTCTAGGGCCAAGAGTGTGAAATTGCTCGATAAGCCCAATGAGAAGACTTTAGTGGAGGCCTTTGTCAAGAACCTCCTCCCTTCCTACCGGGTCCATCTCCGGTATGCTGTCATACCCAATTTCACCACCCTCACTGAAATGGGTATGAGGATTGAAGATGATTTGAGGCTAGAGGGCCTTACTAAGGCCTCTAGCAAGGGATACCAAGGGGCTACCTCTTCCACTACTAAGCCCCCACCAGCAACTCGCAGCATTATTTTTGACGCGGTTAATCTACTAGATGCCCCGTCTAAGAAGAATACCACACCTCAGGTATTCATCGATATAGGTACTACCTATACATATGCCTTACAAAGGCTGTCATCAAAGGGCCTAATCCAACCGATAGGCCCAACTCCTGAATTTCCGGTCGAGCGGCGTTCCAAGAGCAATAACGTCCAGGCCTATTGCCAGTACCACCGAGGCAATGGGCACAATACTGAAAAATGTTGGAAGCTAAAGCATCTGATCCAGGACTTGATCGAGAGTGCTAAGCTCCCGTTGCTCGGAGACAAACCGAGTAACAAAGACAATCCCTTCAGTTCCCATGCCATCTTTGCCGGGGAGGTGATTGACTGTTCCCATCTTATCTCTTCGTTTATCCCGCAAATAAACGGGATCTGGTTCGACGACGAGGACAATGTGTACCTCGCCAAAGGGGAAGCTGTCCCCATTACCCCGGAGGAGATTCGAAAGGCTAAGTCCAAAGCCTTAGTTAGTAACCACCTTGGTCATCCCTATCAAGCTACTAGCACTAGGGACACCCCCTATCCCGACAACCGTCACTGAGCCAGTCAGGACGGAAGTCGCCCCTGAAGAGTCGACCGCTAAAACGGCTCTCGTAAAGCAACTGAAGAAGGCCCGAGTTGACCTCTTTATATGGCAACTCTTAGTTAGCTCACAAGAACATCGATAGGCACTTACTAAGGCTCTTCATCAAATTAAGATCGACTCTCTGGCTACCCCTACTAAAATGGTAGCCGCGGTTATGCCCCACTTAAAGGGCAAAGCTGAGAAAAAAGACCCACTGATTACCTTCTCTGAAGCCGATCTACCACCGTTCGGGGCCACCCACAACCTAGCCCTCTACATTACGGTGATTTGCCGCGGGAAGTACCTCCTGATGACCCTAATCGATGATGGGTTCGCGGTCAATGTCCTCCCCATGAGGACCGCCAAAGCCCTCGGCATAACCGAGGCCGATTACATCCCAACTGTACAGACCATCCAAGCTTTTGATGGGAGCCTAAAGTCGGTAGCTGGGGCCATAAAACTGACCATCATAACGGGCCTAGTAGAAAAGGAACTAGAATTCCAGGTGATCGATGTCACCTCTTCCTTCAACGTGCTCCTTGGAAGGCTATGGATCCACGCTGTCAAAGCGGTATCCTCCACTCTCCATCGAAAGATCAAGTTGCCCTTGCACGATGGTGTTATTACCTTAGAGGCTACCCCTATGACTGTGGCTAGCTGCAACGTCACGGGCTGCTTGGACCTTTGGGGGTTCGATTTCGTAGGGATTATCGAGGAGGAGTACCTCTTCAGGCCCTACTTCACCACTAGCATCGACACGATGCTACAAAATCTGGGGTATTTTCCGGGGGCTACCTCCCGACCCAATCTTCCAGCTGGGAAGATTATCGACGTCCTTAAAGATGAAGACTCTCACTTTGGCCTTGGTTACGCTACTACTCCGGGCAACGTTGTCCGGGCAGGTATCGAAAACACCTACAACATCATTAAGGGTATCTACTTGAGCCCTTATAGCCCACGGCTGACTGACTACTTTGTCACGACGGTATTTGGGCTGTCCAGGTTGGTTTGTACCAACCTAATGCTGTACACCCTGGGACCCAATTGGCCTAGGACTGCAATTACATACATTCCGGATGATGTATTTGCCCTCATCCAGTCTGAAGATGCCAACAATGTTGAGCCCGCGTTAGGGCTACTTTTTGGGGAAGACGCCATAGCCTTAACTCTAAAGGAAGACTTGGTCAACCTTATTCTCCGCAGCAATAGGTTTGGCCCAACTAAGCTGATCTCGGATGTTGGCTCTGAGATAGGGAACAGGGCCTAGAGGAAGACTGTCAAGTGGACTGACAGTCAAGGAAGGATTTACAAGCTGATCACTAGAGAAGGATACATGTCTGAGTCTGAGTCTGAGTCCGAGTCGGGGTCTGAGTTAGAGTCTAAGGTCGAGTCTAGGGAATACGGTGCTAGAGTCACTCCTGTAACCCCTCTCCCTTTAGTTACTCCTGTTGTCGGTGCTTCAGGGTCTGTCCCGAGCACCTTATCTATCCCGCCACTGACAAATGATCAGATGGCTGCTCTTTTCGAGCTGTTTTCAAAATTTTCAATCAATAATAACAACCGTTTTGCTTACGACTCGTCTCTTTTTAATTCTTGTTTCAAAAATATTTTATGCAATGACATTGAGAAACCCGACGAACAGGTACCCCTACCTCCACATCTGATCGAGCAACTAGAGCAAAGGGAATCCCGAAATCCGGTAATCGAAGATACCGAGTCCGTTAACGTGGGAACAACCTTAGAGCCCCAAATGCTTAAGATAGGGTTATCCTTAGATCCCGAGGAGAGACAACAATTCACAAGCCTCCTCCAAGAATTCAAAGACGTCTTCGCATAGTCCTACAAGGACATGCCAGGGATAGACCGGGAAATAGCCGAGCACCACATACTGATCAAAGATGGGTGCAAACCGGTTAAACAGAAGCTCCGCTGACTGAGGCCCGAGTGGTCCCTCAAGGTCAAGGAAGAAGTTGATAAACAGTTCAAATCTGGCTTCATACAGGTGTCCGAATATCCAGACTGGGTTGCGAACATCGTGCCGGTTCCTAAAAAGGACGGTAAGGTGCGTGTATGCGTGGATTTTTGGGATCTTAACAAGGCGAGCCCGAAAGACAATTTTCCGTTACCGCACATCGACATATTAGAGGATAACATGGCCAATCATGCTCTTCTGTCATTTATGGACGGATATGCCGGGTATAATTAGATCAAGATGGTGGAAGAAGATATGAGTAAGACCACCTTCTTTACACCTTGGGGTACTTACTTCTATACCGTCATGCCATTCGATCTCATTAATGTTGGGGCCACGTATCAATGGACCGCTACGACTTTATTACATGACATGATGTATAAAGAAGTAGAAGTTTACATGGATGACATGATCGTCAAATATATAAACCGGGACGGTCAACATCACCGCCCTGAGAAAATTCTTCACCCGATTGCGTAAATACAACATGAGATTAAACCCTCAAAAGTGCAGTTTCGTGGTAACATCCGGTAAATTACTGGGTCATATCGTTAGCCAACGTGGTATCGAGGTCGACCCAGCTAAAATCAAAGCCATAACCGAGATGCAACCTCCTAAAACCGAAAAAGAAATAAGAGGATTCCTCGGGAAATAAAGTCCAGTACATCAGCCGGTTCATTTCAAAATTAACCATGGTATGTGAACCGATTTTCAAGAAACTGAAAGTAGGGGAACGAATATTGTGGGATGATAAATGTCAAACGGCCTTTAATAAAATCAAGGAAATCCTGTCTGCTCTACCAGTCTTAATGTCACCTCAACCCGGTTTGCCTTTATCGTTATACCTAACAACGACCGAGACAGCCATGGGGGCTATGCTGGCTCAGACGATTAACTCCGAAGAACGAGTATCTATTACATCAACAAAAAAATTCTTAGAGTATGAATGTAAGTACACCATGCTCGAGAAAACGTGCTTAGCTTTGGTCTGGGCCACTAAGAAGCTCCAACATTACATGCTCAGCTACGAAGTCCAGATATTATCCAAGATGGATCCCATCAAATACCTCTTCGAAAAGCCTATCCTCAACGGCAGAATGTCTAGATGGACTCTAATGTTGGAAGAGTTCGCCCTGAAGTTCGTACCGTTAAAAGCCATCAAGGGCCGGGTAGTAGCCGAATTTCTCACCGACAGTCCCGTAACCGAAGAGGGATACACCTACACTTGATCCTTCCCAGATGAGGATATTTTCACACTACAACAAAATCTGTGTTTTGTTGACCCATTTTTAGGTGTTTATTGACGGAAAAAAGCGTCATAAAAATATTTCTCGACGCTTAGTGCAAGCGTCAGTATTTGGGCCGTCACTATTTATTGACGCTTTTTTATGTCACAAGCTTCGTCACTTTTATGCGTCAAACATTCATTATTGACGTTCATTTCCGTTGAAAATCCTTGCAGAATTTATTTCACCCTAAGTATTCTCGACACTTTTATCGTCACATGTAAATTTTTTGGACTATTTTATGCGTCACATGTATTTTTTTGGCGTCATCATCCTCTATGTGTATTTTATTAAACTTTAAAGCGTGAATAATGTAATATATTGTTAGTTCATGACACTTAAAAGCGTCAATAAAGTAACATATTTGTAGTTCAAGACACCTAAAAGCGACAATATATAACATATTCCTAGTTCATGACACTTAAAAGCGTCAATAATTAAACATGCCAATGAATAATCTTGTCGCAATAAAGTGTCGAGAAATACATAGAAGGTATATTGCCTTATACTAAGTACGGAGGATGTCCTAAGATGTTCAAGCAAATTAAAACAAAGAGCTAATTGATAACGTGAAGAATATCCCAATTTCCAACCATCAAGCTTTATTAATGATAAAGAGAGTACACGGTACAAAGTAACATCTACAAAAGTAAAAACTTAGCATTACATCATACTACGATATGTATGGAACTATTAACTTACACCGATCTTATAAGACAAAGGAAATATATTCCCTACAGTATAATATGGAAGGAAACAGGTAACATTGACATTACTTCAAGATCTTGTATTGTCTCTCTAATCTCTACGTCAAGAACTTTTCCCGTCCGACTGTGTAACAAAAATAGAGAACAAGCATATTTTCCCAAGAATAGACACCTGATACTGCAAGAACTTTGTCGTCTAAAGCTATGTTTGAAGATAATTCCACCTAAGATAGTCTTCCAGTAGTCTGATCTTCCAAATGCTCTACATTATAAAAGAAAGTGGATCATAATTAGAAACACCCGATACCTAGTCTGTCTAGAAAACTATCAAAGCTAGACTTGTGTATTTCGGGTTTGGTTCTTCGTCGCCCAAAAACGTTGCAACGCCAACTGCTAATGCGCCTGTAAATGTTCCATCAGAAAGAGAAACCATGATAAGAAACAGACTACCATGATGATTGGATCCAAAAGAAATGTCACCAAAGCCATGACATTGAAATAAACAAAACAATTGAGAAATGAGTATGGATTATGAACTAATAAGGTCATAGTCAGCCTTGTTGTGTAAGCAAATGCACATGGTAAGATGTTATATGCCTTCCGGTTACATATATATCACAACCTGAAGAGAGTTAAAAAAAATATAACTTCAGTATACATATTTTTCCAAACACATACAGAGTATCAATTAGCTGCGCTTGCAGTAGTATATATACAATTACAACCCACAAAAGTGGAAGGTCATTCTGTGAATACTACTTTAGACAAGTGAAGTAGAGTATCAACATGCAATATTCACTAACCTCCCTATCTGTAAACATCACTATTAAAACATTAGTTTACGTACCTACAAGTTATAAACCTAGCTAAAATCCTAACACCTAACATGATGGTGCCTTTTAAAAAAAATTGAATGACCGCATCTGTGAAGTAAAATGCAAATAGCTAATTTGCAGGTCTGTGAAAACCTACCAATGATCTGTCCTTTTATTACTATGCTATTCAATGAAGAGCATAGTAAAAAAATCATAATAAGATAAGTTCACCAAAGCCTAATGGAAATCATAATAAAGATAACAACAAAAGTAAAAACCTATTTAATTTTTTGTAGTAAACTATTACGGAGTACAAGAGAATATTCGATTTCTATGCATCTTATTTTGAGCACAAACAGTATCATAGTTCTGTAATTTCCAAATAGTACCCTGACTCGTTTTCCTCATTGTTGTAATTAACTCCTAATGATGTACCTGATATCCGCGGTTCTATACAGAATGTGCTCCCTACCAATTCTATCTTAGCATTTGATTCCCGAAATCAACTGACATTCTCAAATATAGTCTGCATATGTCAATCTTAAATACAGTCTGCATATAATCTAGTTAATTTAGCAATCTATACCAATTGGCTTAAGAAAATGAAATTTCATAGAACAACCCATGTATTATGTACCTTGTTTGGAAGCTGAACGCATTCTAACAGGCAAGGTGGTAGCATATTTGACACAAATAACTTCAAGTCACAGCAGCTATTGAAAAACAACATTAAAACAAATGCATTCTTATCTAAAAGTTGACCTTAAAAGTACGAGAGGACCTAAGGTCAAAGCTTACATGATAGAATTTGGTTCCTTAACAACATTTTGAAATTCACCCTTCACTGAACACTGAGCTATGTAGTCTACGTAGCTACAAAAAAAACTAGACAGTTTGTTAATGTCTTATATGCCAATTCAACAACTACATAGTCTGAAGATTATACACGTTATATCTAGGATCAGTCTTAACCTCGTTAAACCTCTCCAAAATACACGATCGGTCCTTTCGACATTTCTTTTGGCTTCATTAATCTGTAATTATTAACTTTTTCATTATATTAGAACACAAAAAAAATTCGAAGAGTGGAGAGGCTAAGATAAACCTCAAGTTTAACTTCCAGTTGGCAGGTTGCATTAAGAAGATTTTTCAGATCTATAAAAGGAGGCTTTCTAATTCCCTGCTCGACATTTAGATGTAGATAATACTCAGATTTCTACTTATAGACACTCACACATAAATAGAAGCGATTAAAGGATATTGGGAAATACCTGCCACAAAAACCTTTTGCCTTATGTATGTATCCACTTCGAAGTCTTGAGCAGGAAACGTTAGTTAGTATACGAACATCCACACATTGATATTTCAATTAACATCCTGAAATTTTGGACTCATAGATAAGAATTGTGTTAGGAAAACATAAAAATTAACATGCTGAAGAGGTAATTACCACCAGTTCTGCTGGTTGTTGCAGTTGGTGAATTTGGTAGTAGGCCACAAATAACAGCTTCGGCAGTTTCTCTGTAACTCCCAAGCCTAGAACTTGTTGTGCTTGAACCATCCTTTGATCCAAACATACTAACCCTAGAAAGCAGTACCTTTATAACAACAAATTACTTGTCAAAATTAAAAACACCAATGACCGACCTCAATTGTCGCAAGGTAAATATTTTGAATCTCATCAAATTAAATGAGCAGTTCGAAACCATGAGAGGATGATAATAATTCGTAAGAAATATTGAATTTGTCAGGTATAAGTAAAACAAAATCTGAAGATAAGGAACTAAATGTCACAAAATCAAAGAACGCGAAAGGGGAAATCAAAGAGAAGGATGACGGAGGATGTACATAAGGAGATCAGAGAGAAACAAACCTTACGATTGCGTGACAAAACCCTAAGAATATAAAGATTTTGGGAGAGAAAGAATGAACGGCTAAAAATGGATGGATGAAGAAACCCTAGGAACATGAAGAATGGAAGTGGGATAGGCGCCAGTATGTGAATCAAAATTTTAATAGTCCAATAGTTTAGTAAATTAATGAGTGATAAATAATAATAAAATATTTATGTAAATTTTGACAGACAAAGGTGCCAAGAGTGGATACAAGGTATAATAGAGGTCGACACTTAAGAAAGCGTCAATATTGAAGCGTCATACCGATACAGAAACATGGGATTTATACTTTGACGGGGCATCCAATTTCCGAGGGTTCGGAGTGGGGATTCTTTTAATTTCGCCAAAAGCATAACATACTCCTGTGTCCATCAAACTGGACTTCGATGTTAATAATAACGCCGCCGAGTATGAGGCATGCATCCATGGGCTACAAGTCGCCGCCGATTTGGGGGTTACAAATCTCTGAGTACATGACGATTCATCCTTTGTCATCAATCAAGCGCTACAGAAGTGGAAAACTCAGAACGCCAACCTCGTGACCTACCAGGCACGAGTAAGGTTTCTCGAGAAACAATTCCAAAATGTAGAGTATATATACTTGCCTCGGGAATAAAATCAGTTTGTCGATGCACTCTCAAAATTGGCATCAGTACTGAATATTCCCGATCACCTGACCAGTATGCCGATTTGTGTCGAAAGACGGTCCGAGCCAACATATATCCACGCCATCGAAGACGTTGAGACAACTGATTATCTTGAGCCATGGTATCAAGCTCATCTTAACATACCTGACAACCAGGAAGTACCCACCCGGAACGGAAAGTCGAACCAAGAAAGCCTTGCGGAGGCTGGCAACCCAGTTCCTCCGAACGGACAACTATACAAACAGACAGCACAGGGGGCTCTCCTCCTATTCGTCGACAAAATTAAACCCGAGAACGTTATGGTCAAAGTGCACGATGGTAAATGTGGCCCACATATGAATGCCCAGATGCTAGTTCGATAAATCAAGAGGCTCGGATACTACTGGAATAATATGGAAACCGACTGCCAGTTATATGTTAAACATTGCCATAACTGTCAAATCTTCGCCAATGTGCAACATATGCCATCATCCCTGCTATATACCATGACGTCACCTTGGCCATTTTCGACATGGGGTATCGACATAATCGGGGAAATAAATCCCTCTGGTACCGGCAGACATTGCTTCATTTTGGTGGCTATCGACTATTTCACCAAATGGGTCGAAGCTGAATCCTATCGCATTCTCAATGCCAAGCATGTAGCTATGTTCATCCAGAATAAGATAATATATCGGTACCGAATCCCGTATGAGTTTATCAGTGATCACGAGACCCACTTTCAAGCCGAAACAGCAGCCCTGTTGATCAAATATAAAATTCAAAGGCGTACATCCTCGCCCTACCGTCCCCAAACAAATGGAGCGGTAGAAGCGGCCAATAAAACAATTGTCACCATACTAAAAAAGATGGCTGATAATTACCGTGACTGGCCCGATAAGATACCTTTTTCTCTATGGGGATACCGGACGTCGATCCGCACCGCAACCGGTGCCATGCCCTATTACCTGACATACGGGATGGAAGTCGTCCAGCCGGTCGAGTTGGAAGTGTCGTCTCTCCGGATCCTGTTAGAAAGTCAAGTGCCTGAAGTTGATTGGGTCCGAGCACGATATGACTCGCTAGTCCTATTAGACGAACGATGATCTCGTGCCCTCAACAATATTCAAATTTATCAGAACAGGATCCAACGGGCCTTTAATAAGAGAGTAAGGCCCAGGAACATTAAGGAAGGGGATCTGGTTCTCAAGTCTGTTAGAGTTTTATTACCAGTAGACCCGAGGGGAAAATTCAAACTCAATTGGCTGGGCCGGGCCATATTTGGTAAAGAAGATTTTATCAGGCGGAGCTGTGATGCTAACGGATCTGGACGAGAATGAATTCGTCAACCCGACCAACCTGGACCAGCTGAAGCGTTACTACCCCTAGCCTTTTCTCAATGTCATTAGCAAAGTTTATCAAAATCGGTTTTTTACATAAACTTTCAAAAAAGCAAGTCAATGAGCTAGAACTATTCATTCTACTGTTGTAAGCATCTTGAACTAATAGTCTTGGTATATTTCGAGATTGCAAATTTACAAAAGCATGAACTACGTTTGGTTTGATTCCGCTAATTGTGGATATGTAGGCAGCCCCTCAAAAGGGCACAACCAGTGCAATCGAGAAAAAACAGGAACGGTTTAAATAATAAACTTCCTTTATTTATTACTAAAATCCCCAAAAATCAGGAAATGATGGGAGGATTTTGCCGTCAATCCTACCAAACAAGTAAAACCAACTATTCCTAACTGGGTAGATAGGGCAAGTCGGGTCGAATCCACAGGGACGGGGTGTCAGACTAAGATGTGCTACGGTCTAAGACTAGGCTCAAGGATAACTAAACTAGGCGATGGCTAAGGTAGACTAAAGACTAAGCAAAACAAGTAACTAATGACAAACGGAAGCAAATAAATCAACAAGAAGGAAACTAGGGCTAGGTCGGGTTCATGGATGCCAAAGAGACCAAAATCGGAAAAACGGGGTTACTGGCATGCTTTCGTAACCTAGGTTTCGATCGGGCTCTCGCTACTTAAACGGCCTAGGGGTCTCCTCACCACGCTCTCGCTACTAATGGGAGAACCAAACCTATCAACCACACAAGAACATCCAAGAGAACAAGCAAGAAAAAAAAGGATTGATCATCTCTAGTCTCACAAGCATTTCATCAAACATGTGGGGTGCAAGGCAAATAGGAAACAACAAAAACAACAACTAGTACCACCCATCTCACCCTAATCATCCCTAATCACACCCAATCCCCCTACTAACCCTAGGGAAAAACTACTCACACATAATCAAACTAAAACTAACACAAACAGGAGAAACCAACACAAGAATCAAAACATTCATAATGAAGAACAAGGACGAACAACAAACATAAACAAAGATGAAAACTTGAATAACAATAAAGATTAAGAGTAAAGGGATGAGAAAGATTATACCAAAGTAAAGGATGAATGGAAAAGATGAGAACTTGCATATATAGAGAAAACATAAATCCACCAAGGTTGTCAATCTGGATAGAAATCTTCAAGAATTCCAATAATACAAGAGTAACTAGCTAGATTAAGGACTAATTAAAGACTAATTAAGAACTACTCTACACTAATCTAAGCTAATATAACCTAAAGTAGTCTAGGATTTTGTGGGTAATGTAAAAAAAGTCTAATAATACAAGAGGGGCGTATATATAGGGTTAAAATGAATAAGGAAGGCGGAAAAGCGAAACAGCCCCGATCTGGGCCCTTCCCGACCGGGAAGGGGTGGTTCCGACTGGGAAGGATCTGGTCTCGACCGGGATCAAGCATAACACCGGGCGGTCGGGAAGAGACTGATCCCGGTCGGGAAGGTATGATCCCGGTCGGGAAGGTCTTCTTCTCGGTCGGGATGGACCTCCAGAAGCTCCTGTTTGTTTGTCTTCTTCGTCTCGGTCATGATGATGCTCATCCCGACCGGGATGGGTCTTGTAGGCCTCAAATATGATCTCATAGGTCCCCACTTGCTCTCCCTAGGCTTCTCATCGATTCTCGGTGCTCGGGAATGGGTTCAAATGGCTCGGGAATGAGTCACAAGGGCTCGGGATCGAGTCTAAGCCACCGAGTGATCGTCGTTTGTCTTCGTTGGCTCCAAATGTGTCGGAAACGAGTAGGAATCGTTCCATTTCTGTAACACCCCTAATTTTTATAAATTAAATTAGTATCCATATTTTTATTTTGTTTGCGATTTAACTTGATCGGATTTACTTTGACTTCATCTTAATCATCTTAAATCTTTACTTTAGCTCGAATTTCTACTTTCAATTCGAGACTCGTTAAAACATTTTATTATTTCTTCGAGAAATCATTTTATTAAACTTTCGTTGAAAAATCATCTTTTTGCTTTCGAGATATCAATTTAATTCATTTTCGTTGAAAACTATTTATTCTTCTAGAAACCTTATTTCTTTGCAAACAATTATTCAAACTCGAGATTGACCCATTTGATTTCTTGAGTCAACTGATTATTTTTATCAACTTCGAACCTGGCCCAAATATTTAGTGTTACGACAGAATGATATTTTTAGCTCATCTCGAAGTTTGGGCATAATTCTCTTCTAATGCGTTTTTTTATCCGATTTCTTCTTGTACCCGTATTTTATTTTTACTAATGATTTCGAGCACACCGTAAATTATTTTCTGACCCAAATCGAGTCTGTTACCTCGTCACTAACTAGATGAGTCACGAAGATATTTTATTTATATTGATCACATGTTTTATTTATTTATTTATTTATTCATTCATCCTAATTCTATTCAACAACTCCATTTTTGGTTATTTTACGTTACTTCTCCAACTCTTTCTTTTTATACTCCCTCTCCAATTCTATTAGTTCTATCACTTTACATAAAACTTATCCTCCTAGTGGCTATCAAAATCTTTGTTGCAAGAGACTCCTAGTTTTCCTCGATTTCAATCGTGTTATACAACCAAAACACTACTCTTATTATTTAATAGCATTCTTAATTTTTCTACTTCTATTCCTCTTTAATCACGTCTTGTAAACTATCCAAACACAAACTCTCTTCTATTAGTCTTCCTTCATTGATGCGTTGTTGTTGTGCTACTGCTGTTTCTCACACAAATCAGCCCGTGCTTACCTTATTTCGTCCATCAATCTGATTCTTAAATCCGTCCTTTTTTAGTTCAATCTCAAGGGTAATTTATTTACTCTTATCCTCGTCTCGTTTCCACTTTTTATTAACTTATATGGTTCTAATACCATATGTTTTAATTTTTCATAGGCTACGTGCTAGATCCGATGAAGACGGTTATTTTATTAACTCGGATCTCGATGAAGGTAACACATGATGGCATGACTCGGTATTGTATGATATATATGTTGTAGTTGCTTGTAGTATCGTTTTAAATCGAATCCTTATACTAGTAAACGTGTTTGAACTATATTATGATAATATGTTTCGAATCTTCTAAAATTAGTATAAGGCCGAGAATAAAACGTATAAATAAGAATTAATTTCTTAATTTTCGTGATTTTCAATATGAATTAACAAACTGAAAGTTTTATTGTTTTACTAAAGTTACAGCATGTTTTCGAATCTGTTACTACTTTTGTACGATTTTTAATCCTGTTTACACATCTTATTTTCAAAGAGTTTCAAAAGAGACTACTATTTATTTTAAGTCTATTATATGTCTGTTAAATTTCGTAATTTAATTCCAAGTAGTTTCGTCACAACAAATCGTTTATCAAACTGTGACGGATTAGCTCGCGAATTTGTCAGTTGTTGTAAAACCTAATTTAAAACCTATGATAAACTTTGAATTTAAATTTTATAATTTACGTAAATTAACTTTAAAGAGTCTAGTTAATTTTTATAATTGTATTTGTTTTAAAATAAAATTTTAAACGTGTTTTCTTAAAGAAATACTATAGGGTGTCAGATTCTGACAGTTTATAAAACTACGAATAAAAACCCCTGTTAAGTTAGGAATTTCGATTTTCTCCAGAAACAAAAGTTGTATTTAAGTCTTTAAAGTTTTCAACCTCACTGATCTTACGTCGTTTTGATTTTTAATGATTTAATTATGCATTTTATAGTAAGACAGTGTAAATCTGAAAAATCTGTAAATTAGTAATTTATTACTTTTAATTACTTAAAACTCCAACATTTTGAGAAATAATTATGATTTTTAATTTCTTTGACTTTTAATCATTAATTATACATTTATCTAATATATATAATGTTTAAGTCTCAAGGCCTAATATTAAATATTTTATATAACTCATATGTTAAACGATTTCTAATTATAATAACACCTATTTTGGAAAGTTACTATTTGAAGAAGTTTCTATTTTTGAAAGGTTACTATTTTGAGAATATTTAAGATATCTTCGGATAAAATATTTATTGGTTGAATGTGGAATAATGTTGGAAATGAGAATGTACGGTATATAAGTCTAGGATATGTTGTTTGTTGTCATCAACTATATGGTCAGTGTATTTGCATCAGGGATACATTGATTGTCGAACTGGGTATCGTTTATGCTCAGGAGTCATGCGCATGTACTTAGGCTAGGACCTCGCTGAACGCAGTCCTATTATAGTTTGAGTTGTCTGGTAAGAGGGCTTAGGAGTCGCTTCGTGGGCACTGAGTTCCTTAACCAGTGAGGCTTAGGGGTCGCTTCGTGGGCACTAAGTTACACTTCGATGTTGTTTTGACATATCTCTAGTAGTAAAAGCTGTACTTATCATCGGTTTTATATTCCATTATTCGTTTTGACGCCGTCAGGCTGCTGAATTGTTTTCTGGCTTTGAATCTATTTTGATATATATAATGTTTTGAGTTTTAATCTATTTTCGTATATTATGCTTCTATTGCTTATATATTATGTAATATGGCTGGGAGAACTGCCTGAGTTGCTCCCCACTTAATTGTGACTGTTATGTTTATAACATGACAGGTATTCTTTGTTCCGGGGTTTGGTGTGCGCTAGCGAGTGGCATGGATCCTACTCTGCTTTAATCATGTTTATTTATGGATTGTTAAACCCATTTGAAGGATTTTTAATTTTTAGCCCTTTTGTAAAAAGTGGCCTTTGTATTGAGTCGTTCTTTTTGTAATATATATATAGAACATCAGTGTGTATTAATCCCAAATCTACAGTGTTTCCGCCACTGTATTGTGTTAGAATTCATAGGGGATTACAGTTGGTATCAGAGCATCGTTTCTCCCGACGCTCACACCTGATTTTAGGAAAAATATTCGTAAATGATTTGAACATTAATAAAATATTTGTTAGAGAAGGGTAGAAACCAATTAAGAACTTGATTGTTAGGTTACATGTTCTTGTAACTCAATGAATAGCATTGAATGTTTGTTTTATTTGTCCAAGAAGAAGATGAGTGGACAAGATGCTTACGTGATGCTGCTCCAGATCGGGACAAGACCTACACTTCTAAGACCTGATGACTCCAGTGGACGACTTGGTGCTACAAGGAAGATATAATGGTGACTTTTCAGCCCAGATTCAGTTTGCTCAAGCTACAGGCCAGATGATCAAGAGTAGATTTCAGTTCCATGATGGTGCAGTAGACTCCGATGTGATTTCACTTTGGACCCAGATGCGACTTCATTTCAGATTGGATCCAGATGGAGCGACCCAAGAAGACTAGTGTGCTCGTTTCTCTACAAGAAGCTGAAGTGGTCCAACGAGTTCCCTTGTGAACTCTGGAGATACGAAAACTCTTCTCTGTTCTAAGACCTTAATAGTCTAGGATCCTGGTTCTATGCTTCCAGTTTCTTCTTCTTCTTCTTCTTCTTCTTCTTCTTCTTCTTCTTCTTCTTCTTCTTCTTCTTCTTCTTCTTCTTCTTCTTCTTCTTCTTCTTCTTCTTCTTCTTCTTCTTCTTCTTCTTCTTCTTCTTCTTCTCCTTACGGATGTTGTCGTGTTGCTGTACCGTTACGACATGATGTTGTTCGGCTCTCTGTCGTCACGTGTTGTTATTCCTAATGTCCGTGTGCTGCATGCCACTGCTCTCCCTGTCAATTTTTCTCTTTTTCTTCCAATCCTCATATAAATGGTTATCTTCATTCTCGTGGTGAATCCTTGTTTTATTCTCCCATTTTGCCCTCCATTCTCTTGAGATTCTTTGGTTAGACTCCTTTTTAGTGAACCCCTCGTAATTAAAGATGTTTGAGGTTTAGTGAATCTCGTTACCTGTGGTTTGAGGATTTTGAAGTTGTACCCTATTTTCTAAGCAAGCAAGAACTTCTTGGGGATTGATTTTAATGGTATTAGTTGATTGATGGAATTAGGATTGTACCTTAAGTGGTGAGCTTGGATTATAATTTACTTGGTTATATAAAGTACTTAAAGAAGATAAACTTTCGGATAGTAAGATTATATTTTATTTTGATGGATATCTAGTACCGAACTTAGAACCGAACTAAGTGTATCTGGTAATATTACTTTGGGATTCCCACTTAATGCTGACTTAATGGACTAGTTGTGGACTTTTGGGATCATAGATCATCGTTTAGAGTTCTAGCCTGAGTGTTGTGGTACTATTTCAGGTTCTCGTTAAGGTTTTTAGTAATTTTGGTTGATAAATTTAATCTTGGTTCTTATGGATGAGATAGTTGAGTCTAATAAGGTCGTAACCTATGAACTTTTGAGTTTAGTGATCTAAAAATACATGAGTGAATCCTTGTTAACTTTAAGGAAGAGAAAGGTCATGCACAATCACAATTCGGATTTACACTACTGTTTTGAGGAATATTTTAATACCAACCACCTTAATGGAATTTTCAGTTCAGAACCCTTAGACAAGCGTGATTATGGCTTCGTGAAATTATTAAATGTATTGTGGTGGCGCTGTTGCGATTTGAAATTTGATGGACTTCTAAGGAACCTTACTCGAGTGATGTGTTGGAAATGTGAGTGACTGACATTACATGTAAGATTGAGTGTACTTAAGGTTTGATATATTATACTAATAACTTTTGTTCCCTTGTAATGTTATGAGCATAATCGTGGGATCATTTTGAAGACTTAGTGCCCGAGATTTGTTAAATTGGTGGATCTTGTTTATTGTTTCTTACTCGAGAAATTTGGAATACACCTCGAGTACAACCTGGCGAGCTTCAAACAGTTTTAGAGCTTTGTTGGTTAATTGGTTTGATAGTGTTTTGGCAGTCTTTAGAATTTCGGTAGCATGATTGATTTTGTTGTCATTTGGTGGATACTTACCCTATTGATTGAGTGATTGTATGAGCAATTGAAGCCTTGTATTGGGGGTTGTAACGATTGATAGTCTTAGCTTGAAAGTTATAGCAAGTGATTTTGGAGGTTGTAGACTGTGTAGGAAAACCCAGTTTATTGATATTAATGGACTTAGTATTATTTTATGGAATTAGGAACCTGAGTTTGTGGGAGTCGTACTAGGGAATCTCGAGAACCCTTAACTCCTCTGTAATCCTTGAGAGCTCTGATTGACTCTCGTTTTCGTTCGTCCCTCCGATTCTCTCGAATTCTGCTCCTCCAATCGCTATTGGTATCCCTCTTGATCTACCTTATTAACGAGTTTGAATTATTTTTTTTTGTTTTGGTTTATTCTTTGGCCTTTTTCACCAATTTCCCCGTTTTGAAAAATATTTGACTAATTTAAACTTTTGAGTTATCATTTTTAAGTTACAATTCTAAGCTTTAACAACCTTGTTTTGCTTTGTTATTTTTGGTTGAAGTTATATTTAGTTATTTTAAAAATATCTTAAAAACCTTTTTGAAATTAATTCATAAGTATTTCAAATCTTTGTTTTTAAATGATCGAAATTTTACGAATATTTTCATAACATACAAATATTATCTGACAAAATTTAACTTTTGAAACTAATTTCATAAATTCAAGCTTTCATTTTATTTTTGTTGGTGGACTTTTGGATCTGTTATTAGAAGCATCTGATGACTGGTTCGAGATTTCCCAATGCTAAACTCGATTTCTCAAATTTGATTTTGTTTTGTCTTAAATCAAAAAGTTGAAGATTTTCTTAACCAAATTGAGTTAAGGTCGTTTTGAAAATGTTTAGGGTCCCCTCTTTCCCTCGAATTCGTTTTTAAATATAATTTAACGTCGTTATTTTATCAAATAACAGTACCTTGCGTTTTTAATAATTTGAAAAGTTTTAAACTTCGGGTAGCTTAGCCCAACTCTTCTCGTAATAAATTTTGCACTCGATTTCATATCACATTTGAAGATTTAAAAATTCCTATTAAACCAAGATTTTGATGCGAGTTAAGCATTCTAATTTTTCCAAGTGAAATAACTTTGTTTTCTCTTATATTTTCGTGTTCCTGTAAGTTTCGGGGACGAAACTTTTTTTTTAGTGGGGAAGGTTGTAACACCCCTAATTTTTATAAATTAAATTAGTATCCATATTTTTATTTTATTTGCGATTTAACTTGATCGGATTTACTTTGACTTCATCTTAATCATCTTAAATCTTTACTTTAGCTCGAATTTCTACTTTCAATTCGAGACTCGTTAAAACATTTTATTATTTCTTCGAGAAATCATTTTATTAAACTTTCGTTGAAAAATCATCTTTTTGCTTTCGAGATATCAATTTAATTCATTTTCGTTGAAAACTATTTATTCTTCTAGAAACCTTATTTCTTTGCAAACAATTATTCAAACTCGAGATTGACCCATTTGATTTCTTGAGTCAACTGATTATTTTTATCAACTTCGAACCTGGCCCAAATATTTAGTGTTACGACAGAACGATATTTTTAGCTCATCTCGAAGTTTGGGCATAATTCTCTTCTAATGCGTTTTTTTATCCGATTTCTTCTTGTACCCGTATTTTATTTTTACTAATGATTTCGATCACACCGTAAATTATTTCCTGACCCAAATCGAGTCTGTTACCTCGTCACTAACTAGATGAGTCACTAAGATATTTTATTTATATTGATCACATGTTTTATTTATTTATTTATTTATTTATTTATTCATTCATCCTAATTCTATTCAACAACTCCAATTTTGGTTATTTTACGTTACTTCTCCAACTCTTTCTTTTTATACTCCATCTCCAATTCTATTAGTTCTATCACTTTACATAAAACTTATCCTCCTAGTGGCTATCAAAATCTTTGTTGCAAGAGACTCCTAGTTTTCCTCGATTTCAATCGTGTTATACAACCAAAACACTACTCTTATTATTTAATAGCATTCTTAATTTTTCTACTTCTATTCCTCTTTAATCACGTCTTGTAAACTATCCAAACACAAACTCTCTTCTATTAGTCTTCCTTCATTGATGCGTTGCTGTTGTACTGCTGCTGTTTCTCACACAAATCAGCCCGTGCTTACCTTATTTCGTCCATCAATCTGATTCTTAAATCCGTCCTTTTTTAGTTCAATCTCAAGGGTAATTTATTTACTCTTATCCTCGTCTCGTTTCCACTTTTTATTAACTTATATGGTTCTAATACCATATGTTTTAATTTTTTGTAGGCTGCGTGCTAGATCCGATGAAGACGGTTATTTTATTAACTCGGATCTCGATGAAGGTAACACATGATGGCATGACTCGGTATTGCATGATATATACTCCCTCCGGACAATATTTTTTGCCCCACTCCATTAAAATACTCCTCACATATATTGAGCTAGTGGGGCGAAAAATAGTGTCCGGAGGGAGTATGTTGTAGTTGCTTGTAATATCGTTTTAAATCGAATTCTTATACTAGTAAACGTGTTTGAACTATATTATGATAATATATTTCGAATCTTCTCAAATTATTATAAGGCCGAGACTAAAACGTATAAATAAGAATTAATTTCTTAATTTTCGTGATTTTCAATATGAATTAACAAACTGAAAGTTTTATTGTTTTAGTAAAGTTACAGCATGTTTTCGAATCTGTTACTACTTTTGTACGATTTTTAATCCTGTTTACAGATCTTATTTTCAAAAAGTTTCAAAAGAGACTACTATTTATTTTAATTCTATTATACGTCTGTTAAATTTCGTAAATTAATTCCAAGTAGTTTCGTCACAACAAATCGTTTATCAAACTGTGACGGATTAGCTCGCGAATCTGTCAGTTGTTGTAAAACCTAATTTAAAACCTATGATAAACTTTGAATTTAATTTTTATAATTTACGTACATTAACTTTAAAGAGTCTAGTTAATGTTTCTAATTGTATTTGTTTTAAAATAAAATTTTAAACGTGTTTTCTTAAAGAAATACTATAGGGTGTCAGATTCTGACAGTTTATAAAACTACGAATAAAAACCCCTGTAAAGTTAGGAATTTCCGACGTGCGCAGCGATTTCCGGCGGCTTCTTCTCGCGCGATTTCTGGCCCTGCCTCCGACCAGGCTGGAGACCGCCATTTTTTTCTCTATTCTAGAATGAAACACAAGACTACGACAGGTTCTAGAGGTGCTAGGGCTATGAAGCCAATCACCAAAAAGGCAAAAGAGGAGATTCTTCGAAAAGTTGTGAAAAACTCGAAATTAGATGAAAACCCTAAGGCCAGAGTGGGTAATTCCGTGATTGAAATTCCCGGACTGAACTACGTATCCGACCTGGAGGATGACGAGGTGCCGGATTTTGTACCGGAAACAGGGGACGAAGCGCCAGTGGACGTGGGGGGATGGAAACAACGTGAGGGGAAGCGAATAGTTGATATGGAAGAGGAAGATGAACTTTTACGATTCTCTGAGGAGGATGTGGATGACGAGATTGAATATTGGAGCACCGCAGTCTACTGTTTCATCATGGGTGCTAACCCGCCTTGGGAAGTCGTTGAAGGGTTTGTGAGACGGATTTGGAAAGATCTCGGAATTGACAAGATATCCTTTCTCCCGAATGGTATCTTCTTAGTCCGGTTCAAGGACAAAGCTGCGAAGGTAAAAGTTCTTGATCATGGCCTCTATATGTTTGATAATAAACCCCTGATTGTGAAAGAATGGACCCCGGAAGCTAAACTAGATAAGAGTGATGTGCTTGAAGTGCCAATATGGATCCAACTTCATGATTTGCCCTTGAAATTTTGGGGTAGATGTTTACCTAGGATTGCCTCGCTAGTGGGTTCGTATGTCAAGTCTGACTTGGCTACGGAAGAACGGTCTAGACTTGGGTATGCTAGAATCATGGTTATGGCAAAAGTTGGTCAAAAATTTAGGAGTGAAATCAAAATTATGGATGAGAAGGAGAATGTGATTGAAGTTCGTGTAAGGTATGAGTGGAAACCCATGTCGTGCACGAAATGCAAAGGTTATGGCCATGAGAGTAAAGAATGCAGGAAAGATGAGTTGAGGAAGGCTAGGCAGGAGATGAAACAAAAGAAAATCGAAGGAGGGTCCGGTCCAAAACAGCAGCCTTCGAGGCTGGTTGTTGCGACCAAATCACAAGCTGTTCGCGGGGCGGGCAGCGTGTCCGTAACTCATGAGGTACAGAATCAACAGAGGCCACAGGGTGGTCTGGTTAGTGGAGTGGCAAAACATGCGCAGGGAGTAGTTCATGGGGTATCTTACGTTGATATGGTGATAGGATCCCCAAGGAAGGATGAGATAGTGAGGAATGAAGGGGAGGGGTTGGAATTAGTTGTCCATGCTGACACATAATATTGAGTTTTGGAATGTACGCGGCATGTGTAATATAAATAAGCAGCGTACTATTAGTGAGTTTGTTAGGAAGCAACAAGTTGATGTCTTTGGTTTGTTGGAGACTAAAATTAAAAATAAGGCGTATGCAAAAGTGCACCAAAATGTATTTTCGGAGTGGAGTATTACTACTAATAGTCATTGTGGAGAGGGTGGCCGCGTTTGGCTTCTTTGGAAGCATGACAGGGTTAACTTGATGATTTTGGAGTATACAGCTCAAAGTATTCATGTCAAGGTATCGACTGCTACGGGTAAGAATTATTTTCTGACATTTGTTTATGCTTATAATTCTGTGACGGAGTGGACTATACTTTGGCGCAAACTGGAGAATTATGCTCATAAGGGTCCTTGGGTGATTATGGGGGACTTCAATTGTGTTATTGATGCTCGAGAAAGGCTCGGGGGAAATTCGTCGGATGAAGAAATGAACCAATTCCGAGATTGCATTGCGAACTGTGAAGTTGGTGATTTTTGGGCAAGTGGTTCGTGGTTCACTTGGAACAACAAACACAAGGTGGTGGAGACTAGAATTTTTAGCCGTATCGACCGATGTTTGGTGAACGACGAAATGGTGGAGTTGTTTCCGGATGGGTTCGCTAATTTTCTTCCTGAGGGGACTTTCGACCATTGTCCGTGTATAGTCCAACTCGGGAATCCTCCGAGTAGGAAGAATCGTTCCTTCAAATACATGAATATGTGGAGTCGATCTCCTGATTTTCTTGCTTGTGTTGAGACAAATTGGGATGATCAAATAGCAGGTACTAGGATGTTTCGTCTGGTCATGAATTTGAAGAAGTTGAAAGCGTCACTGAAATTATTGAATGCTACATCGTTTTCTGACATTGAGAATCGATGTAGCTTGGCGGAAGTGGGGCTGGCGGAGCTTCAAACTTGCCTGCGGACTGCCCGAACTACGGCGTTACTGCAGGAAGAAGGGGAAGCAAACGAGGCCGTGCGTGTTCTTCAAGCCGCGCGGGCAGATTTTTGGGCCCAAAAATCGAAGCAACGATGGGCGAAAGAAGGAGATATAAATTCTGCTTATTTCCATGGCGTTTTGAGAGCTCGACGGGCTCATAATGCAGTCTCCAAACTTTTTGACGCTGAGGGTGTAGAGTGGTCGAGTAAGGCGGAGATTGAGGCTGCGTTTTTGAGGTACTACCGATCGTTGCTGGGTGATTCCAAGTCGGTGGAGCAAGTGTGCGTGGATACGGTGCGTATGGGGAACATATGCTCGCTGGAGCATAAAAATTCCCTCTTGGCTAGTATGACGGAAACAGAAATCAAGAAGGCCCTTCATGGTATACATCGAGACAAGGCTCCGGGTCCGGACGGATTCACGAGTCAATTCTTCAGTGATGCATGGGATATAGTTGGAGGAGATGTAGTCAGCGCGGTTCAGGATTTCTTTGTGTCAGGTAAGCTGCTGAAACAACTGAACTGTGCTATCATTACCTTAATCCCAAAAGTGAGCAAGCCTCAGTCTGTGAAAGATTTTAGGCCTATTGCGTGTTGCAATGTCTTATATAAATGTATCACTAAGATAATCTGTGCGAGATTGGCCAAGGTCCTTCCTCAGATAATTTCGCCAACACAGGGTGGGTTTATTGAAGGACGGAGTATTGTTGAGAACGTTCTGATCTGTCAGGATCTTGTTAAGATGTATGGGAGAGGGCATGTGTCACCTCGATGTCTCTTCAAGGTTGATTTACACAAGGCCTATGACAGTGTGGAATGGGATTTTGTTGATCAAATGCTGAGAGCTTTGGATTTCCCGGATCATTTCCGTCGTCTGATCATGGAGTGTGTCACTACTGTTTCGTACTCTCTCTGTGTTAATGGTGATTCTTTCGGTTTTTTCCCGGGGAAGAGAGGACTTAGGCAGGGAGACCCTATGTCTCCGTTGCTTTTTACTATTTGTATGGAGTATTTCTCGCGCATCCTTAGCCATGGGAAGATTGACAAGAAATTTAGATTCCACCCGAGGTGTGCACCGTTGAAGCTTACTCATCTCGTGTTTGCGGACGACCTACTCCTCTTTTGCAGGGGTGACGCGCATTCTATGAATTTTCTGTGGAGAGTCTTCGCTACTTTTAGTAAGGCCTCAGGATTGATTATTAGCGCGGGTAAGTCCCAAGCCTTTTTCGCCGGGGTGGACGAGGGGACGAAAGCTGATATACTGCTGTTTTCAGGCTGTGTTGAAGGTACGTTTCCGTTTCGTTATCTGGGTCTTCCGATCCAAAGTACCCGAATTAGTAAACTTGATTGTGAATGCCTCGTTGCGCGTATCATCTCGAGGATTTCGAGTATTGGGGCGCGTAGACTCTCATATGCAGGTAGACTGACTTTAGTTCAGTCTGTGCTGTCTCAGCTCCACAACTATTGGGCGATGGTGTTTATTATCCCTTCTTATGTGATGTCCAGAATTATTTCTGTGTGCCGGAATTTTCTTTGGAATGGTGGGGTAGAAGGGAATAATAGGGCGCTAGTGAGTTGGGAGAAAATTTGTTGTCCTATGTTGGAAGGTGGGTTGGGGCTTCGTGATCTGACCCTGTGGAATCAGGCTGCCGTGGCTAAATTAGCTTCGTGGGTCTTTCATCAACCGGATAGGCTTTGGGTTAGATGGGTGAATGCAGTTTACTTGAAAGGACGGGACTGGCGGGAGTATCAGCCTAACACCGATGTCACCTGGGCCTGGAGAAAGATCTGTCAGGCTAAGGAAAAAATTAAACATATGTATATGTGAATGGCCTGTGGCATGGGACGCGAGCTTACTACTCGATCTCGGAAGGTTATGAAGGTATTCGGGTACACAAGCCGATGATGCCTGGGCCCGTCTTGTTTGAAGTGGTTGGAGCACTCCTAAACATAGCTTCATTTCGTGGCTAGTGTTTAGGAGGGCTTTAAACACTAGGATTAACCTGGTTAGATATGGGGTTGCTGAATCTGACCGTTGTGTTTTGTGTGAAGCGCATGAGGAAAGTTTGGAGCATCTATTTTTTGATTGTGTGTGGAGTGCCAAGATCGTGGAGAGTATGCGGGTTTGGACGAAGAAACAAATCCCGTACTCGGGTGCGTTACTGTGGGCGTGTAAGGTGCGCGGGTCGAAGTTGCAATGCAATATTATCCGGGCTCTAATCAACGCCATGATTTACCATGTGTGGAGACAACGCAACTTGTGTCGAATTGATGGAGCGGTTTGCCGTCCCACGCATGTCGTTACGATGATTAAGATGGATGTTAGAGATAGAATAATGGCTAAGATAAAATACCCACTAAGAACTAGAGATGCGAGATGGTTGCATAATTTGATGTAGCCATTTATTTGTACATTGAACATCATTTTTTAATACATACTTACCATTTACCAAAAAAAAAAAAAAAAAGTTAGGAATTTCGATTTTCTCCAGAAACAAAAGTTGTATTCAAGTCATTAAAGTTTTCAACCTCACGGATCTTACGTCGTTTTGATTTTTAATAATTTAATTATGAATTTTATAGTAAGACAGTGCAAATCTGAAAAATCTGTAAATTAGTAATTTATTACTTTTAATTACTTAAACTCCAACATTTTGAGAAATAATTATGATTTTTAATTTCTTTGACTTTTAATCATTAATTATACATTTATCTAATATATATAATGTTTAAGTCTCAAGGCCTAATATTAAATATTTTATATAACTCATATGTTAAACGATTTCTAATTATAATAACACCTATTTTGGAAAGTTACTATTTGAAGAAGTTTCTATTTTTGAAAGGTTACTATTTTGAGAATATTTAAGATATCTTCGGATAAAATATTTATTGGTTGAATGTGGAATAATGTTGGAAATGAGAATGTACAGTATATAAGTCTAGGATATGTTGTTTGTTGTCATCAACTATATGGTCAGTGTATTTGCGTCAGGGATACATTGATTGTCGAACTGGGTATTGTTTATGCTCAGGAGTCATGCGCATGTACTTAGGCTAGGACCTCGCTGAACGCAGTCCTATTATAGTTTGAGTTGTCTGGTAAGAGGGCTTAGGAGTCGCTTCGTGGGCACTGAGTTCCTTAACCAGTGAGGCTTAGGGGTCGCTTCGTGGGCACTAAGTTACACTTCGGTGTTGTTTTGACATATCTCTAGTAGTAAAAGCTGTACTTATCATCGGTTTTATATTCCATTATTCGTTTTGACGCCGTCAGGCTGCTGAATTGTTTTCTGGCTTTGAATCTATTTTGATATATATAATGTTTTGAGTTTTAATCTATTTTCGTATATTATGCTTCTATTGCTTATATATTATGTAATATGGCTGGGAGAACTGCCTGAGTTGCTCCCCACTGAATTGTGACTGTTATGTTTATAACATGACAGGTATTCTTTGTTCCGGGGTTTGGTGTGCGCTAGCGAGTGGCATGGATCCTACTCTGCTTTAATCATGTTTATTTATGGATTGTTAAACCCATTTGAAGGATTTTTAATTTTTAGCCCTTTTGTAAAAAGTGGCATTTGTATTGAGTCGTTCTTTTTGTAATATATATAGAACATCAGTGTGTATTAATCCCAAATCTACAGTGTTTCCGCCACTGTATTGCGTTAGAATTCATAGGGGATTACAATTTCTCCAATATTGGCCTTAGGAACCTAAAACAAGCTAGAAGAAGCGTAAGTAGCCTCGAAAACCACTCTAAAGAGCGATTCCACAAGAGAAACCGGGACTAAACACAAGGAATAAGCACTACAAAACACACTTATCAATTCCCCCACACTTAACCCTTACTCGCCCTCGAGTAAGCACGAACTAACTAATAACTAAAAGAAACTAGACTTCTAACCGAGCGGGTATTAGCGCACCCTACGCTATTTCAACTCACGCGAGAGAACTTAGAGGAAAAATGTCCTCCGCAAGGCAAGTGGGGTCTTGCGACAAAATTGTGGATACAACCGAACACGAAAACAAACAAACAAACAAACAAACAAGCAAACAAACAATCGGTTGCATCCAAAAAGAAACAAATACCGCTTCCCTCAACAAAGCGGTGAAAGAAGCACCGGTTAAGGACTCAAGGCAAGTGACAACGTTCCCAAGCTAATAACACAAATCGATATGAACAAAACCCTAATATTATGACAACAAAGAATAAAATCGTTGATAACTTACCTAGGTCCTCCTAACCTTCTAAGAACGTACTACGGGACGATAGGCGGGATGGAAAAAGGATGAACCACGGAGTTAGTCGACACTGTAGGTAAGTGAAACCCCCCCCCCTTTAGCGATGAGCCAAGAGGGTCGTCCCATGCTCAAAAATCGCCCCACTAGTCCAAGTAAAAAGGTGGATATGATTGCAAAATGAGGGAAGACCGACCATTACCGCTATCATCCTTCCTAGGGACTCGGTCCTTTGGTAGGCTCTTCATGGTAACGATCGGTAAAACGCTTATTTTTTAAGGGTGAGAATTCTTTTTGTGAGATGATTTTCTTTGGTATTTTTCTTTTGCATTTTGCTTTTGAGTTGCTATGCCATTTTTTTTCTTCTTTTGTATTTTTTTTTTTGATTTGTTGTGCCTTTTCTTTTTCTTCTTTTTCTTCTTTCTTTTCTTTCTTTCTTTTTCTTTCTCTTTTTGACTTGGTTTGCCTTTTGGATATATCTTGTATTGTAGGCATTCAATCACAACCAAGTAAGAAACTTCAACAAACTGCAACTTATTTATGAGATATGGGTAGAAGGTAGGGAAAAAAGGGGAAACTTGGACTAATCAAACAATTTCGAACAAGGTCACCTAAGAGACGGGACTCGGCAACCAAGGCCTTTTCACTCCGTGGGTGGACAAAGTGGTCAAAGTGCAAATCCCGTAATAAATCCCTAGTAGCTAGACTAGGTGGACACAAGGTAAAGAACCAACGAAACTATTGATTTAAAGTCATTCTACTATACTAAAGTCCAAGACTCGACTCATATTACTAGAAAGGGAAAGTAAACACTTGTGCACTAGCCTCAAAACCAGGTTTTCGAAAACCTTTTATTACACAAGACACAAACTTAGACAAGACAAGACAAGGACGCAACAAAAACGAAAGAAAATGAGACAAACACAACAAAACGAAAGAAAATGAGACAAACACAACAAAACCAAACAAAACAAACAAACAAACACACAAAATAAACAAACACCACCCCAAAACATCCAAACAAGCCACCACATCAACCACAAACTTCAAAAAGCTCCACCTAAGCATACACAATCACAAATCTCCTCCAAACTTCACAAGAGACAAAGAAGGAAAGGGACAAAATGATGTTACCGGATGTCTTGAAAGCCCTCCAAAGTTAACGGTGATCAAGCGACCTACAAGGAAATAGGGGGAAAACACACACGCAAAGCACAAAAACACGACACAACGACTCAAAATAAAAAGACACAAAGGAAAATCTTTTTGATTTTTATGAATTTTCAAATTTTTAGGGATTTTTGAGATTTTTTTTCGAAAAAATTACGAAAATAAAACTAAACTAGCCTAAGATATCGCTCCCCCACACTTAAACCGAGCAATGTCCTCATGCTCGATCGGTAGTGTGTGCGGAGACACTAAAAAGAAAAGAAAAAGGGAAAATAAAGTTAAAAATGAAAAAAGAAAGTGAATAAAGGGTCGAATGTGTCCGACCGGGGTGTAATCAAGTCACCGAGGGCCGAGACAAGAAAAGATATGGATGGGGGAAGAAATAAAAAGAAGAAAATGTAAGGAAATGGGAGGGGAGGGTAGGTGTAATCAAGTCACCTAACCCGGATTCCACCTAAATCCGACTAAATTCTACCAAAAGAAGAAATAAAACTAAGGAAAAAATGAAAAGACTTGCAAATTTGGATTTTTCAAAGGACTCTCGATGTAGTCACGTCATCGAGAATCGGGAGCAATTACCACATGGGCCCCGAGGGCCACCACGACACCAAAATGATAAAGGGAAGGGGAACAAACGAAGAAAGACTAAGCAACAAAAGACGGAAAGAAAGGAGAGTCGCCTTACCAAACGGTTAGCAACTCAATCAACTTCATCGTCTCAATGATCGTTATCGGCATCTAGCTTGTCTTCATCATCATTATTCCTCTTCCTCAATGTAGTGTCAAGTATCGGGCTTGCATAGGTGTAACGAGGTTGGGATTTTGGGAAAAACACATCAAAGATCCCTCCCTCACATCGCTCAAGAAGATTCCAAATTACAAGATTTCCACAAAAACTAACAAATCCTAGAAACCAAACTATCCAATCAAACATATACAAAGACAAAAGCTAAAAAGAAAAAGGAAAAGATATTTACAATAAGATACTCTCACCATCTACACCTCCATAGCCATCAAGAGCTCGAAGGAGTAAGTCAAATGCTCTAGCAACATCTTCATTAAAGCTCATGTAGCCGATCCTAGCCATCAACAAGAGTTTCCAAGTCGGAGTCGAGAAGCAATCATCTAATCCATTACGCTCGGGTTTCTTGTGATCTTCGGGGTCTTCCGAACCATGATAGCAACGACTCTTATGACCATCCGGTAGGTATTGTGGTCTAAAGTCATGCTTGGCGTTGTGATTTGGGAGATCACACCCTAAGGGTGTTGCTTCTTCTACGGGGTCAAGAGTGGCACTCTTTTCCACCGTCCGACAAGGATCCTCTTCATCAACCGTCTCACAAGACAAGGGACTCGAAATCAAGTGCGGTAAAGGAGGTGAAGGCATCAAGTTTTCTTCATTGGAGGCAATTAGCTCCTCCAATTTCCCATTCAAGGCAAGTTCCAAGGCATCTACCTCTTTCTCCCAAGTATTACGTTCCTTTTCACTCGCCTTGTCTAATTGGCCTAGAAGAGTCTTGTCTTCACTTGGCTTTGGATTGTCAAGATCCGGTTCATCACAAAGAAAATCATACAAATCCAATTTGATAGCCAATACATTGGTTCCCCAAGAGTTACCTTGAGAATCATGTTCAATTCCCTCCTCATTGTTGACCCTTGAAGCTTCAACTTCCTCTATTCTTCCCATATCTTCACCATCCAAGCAACACTCAACAATGATCTCTTGATTGACCTTCTCTTCTTCATTCGTGGCTTCATGATCGGGTTGACTTTCTTGTGGAGACACCCGACCTTCTCGCCCAAATGAACCTTCCTCAATAAGTTGTGGAGTTCGAGTGGCCAACATCGTAAAACAAGCCATGAGTGCATTGATTCGAGCATCTTGCACCTCTATTTGGGCCTTGAGCTCCTCTTTATCCCTTTGCATTTTGATCATCATCTCTTGTTCACTCTTGTGCAATTGAATCATCATATCTTGTTGACTCTTTTGCATTTGAATCATCATTTGACAAAGCTCAAAGTTGGGGATTTTTGGTTGTGGGTTATGTGAGGGTATTTGGTAGTTGGAATGATGTTGGAATGATCCTTGACAACTTTCATGGTAACCACATGGAGGGGGTTCATAAGATTGTTGATGAGGTTGATATGGTTGGTGAAATTGTGGGTCTTGGCAATTTGCCCCATAGTTGTCCCATGACGGTTGATGGTAGCTCGGATGCATAACGTTGCCTTGATTCATTAAATGCACTATAAGCACTTGAGCAAATTAAACGTTAGTAGCCTAGTGCTTTTGAGGCACTAGGAAGAGAGAAATAAGCACCCAAGAAGAAAAACGGAGATACACAAGGAGAGAAAACACAAAAGTCAAGAACAAAGTCTAAAACTAAGCATACAAGAGTCTAAACTACGCCGTCCCCGGCAACGGCGCCAATTTGATGGGAGGATTTTTCCGTCAATCCTACCAAACAAGTAAAACCAACTATTCCTAACTGGGTAGATAGGGCAAGTCGGGTCGAATCCACAGGGACGGGGTGTCGGACTAAGGTGTGCTACGGTCTAAGACTAGGCTCAAGGCTAACTAAACTAGGCGATGACTAAGGTAGACTAAAGACTAAGCTAAACAAGTAACTAATGACAAACGGAAGCAAATAAATCAACAAGAAGGAAACTAGGGCTAGGTCGGGTTCATGGATGCCAAAGAGACCAAAAGGGGAAAAATGAGGTTACTAGCATGCTTTCGTAACCTAGGTTCCGATCGAGCTCTCGCTACTTAAACGGCCTAGGGGTCTCCTCACCACGCTCTCGCTACTAATGGGAGAACCAAACCTATTGACCACACAAGAACATCCAAGAGAACAAGCAAGAAAAAAAGGATTGATCATCTCTAGTCTCACAAGCATTTCATCAAACATGTGGGGTGCAAGGCAATTAGGAAACAACAAAAACAACAACTAGTACCACCCATCTCACCCTAATCATCCCTAATCACACCCAATCCCGCTACTAACCCTAGGGGAAAACTACTCACACATAATCAAACTAAAACTAATACAAACAAGAGAAACCAACACAAGAATCAAAACATTCATAATGAAGAACAAGGATGAACAACAAACATAAACAAAGATGAAAACTTGAATAACAATAAAGATTAAGAGTAAAGGGATGAGAAAGATTATACCAAAGTAAAGGATGAATGGAAAAGATGAGAACTTGCATATATAGAGAAAACCCAAAATAAATCCACCAAGGTTGTCAATCTTGATAGAAATGTTCAAGAATTCCAATAATACAAGAGTAACTAACTAGATTAAGGACTAATTAGGGACTAATTAAGGACTAATCTACACTAATCTAACCTAATCTAACCTAAAGTAGTCTAGGGTTTTGTGGGTAATGTAAAAGAAAGTCTAACAATACAAGAGGGGGGTATATATAGGGTTACAATGAATAAGGAAGGCGGAAAAGCGAAACAGCCCCGATCTGGGCCCTTCCCGACCGGGAAGAGGGTCATCCCGATCGGGAAGGATCTGGTCTCGACCGGGATCAAGCATAACATCGGGCAGTGTTGTGCATAACACCGCGCGGTGTTATGCTCTTCGTGGTCGGGAAGAGACTGATCCTGGTCGGGAAGGTATGATCCCGGTCGGGAAGGTCTTCTTCTCGGTCGGGATGGACCTCCAGAAGCTCCTGTTTGTTTGTCTTCTTCGTCTCGGTCATGATGATGCTCATCCCGACCGGGATGGGTCTTGTAGGCCTCAAATATGATCTCATAGGTCCCCACTTGCTCTCCCTAGGCTTCTCATCGATTCTCGGTGCTCGGGAATGGGTCCAAATGGCTCGAGAATGAGTCACAAGGGCTGGGGATCGAGTCTTAGCCACCGAGTGATCGTCGCTTCTCTTCGTTGGCTCCATATGTGTCGGAAACGAGTAGGAATCGTTCCATTTCTCCAATATTGGCCTTAGGAACCTAAAACAAGCTAGAAGAAGCGTAAGTAGCCTCGAAAACCACTCTAAAGAGCGATTCCACAAGAGAAACCGGGACTAAACACAAGGAATAAGCACTACAAAACACACTTATCAGGAAATTACAAATTGCAAAAAATTCAAAAATCCAAAAAAGAAAAGCACACGACACTATAAATAATAGTAATACTTAAATAATACGGAGTAAAAACTAAGGATTTGGTGTTGAGGGCATCTTGCCCTTTCCCTTGTCCTTGGCCTTTTTGGCCGTCCACTGGCGACGACGCGGAGGCGAGTGCTCCTGAATCACCACGGGAACCTCCTTGGCCCGGACTCATTTCTTTGAACTCGAGTTCTCAATCACTTCAATTGGCCCAAGTCGGGCCCTCACCCGTTCCAGCAATCGATCATGCAGGCCCAGTCGATCTCGGGCCACCAGTCTTGGCCCGAGCCTTCTCTTCAAGTCTGTCTGGGGCCTCAGTCGTCCCCGCACGCCGCTAGCACTGGCCTCTTTAGCTCGAGTCTTATTTTGTGACTTAAGACCCGACTCCAATCGGACCAGGGTAGCGGGAGTCTCTCCTTCGTCAAAGAAACCCTTGTTGTCTTTCACCGTCTCCCGACAAACTAATTCGAAGGCCTCATCGACTTTTAAGGTCTTACAAACCCTTGTGTGCAGGCCCAACCGAAGGTTTCAAAGCCCTTTTTCAAAACCTGACACAAGAATCGAGTCGTCCCGAGCATTCCTGTCTTACAAATTTTCAAAAATAAATCCAAAATTTTCAAAAATCAAACTTTTATTTCCCCAACGTGAGTCGGTGTTTCACCTAAATGTTACATGCAAATTGCTATGTGTCGGCATACAGGTACACCCAAGACTTCAGAAGCAAGTCCCCGCGCAGCTGTTTTACTCCCCACGAAGCTATCATCATCAGGACAGGTATGACTCTCTGCTTATGGCTGGCGAGCCCTTCACGCGAGTCTAATGGACTATAAATGACCCGACCAGAAGGCTGTTAGGTCGTAATCTTTGATTGGCCTGGTAGCTACTCTGACTTTCGCCTTGTCCAAGCCTCGGTCAGAGTGGGGGCTCTGTAGACACCCGCATTTTGCCTGCTGGTGCCTACAGTAGTTTCCAACAAAACACCCGATGTTGATCGGACGTAAACATGACTTAGTACGCTAGAATACGGACTCGGAATCAATAGTATCCGACGTGGGCACTTAGCGGGTCGTTAAAACCGACCTCAAATCTAGGCCCAGTGGGTCGTTTCTAACAAAATGAGACTAATTTGAGCCAAAAGCGACACCGGAAATAAAACCGTCTTTTAACGACCGAGTCAAAACCTGGTCAAAGTCGTTTCCGAGGCAAAAACCATCCATGCATGCTTCAAGAAGCCAACTCAAAGTCAGAAACTTAAAACATCTCACCCGCCTAACCCACTCGATCGAGTGCCAACCCACTCGATAGAGTAGGCTTTCGAAAAGCCCACTGCTTCCCTTCAATTGGGCCACTCGATCGAGTCCATTAGGGCCACTCGATCGAGTGACCCTAGGTCGAGGGTCTTAATTTTTTTATAAATACACCCCCCTATCTTCTCATATTTTAGATTTTGACAACCCTAAGCAATCATCATACAATACACTTTTCAACCCCACAAATACACTAGCAAACCCGAGACCGAAACCTCCAAAAATACCGAGAAAATCGTCTCTACAAACACAAACACCATAACTCTTTCTACATCCTCGATACTCTCGCGCACACGCCGCCACTAAAAGTCCGTTTCCGAGGCCAAATTAAGCATGTAGGTTGAGGGCATCATCAAACCCCGTTTTCTCTCTTCTCTCTTTTCTCTCCTTCTCGATTTTTTTCGTTTTGTTCTTTTAGTTTTGTTTCGTCATTAGCGTTTTGGTCATCGTCGCCCTATTAAAATATTCGTTGATTATGTATCGAATACGAGGGATGACGGGATAAGGAAACACGAATACGAGAGTATTGCACTCGATGTTGCCGGTCGCTTTTCCCGACACCCCGAATATATGGTTGTTTGAAGCGAATCAATCCCTAAAAAGAACGCTTTTATTTTTGTTTATATCGCATTTTTTATTCGAGTATAACATTTTTATAATCATCGTTATTAATACCGCGTATATATATACTTAAGTATTTTTCGGATCGAGTACGCTTAAAGACGACTCCCGTTTAAGATCCCTATAATCCCTTTACGAGTAGTAACGGAGGTGGCACCCTTTCGAGGAGCGCCGCCCCAAACACTCGAGGGCATGATGTGATCACGGAAACTTGTCGTTAAGCATATTCGATATCATTTTTCAAAGCGTACTCTAACAGAACGATATTGACTCCGTAGTCAAATATCGCGCTCGAAGAGTCTTTACCAATCAAGGTTCAAATCAATAAAATTCGAATCCACCACCTTTCGAAATCGAGCATCTCCTCGAACAGGGGGCACTCGATCGAGTCCCTTGGCTCACTCTATCGAGTGACCCTTCAAAAATGAGGCAGGAGGTTTTTTGAGGGGCACTCGATCGAGTCCTCCCATGACTCGATCGAGTGGCCTGCAACGTGAGCCTCTACATGTTTCAAGCCTCGATAAACCTTTTTCTACGACTTCGGTCGTCACGTGTTAAGTCCATCACGTGTATATTCTTTCAAAATCATGCATCGTACCATGCGCTAATCATCTAATTTACTTATATTACTGCTATATATCGTTTATTGTAATTTTGCTCGTTATTTTGTGTTGTCCAGGTTGTATTTCCTCCTGTATTACTTGCATTTGTTTTCGATTTCATTTCCTTTGGTTTTTTTGTCATTTATATTTTTATAAACGGACCGCGCATGCTAAATAACTTTGACGTTATATTAAATGCATTAAATGACATAGTTCACACGTAATTCGCATGCTTAGCTAAAATATTGGTTGCATAACATTCAATCGTTAAACCAACGCTCGTAAACGAAAACGAACGATATCTTAGTAGAGGCCGCTAGAGCGGGCGGAGTTGGGTGTCCTTTGTGGGCTTCCCCACACGTACCCTCACCCCTTACTCAGAACCATGGTTTCCGGATGTCCGAAACCGTTGGCACACGAGAGTCATTCGATGCACGATTCCCGATAACTCGGCGTAGGTATCGTAATGCAAAAGGACGAACCCCCTGAACTTTAGCATTAAAAGTGGACTGTGCTTTGTGCACGATACGCCTAAATGTAGAGTGGGTTCGAACGGGTCCAAATTCCCATAAAATTCGGTGGCGACTCCTAACTTCGATTTAAATTTCAACCCAAGATCAATCGTACCATAAGATTCATTCGCCTATCCAAATCCGCATGTGGCCGCGTCGGAGTGGACCTATGTCATGTCCACAAAGGGGAAGGAGGGGAGGAGTGGTTTTTAGTATTCCTTCGGTATGTATTGATAATTGATACCCCACTACTACCCTTATATATATATATATATATATATATATATATATATATATATATATATAGTAAGGTTCTTATGAGTCCTTCTCTATATATGAGTCCATAAGTCCTCATCCCATCCATTGGATGAGATGGGGATGGATGGATAGAATTCATTCTATAATTTGCATTAAAAAAAAGAAAAAAAAAGAAAAAGAAGGGAGATACTGCTTCCTAAAATAACTCCCATAATTTTAGGAAACAATAATATCACATTCATTCACCCTTTCATTCATTCACGTTACCACGTTCATCAAACCTAAAAAAAACGCTTCCAACATTACGTTCATCCATCCATTCATTCAAAATCTGAGCTCAACATTACTATGGATTCAATGATCGCGAGATCATCATCAACTGTTGATAAGCAATTCGTGGAATACAACAATGGTGAGTTTCGACATTACTTTCATGTTTTGCGTCAATTTTATTCATTTCATTCATCATATATTCATATAAACGATTCATTGCTCTTGTGTTAGTATAGATTGCAGATTGTTAGGTTTATTATTTAGGTTTTTTTCATAATCTTCACTGATTATTATTTAGGTTTTTCATAATCTTCATCAATTGTTATGCTTTCATTGCCATGGAAGTCATTAAGATGCTCCATATTATTAGATTTTACGTTCATAGTATGATTTTTTAAAGATCTGATCATTATATGATTTTTTTCGCACAAACATATATATGGAGTTATTGTAATGCACATAAGTGTTACTTTAATATAGACCATCTGTTATTTTAATGTCTAACCCTGTGTGTAGACACCTTCTGTTAATTGAATCTCGTGTTACTTTAATGCACTTCATCTGTTACTTTAATTCTTGCCATATGTTACTGTAATGCATTGGAGTAACAAAGGATTTAGAATACTGTCATATTAAAAAAATACTGCTTCCTATAATGATGGAACGTGATTGTCATCAAAATAGGAAACAATATCAAAGTATAACGTTCTCATTCATACTCTTATTCATAGCAGTATACATGTTTATACTGTAATTCATACTCTCATTCATACCTAATGTGTTACAGTAACACGTTTGAAGCATTAGAATAACATGTCGTCGGATTTAGTTATTAATGTTTTGGTTAGAATACCGCCATATTTCAAGTTCTGATTGTTTGTTTGTCGCCACGTTTATTGACATTGTTCTTGTTTTTGTAGTAGACGTAAAAGTAGAGGAATAGTGCAAGGATGTGGGTGAGAGTTTCACTCCATACATAAAGTAGATCTTCAAAGATGTAGATGATAAGAAGAAGAAGAAGAAGAAGAAGAAGAAGAAGAAGAAGAAGAAGAAAGAATCATTAGGAAACGTCATGTAAGTCATCGTTTGACGATGAAGAAGGAGAAGAAGAAGAAGAAGAAGAAGAAGAAGAAGAAGAAGAAGAAGAAGCACAATTCTGAGTAGGACAATATATTGTTAGAGTAACATACATTATTCATTAGAGTAACATACTAAATAAGTTACATTAATACAGTTTATGAGTTTGATTGATTTTCCAATATCTAGTCCTTAGAGTAACATCCTTTATTGGAGTAAAATGAGTTAGAATAACACACATTATGCGTTAGAGTAACATACTTAATGAGTTACAGTAACACAGTTTATGAGTGTAATTTGATTTCCAATATTCAGTTCTTAGAGTAACATGTGTGAAACATTGGAATTTGTAGACACCCGCATTTTAACTGCCAGGTGTCTATGGCAGTTTCCAAAAAACACCCGATGATGATCGGACGCTAACATGCTTCTATGCGCTCGGATACGGGATCAAATCCATTAGTTGCTGGCTGACGCACTTACGGAGTACAAACCTCACAAAATCAACCTCAAATCCAGGCCCAGTGGATCATTCCGAGTCAAACAAGACTAATTTGGGCCGAAACCGACACCGGAAATAAAACCGACTTTTTGCGATTGGGTCAACCCCGGTCAAAGTCATTTCCGAGACACACAAAACAACCCTTCACATCATCAAAGGTCCAAGTCAATGGACCCGTGCAACCCAGTTGGGCCACTCGATCGAGTGCCTGACCCACTCGATCGAGTGGGCCTGTTTCGAGTCCGGCTACAAGCTTAACGGGCCACTCGACCGAGTTAGCCACCTACTCAGTCGAGTAACCCTAACCGGGTGCCCTAGCTTTGCCTATATAAGCAACCCCATGCAACACACAAAAACAACTTTTTACAACCCCATGCAACACACAAAAACAACTTTTTACAACCCTAATCCCACACACACTCTTGAGCAATCTTACAACCCTAATCAAACCCTAAGCATCACACTAGCAAACCCTAAACCTAGATTTAGGAATCGAAACCCGAGCCACCACAACTCAACCTTCATACACCTCGAAACTCTTGTGTTAAAGCCACGATTACGAGTCCGATCCGAGACAAGAACATGTAGGTTGAGGGTGTCAAAACCCCTTTCTCTTGTCCTTCTCTTCTCGTCGTCCTTCTCCTTTTTCGCGTTTTTTTGTTTTTTTATTATTTTATTCATTGCACCATAATACCGATAATATAATTAGTACAAAAACATTAAAATACCTATTGATTTGTGTCGAATGTGAGTGATGGTGGGATAAGGAAAACCGAACATACAAGTGTACTGCACACGCGTTGACGGTCGCTTATCCCATCACCCCGATCGTTTGATTATTGAAATAAGTTAACCTAAACAATAATCCGTTTTATTTTCGTTTGCATCATTATTCGAGTCGCATATCTATATCAATTTCAAAAACAAGTATTTTATTTAATAAGGGTCGATCCGTTAGATTCGATACCAATTCTCTAATTGGATGTCGAATCTAGCGATCTAGTCACATAAATTAATTAACGCGATTTATCCATATCACGATAATTAATTTAAGACGACTAAAATTAATTTATTTTCTTTTATTTTCACTCTAGTATTCCATATCGATTCGATAATCGAATATGGGATACTACGAGTATTCAAAATTAGAATCGAATATAAATCCCGCAATATTTATATTCGATTCAACAAAATCGACAATTTATAAAATCCGAGTCGAACATAAATTGTGCAATATTTATGTCTGATTTGGTAGAATCGTTGAATTATTCAAAAATCAAAAGCAAATTCAAAATCAATACAATTTGCAAACGAATTACAATTCGTACAGGGGGCACTCGACCGAGTGCCTAGCCCACTCGGTCGAGTGGCACCCCAAAATCAGGTCAGAATGCCTATTACGACCCCCACTCGATCGAGTCTCACAGTGACTCGGTCGAGTGGCTATGTACTCGACCGAGTTGGTCAATAACTCGGCCGAGTATGGTCTAAAACACAAAACAGAAACCCTTTTTTAAGGTCCACCCGATCGAGTCCATCGACCACTCGATCAAATGGCCTCATCACGACCAAGGCTACGAGTCGTACATTATTCTATTTTCTAAATTCGATAGTATTTTGCGACTTAGGTCAACACGTGTCTAATTAATCACGTGTATTACTATCTTTTCAAACCATGCATCATCTCGTTTACATCATTCAATTTAATCCAATATTTGCACAAACTGTTATTATTCGTTATATCGTTACTAACAGTTTGTTTGTTTCTTTTGTCAATTTAGCTTGTTTATTTTATTTTACTAAAATGAACCCGCATGCTAAAATTCAACTTCGACGTAGAATTAATTGCATTAAATTGACATAGAAACCCTCTTTTTCAATTCCTCACATGCCTAGGAAAACAATGTTTGCATAAGCATTTTTCCCGTTCAACTAACGCGCGTATTAGAAAGTCACTCGAGTTCTTAGTAGAGGCCGCTAAGTGCGGGCGGGGTTGGGTGTCCTTTGTGGGCTTCCCAACACGTACCCTCACCCCTACTCAGAACCTCGGTTTCCGGATGCCCGAAACCGTTGGCGCACGAGAGTCATTCAATACACGATATCCGATAATGTCGGTATCGGTATCAAATGCAAAGGGATGAGCCCAATAAACTCTGACATCGGAAATGGGCCGTATTTTGTATACGGCCCACTACGACATAGAGTGGGCTCGAATGGTTCCGAATAACCACAAAATTCGGTGGCGACTCCACATAGACCTAAATTTCATTTTGATCCATTCTCATATGGAGATTCATTCGCCTACCCAAACCCGCGCGTGGCCGCGTCGGGGTGGACCTATGTCATGTCCACAGAATTATAATGGAGTTTTATAATTTTTGTTTTGGAGTATCCTTAATAGAAACATACATTATTCTTTTGGTTGATTGGAAGTCATGTTTTTGCAAAAGACTATTATGCAACGTAACAGATTTTATGAGTTAAAATAACACAGTTCATGAATTAGAGTAACACATTATATGAGTTTGATGGTAGGAATTTGTCATGTCCCAACCGATCAATAAACTACCGATTACACCTAGTGGGTAGCTAGGGTAAGTCGGGATCGTATCCACGGGGACGGTATAGCGAAGCTTAGACTAGGTCGGCCTACAACGAGACTAGATTACCAAACAAACACAAAGAGGCGATAAATGGAAAACTATGGTGGAGGAGAAGTATGACTAAGCTAATGATCGAACTAATAAATAAACTAGAAGAACGATGGCTAACTAGAAAGATGAACTCAAATATGGAAGAAAGTGGGGTAGGTCGGGTTTATAAGAGTAGAAGGGTAATTGGGTGATCAAGGGTATAGGTGTCTCCTAGTTGCTAGGGTCGGTCCGGGCTCTCGCAACTTAAACCGATGCCAAGGTGGGTCCGGGCTCTCGCAACTTAGACCTAGTCCGCGCTCTCGCGACTAAACTATTCTCAACATTTCCACATAATAGACAATCAATGAGAAGATGAGCACAAGTATGGGAAGCATGGCCACTACAACTCATACAAGCATATCAACAAACACATAGAATGCCCACAATGTGACTAACAACAAAGTTTCACCCTTTCCCCTTAGTCAACCCTAATCATCCATAATCTACCCCTAATCCCCCTACTAACCCCACAAGGAGACTAATCACTCATTATCATGAACAAACTAACTACAATAAGAGAAAACAACATGAATATCCAAACATCCATAATGAACAATAACAATAACTATATGAAAAGATTCAAACAAGATTAAATAAACAAGATTAAGAGTAGGGATGATTATACCAACACTAGGAAGATGAAAAGATGCAATCTTGTATAAATAAGAACCCAAATAAAACCCAAGGTTGTCAAGCTTGGAGAATTCTTCAAGTATCCTCTTAATACAAGAACTAATTACAATGGATTAACTAAAGATTAACTAAGATTAAAGGAAGATTAAAACTAATGAGTGAAAGTAAATCTAGGGTTTTTAGGGTTTTTGGGAGGCTTAAGGAATGCTAAACTATGATAAGATGTCTTACTAATACAAGAAGGGAGTATATATATGGGTACAAGAATGAAGGAGAAGAAATAAAAGAAGTCGCGCTGCAGGTCTATGGTCCCGACCGGGACGGGATCATCCCGATCGGGACGGCCCTGTCATCCTGACCGGGACGGGTTGGTCCCGATCGGGATGGGCTCACAGTGGCCCTCTTCAAAGTGCACCCCATCCCGAACGGGATGAGGCCATCCCGAACAGGATAGGTCTTGTAGGCCTCCCTTAAGAGCTCTTTGGTCCTTCCTTGCCTCTCATGGGCTTCTCGCCGATTCTCGGGACTCGGGATCGGGTCTCGGAGGCTCGGGATTGGGTCCCAAGATCTCGGGGTCGATTCCAAGGCATCGAGTCATCGTTCCTTTACTCCGTTGGCTCCAAAATGTGTATGTATAGAGTCGGAATCGCTCCAACTCTTCCAAATCGGTCTCGGGAACCTGAAACGAACTAAAGGAAGCATAAGAAGCCCATGAACCGCCCCCAAGGAGCGATTCCACAAGGAAAATTGGACCAAAACATAGTGAAAAAGGCACTACAAACTACACTTATCAACTCCCCCACACTTAACCCTTACTCGCCCTCGAGTAAGCACATACTAACTACTACACAAGCCGAATGGGTATTAGTGCACCCTACGCCCCTTCAACTCACGCGAGTGCACTTAGAGGAAAAGTGTACTCCGCAAGACAAGTTGGGTCTTGCGACAAAACCGCGGATGCAACCGGACACAAAACACACAAACAAACACTTAGACGGTTGCACCCAAAACAAAAGAAATACCGCTTCCCTCTAAAAGCGGTGAATGAAACACCGGTTTAGGACCTGAGGTAAGTGACAACGTTCCCAAGCTAGCAACACAAATCAAGGTGAACTAAACCCTAATAATATGACGGTAAAGCAACAAAAACGTTGGTAACTTACCTAGGTCCTCCTAACTTTCTAAAAACGTACTACGGGACGATCGGCGGAGTGGAAAGTGAAGAACCACGGTGTTAGTCGACACTGTAGGTAAGTGAGACCCCGCCCCCTTTAGCGTGAGCCAAGAGGGTCGTCCCGTGTCCAAAACCGCCCAACTAGTCCAAGTAAAAAGGTGGAAAACATGCAAAATGAGGGAAGACCGACTAATGCAGCTATCATCCTTTCTCGGGACTCGGTCCTTTGGTAGGCTCTTCACGGCAAAAGTCGGAAAAAAGGCTTATTTTTGTGAGGATTTCTTTTTGTGAGACGGGTTTTTTTTTGGCATTTTCTTCCTTTTCGATGTTTTGATTTGTTTGTTGCCATGCCATTTCTTTTTCTTCTTTTCTATTTTTTTTTTGGCTTTTGTGCCTTTTCTTTTTCTTCATTTCTTTTCTTTCTTTCATTTTTTTTTCTTTCTTTTTCTTTTCTTCGCCCTTTTGGCAAGATTTGGCATTTTTGGCATTTCCTTTGTATGACAAGAAAGGTAGAAATCATCAAATTGCATTTTATTGTGTGGAGATGTGTAGGAGGTAGATGAATGGGTAAGTCGGGACGGGCCCTTCCCTTCAAACCCACAAAAAGTGGAGAACTTGGACTAATCAAACCAATCCTAAACACGGTCACCTAGGGGACGAGACTCGGTAACCAAGGCCTTTTCACATCGTGGGTGGTCATAATGGTCAAAATGCAAATCCCGTAGTAAATCCCTAGTAAGCTAGGTGGACTCAAGATAAAGAACCAACGAAATCATTGATTTAGGGTCATTCTACTAGATTAAAGTCCAAGACTCGATTTACACTACTAGGAAGGGAAAGTACACACTCACACACTAGCCCCTAAACCAGGTTTTCGAAAACCGTTTACACACACGACACACTTACACACATAAAACAAAGACACGACGAAAATGAAAGAGAAAGAGATAACAGACAACAAAACGAAACAAAATAAAATAAACACATAAACAACATAAAAACCACCCCGATATTCCATACAAGTCACCAAATCATCCACCAATATGCACAAAGCTCCACCCGAGCACACAACATCACAATTTCCTCCAAACTCCACAAGGAATAAAGAGGGAAAGAGGGTTAGAAGATGTTACCGGATGTCTTCAAAGCTTTCCAAACAACGGTGATTAAGCAACCTATAAGGAAAAGGGAGGCGAAATACACACAATACAAAACAAATATACGACACAAAGACATAAAGGGAAAACACACAAAAGAAAAATCTTTTTGATTTTTATGAAAAATTTTCAAATTTTTAGGGGTTTTTCAAAGATTTTTTTCGAAAAACTAAGAAAATAAAAATAACTATACTAGAATATCGCTCCCTCACACTTAAATCGAGCAATGTTCTCATATGCTCAATCGTAGTGTGCGGAGAGACAAAAGAAAAAAAAAAGAAACTACGAAAATAAAGCTAAAAATCAAAAAGAAAAGATGGAGAAAAGGGTTGGAAGCGTCCGGCCGGGGTGTAATCAAGTCACCATGGGCCGAGACAAGAAAAGATATGGAAGGGGGGAAAAATAAAAGGAAGAAATAAAAGGAAATGGGAGGGGAGGGCTAGGTGTAATCAAGTCACCTAGCCCGGATTCCGCCCGAATCCGACTAAATCCTAAAAAGAAAGGTGAAAATCTTGTACAATTGGATTAATCGAACGACTCTCGACGTAATCACTTCATCGGGGGTCGGGAGCAACCATAATACAGCCTCGAAGGCCACTAAGATACCATGACTCATGGGGAAGGGGGCAAACAAGAGAAAACAAGAGACAAAAGACGGAAAAGTAAGGATAGTTACCCAAACCGAGCGGCTAGTAACTCACTTGCTCCATCGTCTCGATGATCATTAGAGGCTCGTCGCTTGTCTTCTCGGTTGCCATCTCGCTTCACACTCAAGAAGAACTCACGGTCGGGGTAGTAATGGTGCGAGGGGATGAAAATTTATGTGGATTTCGGTGTAAGGTGAGGTGTACGGGTCATATGATAGGAGTAAGGAGGAGTAGGGAGGCTGGGAGGGGGTAAAATGGATGGGTGGAGTCAAACGCGTAAGAAAAGGCTCAAAAGGGAGAAAGGGGACCATCCCGGTCGGGATGGATGGTCCCGATCGGGTTGATAAACCCTTCCCGATCGGGAAGCTCTCGTCCCGGTCGGGAATGCACTCCAGTGAGTCCGATTTTCTGCACCTTCATCCCGATCGGGATGGCTCCTTCCCGGTCGGGATTCCTCATCCTTCCCGGTCGGGACGCCTCATCCCAGTCGGGATGGGCCTTCTTCAACTTCCACAATCCCAAAAGCTTGCTCCAAGCTTCAAAAACCGACTTCCTCGCTCGCAAGCCAAACTCCATCATCAACCATTCCTTTCTAGGAATCACATGCACTTCACCTATCAACAAAGCTCATAAACACATCAAATTCTCTCCCTCACAACGCTCATCAATCAATCCAAACAACAAGAATATCACAAAACTCAAACTAACTACAAGAAAGAGATATATACAATGAGACGGTTCTTGTGGAACTCCGTCAAACCAAGGATGGTGCTCTCTTCATTCTTTTTCAACAACCATGACCAATTCCATCTCCATCGAGGGCACATAAGAACAAGTCGAAGGCCCTAGCAAAGTCTTCAATCAAGCTTGTCATATAACCGATCACATCCCAAGACTCTTCATGGCCTTGCCTTGACGTTCCCGGGGCATCCCGATCTTCCAAGTTCAACGGCTTGAACTTGTACTTTTGGTCTTTCGGGATATACCCAAACGTCCACCGGTCCTCATGTGGCCCCAAGGGAGGCTCATCTTGCTTCTTGTCATTGCATTTGTCACCTAGCCCATGATGTGGACTCTCATCTTCCTCCAAATCGGAGTCATCATCCTCAAGTACATAAGAGTACTTCTTCAAGCTTTGTTCCGGTTCACCCCCTAGATCGATGTCTTTCTTGGCTTGGATCATATTGCATGATTCATCCTTAGTAGGCGAAGTGTTACCTTGGAGGTCGAACACTATCTTTTCCTCGCCTAACTCAAATGTGATCCTACCGTTCTTCACATCGATCATGGCACCCGCGGTGTGTAGAAATGGGCGCCCAAGGATAATGGGAGTGTTGGCATCCTCTGGCATGTCAAGCACAATGAAGTCGACCGGAATAAAGAATTTCCCGACTCGTACCGGTACGTCTTCTAACATCCTAAAGGTCGATTGAATGATTTATCGGCCATTTGGAGAGTGAGGGACGTACATTTCAACTCCTTCATTCCGAGTCGGCAACAAATAGAATAGGGAATGATGCTCACACTTGCGCCCAAGTCACATAACGCATTTTTGATCAAGAAGTTACCTATGGTGCAAGGGATCGAAAAACTACCCGGATCCTTCAACTTCGGAAGCGTGGAACCTTGGATAAGCTCGCTCACCACCCTCGTGAACGCTACGGTCTCTTCCTTGTCGACGGATCTCTTCCTAGCTAAGATTTCTCTCATAAATCTTCCATATGCCGGGATCTGGGTAAGTAGTTCAGTAAACGGGACGCTAACATCCAATTTCTTCACGATGTTAAGGAAATTGTCATAGTGAGTGTCCATCTTAGTCTTCATTTGCCTTGATGGGAAAGGCAACTTGATTTGGTACTTGTTTTGCTCAATCGGGGTGGATTCCTCAAATGACACCTTCCTTTTACCCTTGTCTTTCTCTTAAAGTGGGGGAGGGTTGTCTTCTTGGGGTTTTTCAATTTCCCAAAGAACTTGCTCCTCCATTGGATTTCCCGAGCTTGAATCTTCTTGAATTGGAGACACAACTTCCTTCATTGCTTGTTGCTCACTAGGAAACACGGGAGGATTATAGGTGGCACCGCTCCTTAAGGTGATGGCATTGACATGCTCAAAATTTGGAGTTTCACCTTGAGGAGGTAATTGACCTCTTTGCCTTGAAGAACTTCCCGGTGCAAGTTGTGATACTTGATTCTCAATCATCTTCATGTGAGTTTTCATTTCCTTGTTATCCATTAGAATTTGAGCAATGATTCCTTGTTGTGACATTTGTGTCTCCAATTGGCTCCTTTGCATTTCTTGAGTACTCCTTTGCATATCCATCATTTTCTTTTGTATGTCCGGATCCCGAGGTGGAGATTGTGGATTATGCGGAGTATCGGTGAGGGCTAATGGAGTACCATAGTCATGAATAGGAGACTGGCTCCTAGGCTTGCTTTGTTGATTGCCTTGTGTTGCTTGTTGTTGTTGATGGTTCCCTTGGAACCCATGAGACTTGCCTTGATCAAGGCCTTGATTTTTGCCATGGTGGTAGCTTTGATACCCTTGGTTGTGGTTTTGTTGTCCTTGGAAATTTTGGTTTCCTTTGGAAACCACCTTGAGTGAAGTTCCCTTGTTGGAACCCTTGCTTGTTGTTGAAGTTGCCTTGGTTATTTTGCTTGAAGTTGTTGAAGGGTCTTGGATTACCCACATAATCTTGGTAACCTTGAGTGTTGTCCCTTAAGGGAGGTGGAACATAGGGACGATGTTGTTGTTGATGTTGAAGTGCTTGTTGTTGAGGGACTTGATTGGAAGCTTGGTATTGATTAGAGTAGGAGGCACCTTGCTTGAACGCTTGAAAGGCGTTCACTTGCTCAATACTTCCTCTACAATTCATAGGATCATGACCAACGATTCCACAAGTATCACACATCCCAAAATAAGGCAAAGGAGGTGCAAACTCCAAAGCATTCACTTCTTGAATCGGTTGATGGTGGGAGGAACTAGTGCCTTGGACTTGGTTGAGGTGGCTTTGGAGCTTCTTGTCAATAGTCTCCATGTGTGTTTTCAATTAAGCTCCAAGGTCAATGCTTAACTTAGTGATAGCATCAACCTCATGCATGCCTCCTCGATGTGCCTTCCTAGGCCTAGAGTATTGCGAATTATGCACCGCCATCTCTTCGATTCTCGCCCAAGTTTGGTCGTCATCGACCTCGGTGAACCTACCATTGGAGCCCATGTTAAGAATAGCTCTCGAGTCCTCATAAAGACCATTCCAAAATTGTTGCACCAAGAACCATTGTGAGAGTCCATGATGAGGGCACGATCTTACCAAAGACTTAAACCGCTCCCAAGCTTCATATAGGCTCTCTTCATCCCTTTGTTGGAACCCGGTGATGGAGGCCCTAAGCAAATTCGTCTTTTCCGGAGGGTAAAACTTTTGGTAGAAAGCCAAGGCAAGCTTTTTCCAAGTATCGATCCCCATGGTTGCCCTATCGAGACTCTTGATCCATTGCTTCGCTTTTCCAATAAGAGAAAACGGGAAAAGTACCCAACGAATTTGATCTTGAGTAACCCCGGTTTGAGATATAGCGTCACAATAATCGGAGAAAGTCTCCATGTGTTGGTGCGGGTCTTCGGTGGGCAACCCACTAAATTGGTTCCTCTCCACAAGTTGGATAAAATGAGTCTTCGCCACAAAATTCCCGGTATAAGTATTCGGTAATGCACTCGGTCCCGGCAAGACATCCTCGGTGAATGTGGAGTGAGAGGAAAACTTAGGCATTCTTGGATATAAGGGAGAAGATGGTGGTGTAGACGGTGTTGATGTAGATGAAGAGGGGGAACTAGGAGAAGAAGAATCACCAAAAGGATTTACAAAATCCCCTTCGGCCGTCTCTCGATGTGGGTTGTTCAAGTCGGCTCCTTGGGCTTGCCCTTGATGAGTATTGCTTGCACTTGATTGAGAGATCCTAACCCGGTTAATCGTCCGTTGGCGAAAGGCTCGAAAGAGTCTCTCCGGCTCTGGATTAAAGAGATAGAAGTCGCCTCCCCTCCTAGGCATACACTACACACTAGAACAAACGTGAGAACACCTAGTGCTTTATGGGCACTAGGCAACGACAATAAACAAGCACAACTAGAGACAAAGAGAAAAGAAAGCTAAGAAAAGAAGAAAAACTAGAAAATATTCACAAGAGAAGATGGGAGAACACAAAGAAGGGTAACTAAGTCTAGAAGTAAGCAAACTAAATCTAAACAATGCACCGTCCCCGGCAACGGCGCCAAATTGATGGTAGGAATTTGTCACGTCCCAACCGATCAATAAACTACCGATTACACCTAGTGGGTAGCTAGGGTAAGTCGGGATCGTATCCACGGGGACGGTATAGCGAAGCTTAGACTAGGTCGGCCTACAACGAGACTAGATTACCAAACAAACACAAAGAGGCGATAAATGGAAAACTATGGTGGAGGAGAAGTATGACTAAGCTAATGATCGAACTAATAAATAAACTAGAAGAACGATGGCTAACTAGAAAGATGCACTCAAATATGGAAGAAAGTGGGGTAGGTCAGGTTCATAAGAGTAGAAGGGTAATTGGGTGATCAAGGGTATAGGTGTCTCCTAGTTGCTAGGGTCGGTCCGGGCTCTCGCAACTTAAACCGATGCCAAGGTGGGTCCGGGCTCTCGCAACTTAGACCCTAGTCCGCGCTCTCGCGACTAAACTATTCTCAACATTTCCACATAATAGACAATCAATGAGAAGATGAGCACAAGTATGGGAAGCATGGCCACTACAACTCATACAAGCATATCAACAAACACATAGAATGCCCACAATGTGACTAACAACAAAGTTTCACCCTTTCCCCTTAGTCAACCCTAATCATCCATAATCTACCCCTAATCCCCCTACTAACCCCACAAGGAGACTACTCACTCATTATCATGAACAAACTAACTACAATAAGAGAAAACAACATGAATATCCAAACATCCATAATGAACAATAACAATAACTATATGAAAAGATTCAAACAAGATTAAATAAACAAGATTAAGAGTAGGGATGATTATACCAACACTAGGAAGATGAAAAGATGCAATCTTGTATAAATAAGAACCCAAATAAAACCCAAGGTTGTCAAGCTTGGAGAATTCTTCAAGTATCCTCTTAATACAAGAACTAATTACAATGGATTAACTAAAGATTAACTAAGATTAAAGGAAGATTAAAACTAATGAGTGAAAGTAAATCTAGGGTTTTTAGGGTTTTTGGGAGGCTTAAGGAATGCTAAACTATGATAAGATGTCTTACTAATACAAGAAGGGAGTATATATATGGGTACAAGAATGAAGGAGAAGAAATAAAAGAAGTCGCGCTGCAGGTCTATGGTCCGACCGGGACGGGATCATCCCGATCGGGACGGCCCTGTCATCCCGACCGGGACGGGTTGGTCCCGATCGGGATGGGCTCACAGTGGCCCTCTTCAAAGTGCACCCCATCCCGAACGGGATGGGTCTTGTAGGCATCCCTTAAGAGCTCTTTGGTCCTTCCTTGCCTCTCATGGGCTTCTCGCCGATTCTCGGGACTCGGGATCGGGTCTCGGAGGCTCGGGATTGGGTCCCAAGATCTCGGGGTCGATTCCAAGGCATCGAGTCATCGTTCCTTTACTCCGTTGGCTCCAAAATGTGTATGTATAGAGTCGGAATCGCTCCAACTCTTCCAAATCGGTCTCGGGAACCTAAAACGAACTAAAGGAAGCATAAGAAGCCCATGAACCGCCCCCAAGGAGCGATTCACAAAGAAAATTGGACCAAAACATAGTGAAAAAGGCACTACAAACTACACTTATCAGAGTTAAAGTAACAGTTTTTGCAAGAGACTATTATACAACGTAACAGATTTTATGAGTTAAAGTAACACAGTTTTATGAGTTAAGTAACACAGTTCATGAATTAAAGTAACACTTTGTATGAGTTAAAGTAACATAGTTTATGGATTATGACAGTAACATAGTAACATACATACAATGACAGTAGAAAAATGATGATTTTTTGGTGAAGATGAAAAAAAACTTAATTTTGAAGAAACTTGTTGTGTGAGATAAAGAGACAATTAAAAGATTGATATGAGAGAGAGAAGATTTGTATTGGGATAATTAAGGAAATGAGAGAAATGATATATTTATCAAGATTTGTTAGTTATTTCCTTATTTCACCTCAAGCAATCACAACCATCCATCTTTCACTTGATCAATGGTCCAAGATTGGACTCATGGACTCAATATATATAGGAGGACTCACTCTCTCTCTCTCTCTCTCTCTCTCTCTCTCTCTCTCTCTCTCTCTCTCTCTCTCTCTCTCTCTCTCTCTCTCTCTCTCTCTCTCTCTCTCTCTCTCTCTCTCTCTCTCTCTCTCTCTCTCTCTCTCTCTCTCTCTCTATATATATATATATATATATATATATATATATATATATATATATATATAACGGATCAAATAGGTTCACTATATGTAATTGAGTCTATATTAAAGTTACAGATGACATACATTAAAGTTGCATTTGTTCAAAATTGATATGTAACTATAACATTCAGCACTGTTGTCACTTCAACTGAAAAAGTGCAACTTTATCACTTAATATAGAGTTACAATACTACCTCACTGCTTAACCACTATCTCATTATATCCCAATTTTTTATTGTTCCCAAAAAACTTTATGCCCATTATGAATGAGAAGATATAAAAAAATGGAGGAAATAATAATTTTTGTTGAGGAAAAAAAAATAATAGTGGGTCATTTTAAGAATAAAATAACATGTTCTTCCATTGTGAATAAAAATTTTATACCTTGGGTAGGATGAAAAATAGGAAGAACTTGTTTGAAATTCTTCCATTGTGATTGCTCTAATCTGCAAGTTGAAAATTGAAAAGAAATGGAAAAATTATTAATTCGTTATATGCGGAAGTAGTAATTGAACCCCTTAACTCAGACAAATTGTGAGAGTAGGTCCCTTATGTTTTGAATGTAGTAATTAGTCCCATTAACTTTGGTTAAATGTGAAATCCAACTCAATTTTAAGTTTTAATATATACTCTGTACTACGTATGTTGTAACTTTATTTTACGTCAATAATTTGATGACAAACCATACCGCTTTGCATTGGTTAACACTAGTATTGTATAAATGAGATACGGAGTAAAACAATATCTAAGATAGAATGAAGAAATAAATATTCTTACGATATAATTTGGTAAAATACAAAGGTTTTGTATTGTTGAATGTTGTGATTGGCCCATAAGGGTATTGCCTAGTGGTTAAAACTTGTGGTCATCGACCCAAGGGTCTCAGGTTCAAGCCCCTGCAAGCGCGAACTTGTGGGCGGCTGCGGGTTCCCTCGTTCATCAAAAAATAAAATGTTGTGATTGATGGAATTAAATAGACATCTATTTATAGTACAACGTAGTGACATAATTTCGAAATGAATTGGATATTCAAATATTAAATTTTATATCCATATCCGATCTTAATAAATAAAAATCCGGATATTCAAAGCTTTAGATATGATTCGAAGTAGATATCAAATTGGTTCAGATTATTGGATTTTTCGCTTGATACTTGTTCAATAAAGTACATTAGTGTTAAGTGGACAGGTTATGTTACTTTGCGAGCTTTATGGACAACACTCTGGAAATGTCCTCCATGAGTCCATGACAACGCTCCAAGGCCTTCCTTCTAGAAAAAGAATGTCCAGAGCAGGTCCATCAACAAGAAATCAAGAATCAATCATTTATTCATTTATACAAAAAAAAAAAAAAAAAAAAAAAAAAAAAAAAAAAAAACTACATTGAATCATTTTCATGGAACAAATGAAAGACGAATCAATCGTATTATTTACAATCTCTTTTGAGGACGGATAAAAGGAAGGTGAGGTATAAAATAAATATCATAATAAAATGATATGGTTATAAATCGAGTGACACTAATCCTCGAATATATCACGTGTAACATTCGAAAAATCACGAATCTTTAAGTATATCATGGGAAACACCCAAAATCTTACGAATTATAGTATTATTTTCCTCTGATTTTTATCGTTAGCAAAACGTGTTAGCAGCATTGTTTCCACTCGGAATTTCAAAATGCCACAATCTTCCGGATCCTCCGACCAAATACTTCATACACAGAAACTCCCTAGAAAAACTCTTCTCAACCTTCCTATCAACATCATGCACAAACACATGCGTACTACTCCCCACGCGCTTCCTCCCACGCGCCATCACCGCTGCTGAGTATATCGCTGACATCCTCCCTGGTGCCTCCTTGAAGTACCCCATTGGTGCGTCGATCATAATCGCATCCCACTCTCGTTCGTACACTTCTTCTGGTAAACTGTCTAATGCTAACCGACACTTGTGGTTATCCTTTAAGAACGCGATCCTAGGGAGGCAGTCTGGTTCATCTCGGTAACTTGTAAGTAGCTGGTCAGCTTCATGGAGTTGGGTGCGATACGAAATCGTTTTGGCGTGTAGGGAGGGTGCGATTTTTAGTACCTTTTCAACCCACTGTTGGTGTTCCTCTAGGAAGAGTGTTTTACCACCTAAAGTCACAAAAAGTCAATGTTAGATTGGCCTAGTTATGTTTCTGTAAAATCTAAAATTGTTTGTGGTAGTGGTACGATACTATTTTGTTTATCCCCAGGCTCGTTGCAACTTTTACCAACCGTAATATACTCAACATACTCCTCCGATTGTATTTTTTTTTTCTTTCTTTTTGGATGGAAAATATTAATAAAAGAAGAAAGATAGAATGAAAAAGTTAGAGAGAGGGATATTATATTAATTAAATAAAAAAAATGGTGCAAAAGTAAGAGAGATGAATATTATATTAATTAATGAAGAGTGACAACCTTTCCTTAAATGGAAAAAGAGAAAAAAATCAAACTCAGTCTAATAAGGAAAAGAGAAGAAAATTGATAACTAGAAGGAGTAGTAAAGAATGTTATTTTAAAGCACAAATTCTCATGTGAAACGGTTTCACAATACCTGTATATGAGATCTACTTAACCCACCTTTTACCCATGTAAACTACCATACATATGTCACAAACCCATAAGGGGGCGTTTGGTTCGCAAGAAGGTATGGGAATGGAATCAAGAATCAAACCAGGGTGGTATGGGATTGGAACTTGATTCCTCATCCCCAGTGTTTGGTTCGTTGGTTAAATGATTAGAAATCAAATTATAAATTATAGTTTTGTAAAATACTCCGTATTTAATAATTTAATTTTAAATATATAAAACTTTATACGATAATGTTATATGGAGTACTACAAAATAAAATAAAAATCAGTTAAAAAAAATGAAATCAATTTAATTAAAAAACTAGTTATTGGGAATATGAAACCTCAAATATATTTAATACTAATTTTCAAGATAATTTTTTTTGTATTTTTGTATTAGTTTTCTCAATAAAATATTTTAATTAAAACATTTTACAAAAAAAAAAAATCGAAAAAATCAAATATGAATATAAGGATTTTGATTCCAAGGGTATGAGTCTCATACCCACCACCTCCCTTGGGTATGAGAAACCCATACCTTGGAGGTTTGAGGTATGGGTATCAAACCCGTAAATTTGCCAACCAAACAAGAGGTATAGGTTTGGGTCATTCTAAACCCATACCTTATACCTCTTTTTGACGAACCAAACGCCCCCTAAATTGTAACATACTCCGTAACAAAAGATATGAGTTTCAGATCAAGTCGAAATTCCAAGTTGATACTGGATAAACTTAAGCTCTGTTTGATTGAATAGGATAATTGTAGTACTAAAATGAAATAAGCTCAAGTTGACTTACACTTTCGCTCTCGTCGTCCGCTTTTTTACTTCATATCGTCCATTTTTACTTGAATTACCCAATTTACCCCTTCACTCTTTCATTTTCCAAAATTTAACAAACTCTGTTTTTACTTCATATCACTACTACATTTCGTCGTCGACATTTCAGCCACGTCGTCGACGCTTTATACGTGAATTTACTCTTTTACCCTTTCATTATTGTGATTAATTATATTAATTAAGTTTCTTAATTAACGTAATTAATATTTCCCGACGAAATTAAAATTACGGTTTTTGTACTTTTGAACGGTTTTTGAGGCACGTGTCTCAACGTAACTATTTTACCCTTCTGTAATTGTGATTAATGAATATAATTAAGTTTCTTAATTAATGTAATTATTATTTTCCCGACTAATTTGAAATTACGGTTTTTTGAACGGTTTTTGAGACACTTGTATCAATGTAACCCGGGAATAATCCTAATCATATAAACATTTCGTATAATTTCATAATAATAATTATAAATAACGACACCCAAGTCACGATATTAAAAAAAAAGATACGATATCGTAACGTATAATGTCAAACAAAAACTAAAAAAAACCCGAAAATGGCGCCCAAGGCTCGAACCCACAACCTCTCGAACACAAATGAGCCTCTTTACCACTGAATCAATTGAACATTGTTGATAAATTTTACTAAAATATTATCTATATTTGATTCTAAAACCCTCTAAGATCGCCTATTAATACAATTTTAATATTATTAATAATATTAGTGTGCCTATTAATACAATTTTAATATTATTAATAATATTAGTGTGCCTATTAATACAATTTTAATATTATTAATAATATTAGTGTTGTTGTGGGTGAGAGAGGATATATAATATAACATAATCCGTAACATAATAAAATGACGGTTTTCAAAAAAAAAACCGTTTTATTATCGAGTTTCATTAACATGGTTAAACTTTTTAATTTCATTAACTAAGTTAGTGAATGTAATTAGGGAAGTACGTTGTTGTCTTTTCACATTAAAAACCGCTGACAACCTAATTTCTAGAAAAGTCGGGTTTCTCTAAAGAAAAGACGCTTTTTTTTAAGTGAGAGAAAATAAAATTAAATATGGTGAGTGGAGTTTAAGTGGATATATAATAAGGACAAGATAATAACGGAACGGTTTGAAAAATTAAAACCGTTTCATTAACGAGTTTCAATAACTAATCTAACTTCTAAAATTACATGACATTAGTTAACTAATCTAATTAAGGCAAGGGCAAGATCGTCTTTTACATTAAAAAGCGCCGATGACGTGACTGAAATGCCGACGACGAAAAACAGCACTCCTTCATATCGTCAAAGATTTTGATGAACTACCCAAAATACCCGCCATATCTTTTGGGTCGTGTTTTTTCCTAACGAGTTTTTACTCAATCCTAACGACATTTTACCGTTTTATCCTTATCATTTCATCACATCCAAATTTATTGCGGTGTTTTTCTCTCTCTAAAAACTCTCAAAATTCAACCAACCATTGACACACCCATGAATCACCACAAGCATCGGAACCATCCTGATCGTTGGAGGAGGGATGACTGTGGTTGAGGGTGATCATGGCAGGGTGGTTGGGTCGGTGGGCTAGGCGGCTGGGGTGGGTGGGTGGGTGAGGTTTGGTTTGGGGTCGGGGCCAGGGTTGGGATCGTCGGGTCAGTCTGGGTGAGGGGTGGTCAGGGTGGTAGGTGCGGATCAAGTCGGGTCTGAGTGGTTGGGGTGGGTGAGGGTGGGGGAGGGATCAAGTCGGTACGTTTGATTTTTTTTTAAATTTAATTTTCCTTTTTTTTTTTTTATTATTTTATGTTTAACATTTTCTTTTTTCTTTTTTTTTTCTTTTTTTAGATTTTTAGATTTATTTATTTTTCAATGTCAGTTTATTTTTATTTTATTATATTTTTTGTGTGTATAAACCCTAAATATTAAAACCTAAATAATTAATTTAAAAATAATAGTAATACAATAAACAAAGAAATTAAGTAAATAAGTTATCGATATTATGTCATTGCATTGGTAATCTAAATAAAATTTATAATCGAATCAAATTCGGAAGCATTGATTGATGACGTAAATTGATAAAATAAAGAGACATGATTGAATCTTATTTTAAAGGGATATTTTCCACGGTACCCTCGAACTTTGACAAATTACACATGGTGTCCTTCATTTTAAGTTTGTTCTGTAGTAACCTTGTGTTTTGTGTTTAGCCCTCGTGGTACTTCTAATCAATTTTCTGTTATAACGGCTTTAAAAGTTAGGTTAATTGGTGATTAATTCATTTTGGATGAAAAATTAGTTAGAACCATTAACGAATTTCAAATTAAACTGAAAATTGATGAATGTTTATGGTACCCCTATGTTTTCAATGTTTTAATCATGGTACACTTGTATTTTCAACTTTTTTTCACATGGTACCCTTATGGTTTCAATTATTTGCTCCTGGTACCACTGAATTCGTTTCCTAGGTTAGTTCATTGAATTGCTTAGATGACAACACGCTATTGGAGAAGGAGATTTATGGTGGCTATCTACAATCAGCTAGTCTCATGTGAGACATGTCACGATAACTTATCGTGAGACCTATTAATAAGAATATAATAATAATAAAAGTAACTACCTACTATGTGAGAGGTCTCACGATAAGTTTATCGTGAGACCGTCTCATACAAGAATTTGTAAAAATAACGACTTACCCAATCTGCTATTTTCCACTTCAAATGGCTCTGTTCGTTGGTTAGCATTTCTAATATATGACAAAAACGCTATCTACCTTAGATAGCGATCTTCACGAACCTACTTTTTTTTGTTTAAGTAACGTATGGTTGCTATTTAAGGTAGCGTTTTTGCACCAAGCCTAGTTAAGAAGATGACGTGGATCCATTTTTTATAATTATTTTGATACAAACGTTATTTCGATAGTTAATTGTTTTCCAAGCATTTTGGGGAAACTACAAAATTAATGATAACTTCATTGCATAAAAAACTAAATTTGAGATTTTTTTCACAAATGTGTAACTATTTCTTATATGGGAGGTATTGTGAGACCTTTTCATATCAAACTTGCACATTTCAATACAAATATCATGTGAGACGGTCTCCTATCCCAATAAAAATATAGTGAGACCTCTCACATATGACTTGGTCAAATTTTAAATTAGTTATTTTCGTAGAACTAAAAAAAGAGTGAAAGTATAATAAAAAAAGACGAAGTAATATACAAATTGTAAATTTGTCTTACCTGGATTAAATCCGGCCCACATGAGGGAATCGTACCCTAGACCAAATACTAGGAAGTTGCACGGAGCAAGGGCTCGTAGCACGGTATATGACACATTAATCTGGTCCAATGTTTGTTGTGGAGTTACCTTTGATGTCGCATAGTGGAAGATTGCCTCTTGTTGGATGGACGTGGCAGAAGATGTGTCAATGACTTTTTTAAGGGTGGAAGAGACGGATATTAATTGAGACGGACCGTCTATATTACCGGCCTTCAAAAAGGCGAGCATCAAAACTGCGCCGGTGACAAGTCCGGCGAGGGCGGCTACCGTGGTGTTACCAACGCCATTATTGTTATGGTTTGGGTGGCTCCTCATGGTTTAATTTTGGTGTCTCAATTTGATTTTGATGTAGTTGTGGCACGCCGTACGTATGAGTGTGTACGACTTTGTATGATCCACTAATTTTATTGCTTTATATACATGTCAACTAATGTAAATTGAAGAAAGTTTCAACACTATATGTCATTGTTGTGAGAAATTAAATAATAATACGAGCTGAGAGTTCACAATTATTTTGTATGTCGGTCTGCAAATATCGTAAAATCATCGACTCCGAATGTTTATGCTTAGCTTCACTGTTTTTAGTAACTACCATATGTAATTTGAGCAAAAATCTAATGATTTTTTATACTTACTCCATTAGTTTCTATGTCTTAGTCATTTGTTTATATTTTACTAGTATTGGTCCATGCAAAATTACATGGTTTGCTATTGAAGTTGGTTTATTCCAACAAATTAAAATAAATGCATCATTTACACGATATAGAAATAACCGTAAAGAAACGTAACTAATAATAATAATCTAGCACTATTATGTACTCCCTCCATCTCTTTTAGTAGAAATTAAGATGGTTAGAAATGTGTGGTGAAAAATGAAAGATGAGAAAATATATAGCATCACAAATAATGGTAATCAACCAAATCAGACGAATAAAACAAAATGTGACTCTTTTAAAGAGACGAACCAAAAAGAAAAAAATGACTTTTCTACAAAGACATAGGGAGCAGTTACTGAATAAAGTTACGTAAAAAAAATGTTTTGATATGTCTAATGTAGATTTATTCACATTTAGGCTGCCTTGCCCCGGAGCGGATCCGATGTCCCATCTATATGTCCCATTGTATGTGCCACCATTAATAATTTGACACCTGTCAAAAGAAAAACAAAAGGAAAAATTGATGCAAGCAAACTCACGTGAGATTAAGAAGATAGGAAACAATTAAATAAAGTAAAATATATTATATTACTAGGGTTAGATTACTTTTAGGCTTTAGCAGATTTTGTCCCCTTCCTCAAACCAATCAATTCAATTATATGCTTGCATGAACAGTGACATTGAAAAATCAAGTTATATGCTACAAATTGCTATCTATCCTCATCAATTGATCAAAGGTACACCGTATCCAAATTCTTTTTTAGTCCTGTCATTTATTTTCGTTTAATATTCAACTATCAGTGAAAATATTAAAATTTATAACGAATTATAAAGCGTTTACTTTCAATAAATTACGGAGTAGTGTGTATGGTAGACAACAATATCAATTCGATATATAGACCACCTTAATAAAGTTCTAGTCAAATTGGAACACGATTTATGGACTAAACATTACCTTGTTTTTACATTTTCAGTAACTTATATATCATGGACCTAAGAGAAGAGTTGCAACCACGTCGTTGCTTACAGTTTCAACAAGATGATGACGTGGATGTTAATGAAGTCTCTCATACTGCCAACGATGATGTAGCTTCTCCTACTAATGTATCTTCTAAGATAATGCCTGAATTAGGAATGGAGTTTGAATCAGAAGAAGCAGCCTATCAATTTTACAATGCTTATGCCTTACAAGCTGGATTTTCAATTCGTAAAAGCAAGTTCCATAATGTTAACGGAGAACTCGTGGACAGGATATTTGTATGCTCACGTGAGGGTTTTAGGGAAGAAGGTAACCGTGCGGTTACTTACAAAATTCATCAAACAGAGTCACGATGTGGTTGTTTGGCAAAGCTAAAAATCAATTCTCGTCAAACTGGTAAACTCAAAATTGTGGATTTCATTGTTGAGCACAACCATAATTTGGCAAGCCCAAGCAAGACACATCTTTTTAGGTCTCATCGAAAGATGACATCGGCTCAGGCAGAACAAATAAATATGATTGAAGGTAGTGGAATTCCTCCTAAAGCTGGTTTTGATCTAATGGCTACTCAGAGTGGAGGACGAGAGAGTCTTGGTTTTACTCACACAGACTATAAAAATCATTTACGAACCAAACGTACTTTAGAGATGAAGACGGGTGATACAAGTGGTGTGTTAGAGTACCTTCAGAAAAAGCAGTTAGAGGATCCAAGTTTTTTTTATGCCATACAAGTTGATGAAGATGATTTAGTAACCAATATATTTTGGGCTGATGCAAAAATGATGACAGATTACGAAGATTTTGGAGATGTGGTTTGTTTTGACACTACATATCGAAAGCATAAAGATGGAAGGCCAATTGCTTTATTTGTTGGTGTAAATCACCATAAACAAACCATAATATTCGGAGCAGCTTTATTATATGACGAAACTACAACAACTTTTATGTGGCTGTTTGACACATTCTCCGAGGCTATGGGTGGAAAGTCACCAAAAACAATACTAACGGATCAAGATGCTGCAATGGCTAGTGCACTAAAATCCCAGTGGTCACAAACATATCATCGACTTTGTGTTTGGCATATCTTTCAGAATGCAGCCATTCATTTGAGCCATGTATTTGCCAAGTTCAAAGATTTTACAAAGGAATTTAGTTCTTGCGTTTATGATTATGATCAAGAAGATGAATTTTTACATGCTTGGAATGATATGCTTACAAGGTATGATCTTCAAGACAATAATTGGTTGAAGAGAATGTTCAACATAAAAGAAAAATGGGCATTGGTCTATGGAAGAGATACTTTTTGTGCTGATATGACTACTACACAACGTAGTGAAAGTATGAACAAAGTCATCAAACACTATGTAAGTTATAAGCATGATCTGCGACGATTTTTTTTGCATTTTGAACGTTTGCTTAATGATCGTCGTTATGATGAGAGGGTTGCTGATTTTAAAGCTGATCAAACTAATGTGGTCTTACCCTTTCCTGTTCAAATACTAAAACATGCAGCAAGTGTTTATACACCGACCGTCTTCAAGCTTTTTCAGGTATAATTATCTAAGTCGTATGATTGTATCATTGCTGAGAATAATGGAATAGGGATGCTTGTTACGTATATAGTTTGCCCCTACCAAAAACATTATAGGCATAGTGTCACATATGACACTCAAGAAGAGACCATATCGTGTTCTTGTAGGAAATTTGAGTTTGGTGGTATGCTATGTAGCCATGTATTAAAGGTTTTTAGTACTAGAGGTATCACCCAAATTCCTAGCAAATACATATTAAAAAGATGGACAAAAGGGAAAAGAAATGGAAGTATTGGGAGCTTTATGACTGATAGTCAAGATCTAGCTGATGTAGACCCAAAAGTAGCAGTGGGAAGACGTTATAGAAACTTATGTCGCCTAACTACACGCTTAAGCGCAAGAGCGGCAGAAAATGAGGAGGATTATGAAGAGGTTAAAAATACTGTAATCATGCTACTTGAAAAGGTTGGGTTGAATAAAACTTTAGTAGATTCTGAAGGTACGAGGGTGAAAGATCATCACGTAGTTTTGGATTCTACGGGTGTCATGAAAACTGTTAAAGGCATCAAAGCAAAATCCGAATCCGGAAATTCAAGTAAAAGGCCAAAAGGAGCTCTTGAATCAGCAAAAAAACCTAGAAGAACCAAAAAGAAATCATCTGCACAAGTACTGGAGCAAGATATTAGTTCGCCGCAAGTCAATCAGGTACATCGTACACTATAACCTATTACAAGTGCTAATAAATTATTTGTTGTTGTTATCTTTTTATAAATCTAATTTACAAAACTCTTAACATACAGATGCCATGTCAAGAATCACAAGCTATCTCCTCAAATATCTTGCCGGCACAACCACAAGTAAGTGTATTGTTTTTTCATTTTATTTATTTTTACCAGCTTGAAATTAAAATGATATGTTTACAGGTCAATCAGATACATAGTTATCAAGACTTACTGACGATGGATTATAATGCTGCTGAAAGCTTAATGTACGAATTTTTAGAGCCAACACAACAAAATCATCAAAGTATGTCACATATCTATAAGTTTGTAAAACTATTATCCGAGTTCTAGATATCATTTACCTAACTAATATAAATTACGATAGGTTTATAAACCACATGGAGAAGGAAGACAAATTTGATTTGTAGAAAGGAGCTCCACTCGAACGTTTGACAGCATCGTTGAAGTTTATAATTAGCTTATTTAATTTGTGCTTTCATTTATTGAAGTAATACTCTTAAGGATGACTTCTGAAACATACCTTATGTAAGGATAACTTGATGAAAACTTTGCCGGAGCGGATTTGGTGTCAATTGGCATCCATTGTTATTGATTAATGAATCCACGCCTACATCAGCAAACAGTAAGAAAGAGCCAATGACTTGAACATCATATGACAGTCGGATTAATAGCTGGAACATGGATAAATATTCATAATTGAAGTCAATGGTTTCAGGCATGATCATACGGAGAATAATTAAATTCCAATACAAATATTATGTTCTACATATATGCATGTGACAGAGTATGAAATAAGCATTACCCCTGAGCTTTTGAGCTTATCTTCATTGTCTAGTACTCCGTACCATATTGTTGACAGCTATGATAAAAGTCCCACCAAATTATAATTTAACACCAACACTTTTCAGCTATAACATAAGCTAAACCAAATTATAATTCCCACAAGGCTCCATCTATCAATTCTAACCGCAAGAGAAGTTTGATAGAACCCGGCCACAATGGCTATAAAATTGAATTGGACAATGGTGCTAGTGTTTGCAGTATATATAAGTCGTACACAGAGCCTTACACACAGCAAAAAGGCTATAATAATAATGTAATAGTGTGAGAAATAGTATGAGTATAAGAGGGAGGATACCAGGGCAGTGAAGGGCGGAGATGGGCATGACGTGGACGGGGGCGGGGGAGGAGAGGGGGAGGCGGAACCAGGAGCCGAGGCGGAGGACATGGAGGTTGTGGAAGTCAAAGTCGGGGAATTTGAGGGGGAAGAGCTTGGCGGAGATGGGGGGAGCAGAAGAGGGGGCCGTGGGACCAGGAGGAGGACAGCCCGCGGGTGTGGTCGGAGTGAAGGTGGGTTAAGAAGTAGGCTTCGCTTCAACTTGATTTCTTACCTGACAGGCAACAGCTCTGATCCTACCGCGATCTTACCTAATCCTGCAAATTACGAGAAAAAAACCTGTTTAAGGGACCATAACTACATGCAACTATGTCGAGCCAATGAAGTTCAAAAGTACAGATCAATAAGAGACACTTGAAACATTGGCTGGGTTTAAAAACCGAGTTTGGAAAAGAAAAGGAAACACAGAATGGTGAGAATTGATGGTGATTATACAGATCTTGAGAAAAGAGAAAGGAGTGAGAAAGAAGAAGAAATCACGTGAGTTCTATTTTCCTTTTGTTTTTCTTTTGACAGGTGTCAAATTATTAATGGTGGCACATACAATGGGACATATAGATGGGACATCGGATCCGCTCCGGCCTTGCCCATCTACAAAGGTTTATATAGTCAAAATGTGTACGTCTATATACTACTTCCCATCTTCTTGAAATCCTCCATGAGTCTATTTTTCCGTCACAAAAAGATAAATTGAAATTGAGCTAATTCAACAAGATGGAAGGAGTAATCCAAAAAGATGGACTCATGGAGCGAGTATATATTTGCATGATTGTTTTATGGTCTAATAAGTTTAATTACAAACTAGTATAGGCCACGTGCATAAATGCACGGGATAAATAAACTTTACTTTGTAGCATATTAATTAAAGATTTTAAATTTGAGTTATATTAATGTTTACCTTAATTTTGAGAAAATAATTTCAAATTGATAAGCAATCAAGGTAATGAGTAAAATTAATAAACGTATGTTTAAATGAAAATATTGTATCTACAGAGTATATTTTTATTTATGTTTTTCTCATATTTCAAAACACTTAATTCCCTCATATATATATATATATATACAGTATATTACTTTTTTTTTTATGAAATAGAAACTGGGCTATTTCCACATTTTTATAAAAATTAATATTTAAAGATTCAACTCGAAAAACAAAAACGTTCTTTAGAAAAAAGAATCGAATATATTTTTCTAATGTGAAGCTAAAAATGGCAATAATATAAATTTACCATTTTGATGATTTTATATCATCCATGAAATGTAATGGGTTACCAATTTATTTTAGTAAGTACTATTTGTTTAACTTCCATCTTTAAAAATAATGTATTTTGGAGAGAAAATTTTGGAAAGTTGTTATTCTTTTAATATATATTGGGGATTGGGGATTGGGGATTTTTGTTTTTGATGTTTTACAGCCTAAAATACACACGGTTGGTGATAGTTATTCTATGGTCTAATAATAATCAGATTAATAGAGAGGATTATAATTATGAATTTTGACACAAGATTGTTAATTACTCTACTTATCATGTACTCCACTACCCCCCTATTAATTTTTGTACATCATTCGTTACTATTTTCTCGTTTATACTCCATAGTTTATAGGTATTATTAAGAGGTGCAATATTTTTAATAGGGATATTCTACATGGTGCCTTTGTATTTTTTTCATTTTCTATGCGGTACCTTCCTTTTAGTCAAAATAACTTTGACTCGCGATAACTTATGGACACGGGTTCAAAAAATGACAATATTTTCGCTAAAATCATTGTTTTACCAGATCCTCAATTTGAGATTTGATTTTTTGCAATTTCGAAACTTGTACTACGAGTTATGCTCAGTCAAATGCTTTTAAACGAATAAACTTTGACCGACCATAATGCTCTTTCCCGAGTTCCAAAAGTGATGATTTTTTTTCCAAACGGATCATTTTTAAGAAATCTTCAGTTTAAAATTAAAATCGTCTCGTTTAGAATTCATAGCTAAGAGTTATCGTAAGTCAAAGGTATTTTGAACAAAATGAGAGGTACCACGTAGAATATGAAAAAACACGAAGGTATCAGGTAGAATATCCCTTTTTAATATATGTCATACGTGTGTGGATAGAGACTAGAGAGTAGATAGTACCATCTAAAATAAACTCTAAAGTCGGTATCTTTATTTTTTTTAAGTATAACTGGCCTTTTTACCTGTGCCAGGCGGTGGTTTAAAATTTTTATCAACAGTAAAAATACATATAATTAATTATTTAATTTGTTTATATATAATTTGTTCGTCTCAATCGTTTTTTTAGTCTTTGTGATGGATAGATTAATTAAAAGTAAAATATCATTAAGAATGATGCATATATGACGATTATATTTTTTTTTTTGTGATTTGCGCATACGCATTCACCATATTCAAATACACTATATGATGAAAAAGATTGAGCACGTTATGCACCTTTATGAAAAAGATAAAGAAAATACGAGTATTGAATATGTAATGCCGCAACTTTGATGGACATAATGTACTTGTCGACATGTATTTATTAAGGATGAGCTTCTGGTCCTCTCACATCACCCAGCTAGACATTTGAAAATCTTACCCACCCTTAAAACTAACTCGTAACCAATCAACCTAAAAAAATTTCAAAATAACTCATTGTTTTTTTTTTACCTAAACTTGAAAGACACCTAGACTTGAAATGATGAATAAATGTAAAAGTGAGATACAACCAGATCCATAATAGGTCAGTCCGTTGGATCAAGATAAACTACTATATTTGAAACACATTTTTTTAAAAACTACTGTTAAGATCAAATATGTTTACGTGATAAATAATTTTAATAAATGTTATTAAAATAATGATTATTATATAGATTTAGTCATTGTTGATGTATAACAACGAATCAATTACTTGTATAAAGGCATAATATTATGGAGTACTCCATAAAATTGTTTAGTCTCTTTAATATAACATGTGAACCTAAATAAATAAGAATTTTAAAAATCATTATATATTTATATTTTAAAAATAAAGATAATAAACGTAATAAAAAATGCTATAACTCTGCCGACATTTTGATATATCTCGACCTAAAACTCATTTAAAATCAATACGTACTAACTCTTATTTTTTAACCCGTAATATACACGAGCAAAAATTTATCCAAACGTAAAATATCGAAAAACGTGATCCACCCTCCTAACTCATTTTGTTAAGTTTACACTCAGGTATTTGAACAACTCGTAATTGTATAACCTAATTTCCGCAACTACTTTTTACCGTCGGCGCTTTACTTCTTACCGTCGGCGTTAATTACGTAAAATGACGACTTTACCCTTGATTTTTATTCTCGAAATAATATTACTTTAACATTTTATACATTATCGATTTATTAAAGCTCGATAATAAAACCGTCTTTTTCGATTATCGTAATAAATCAAAACCGACTTCCTATATAATTAATATATGGAATTACGCAAAATGACAAGTTCTCATTTGTAATTAATTCTCGAAATATTATCACATTTACATTTTATAAAGCATCGGTTTATTAGAACTCGATAATAAAACCGTTTTTTCGATTATTGTTACGCCTCTGATTTTAAACAGTTAATTAGATTAATTAACGACTTAATACAATTTAATAAACGTAATTAACAAATACGAGTAATACACAAATTAAATCCTAATTAATCTATGACAATCAAGATTTATTATACAAATCGATGCAAATTAAAAGAAAAAAAACCGGAAATGGGTCGGATCGAGTGGGTTTTTCGACCCACTTAAGGGTCGTATTATTTTCTATATAATACTTGAAAGTTTGATATGGAACATAAAGTATAAGGTGGTCAAATTGGTTTCAGGGACAACCTTTCATATTAGTGACCTGGGTTTGAATCCTCTGGTTTACAATTTGAATTTATCTTTTGAAAATTTAAAAAATAATTCAACAAACAAAATCCTATTAAGGAGGATCGAACCCCTGACCTACCGACTAAGACCAAACCACTGAACCAACATCAACATACTGATATTTCAAATGGTTGAAAACTACTTGTTTCGAAAAAAAAAAAAAAAAACCCGGAAAAATGGACTAAGTCGAAAAAATTCGTCGACTCTCGGATGGGGATGTCGACTGATTTTCTCTACTGGCCGATCCATTTTTCCGGTTTTTTTTTTTTCGAAACAAGTAGTTCTCAACCATTTAAAATATCAGTATGTTGATGTTGGTCTAGTGGTTTGGTCATTTGGTTTTCAGTCAGTAGGTTAGGGGTTCGATCCTTCCCAATACCATTTTGTTTGTTGAATTATTTTTTAAAGGTTGTCCCTGTAACCAATTTCACCACCCTTGAGTGGGTCGAAAAACCCACCCGACCCATTTCCGGATTTTTTTCTTCTTTTAATTTGCATCGATTTGTATAATAAATCTTGATTGTCGTAGATTAATTAGGATTTAATTTGCGTATTACTCGTATTTGTTAATTACGTTTATTAAATTGTATTAAGTCGTTTATTAATCTAATTAACTGTTTAAAATCAGATGCGTAACAATAATCGAAAAAACGGTTTTATTATCGAGTTCTAATAAACCGATACTTTATAAAATGTAAATGTGATAATATTTCGAGAATTAATTGTAAAGGAGAACTTGTCATTTTGCGTAATTCCATATATTAATTATATAGGAAGTCGGTTTTGGTTTATTACGATAATCGAAAAAGACGGTTTTATTATCGAGCTTTAATAAATCGATAATCTATAAAATGTTAAAGTAATATTATTTCGAGAATAAATATCAAGGGCAAAGTCGTCATTTTACGTAATTAACGCCGACGGTAAGAAGTAAAGCGCCGACGGTAAAAAGTAGTACCCCTAATTTCTTTTTTTTGGTACTCTATAACCTAATTTCTTGTGCATATCTTAGCAACTCGTAACGTATCTTACATTAATACGAAATTGTACCTCAATAAGATACTCATCATCATTAATAATAAAACATTGTTACTTACGACAATAACATACCAAAAGTTTAATATTGCAATTAAAATTGATTGATTGATTGAGATATTAAATTAAAATAAAATATTTGTTTGAATTATAATTAAATTGTCATTTATATGAAGGGTGAATAATAAAGATTAGTTACATACGGAAAGTTTGATATATGAAGATGTCACGTGACATTTACCATATTTAGATGGTTCTTGTTTCAATATAATATACGATATATGATATGATTAAATCATGTAAACAAAATTAGAATTATGGGGTAGTACACCTTAGCACTAAAATGACAGGAAGATGATACACTTACACGCGGTGTGTGAAATTTTCATACACAACGACCCATATCGCGCCATGTGTCAAACCTAAGGTAATTAGTCTAGGGTTAGGCTAGTAATTTTGCATGTTTAGTTAATTGTTAACCTTAGTCTAGTTAATTTAATTTTAGAAACTTTTTTATTTTTGTTTTTATTTTGCATTTTTTATTTTCTTGAAATATTTATATTTTTAGTATATTTTCGATTAATTTAAAATGTACGATGATTTAATATGATTACATTTTTGTATTTTTTTAAAATCTTAATCTATTATTTTTGCAAGAAATTTAGAACTCTTATTCCTCCAAGAAGGGTAAAGAGAACAAGTCTTACAAGTATACCCAAGTCTTTGACAATGCAAAGAAAACCCAACAAACCCATCTATAAGACTGTACAAACAAGTCAACTATACAAATTGGTGCAAGTTAGGAAACTCATAGTGCATCTTGATACTCACTTCCGCTTTAATTTGATGAAAGCATTTCAAGGCCGAGTTCTCTTTACCTGCAAAAAGCCTTGTGTTTCGTTCTCTCCATATGACATATACCAGTGCACATAACAGCGTTTTCTGTCCCTCCTTAACCCAAACAACCTTTCGAGGCCTGAAACTCAGAACTCTAGCCACAGCTAAGAGGGAGTAACAAGGCCAAGGCTTAACCCCGAGCCAGGTATTACAGTAGTCCACCAGTTCCATTGAAAACCGACCCTTAAAGAAGATGTGATCATGAGACTCAGCGCAATGTCTACAAAGCGTACATCTATTAGGGATGGGTAGATTTCTTCGCTGTAATGCATCAATTGTGGCTTGTTTACCCTGCAAAGCTAATGAAGCAACAATTCTATGCCGTGGAATAATGACAGTAGCCTGAATAGCTTTACACCAAGGGATAACATTTTGACGAGTTCTGAACCAATCATAAGCAAGTTTAGTACTAAATCGCCCACCTTTGGTCCATGATTGGAGGAGCAGCTTACTACTACCAATACTGCCAGTCCGTTGCAGCATTTCAGAACGAATGCAGATGATACTTCGCAAAGTTTCAGAGAGAGCATCCCTACTCTGAATGGTCCAGATAGATCCAGCCTGAATAACATACTGCCTGATCCATCTCATCCAAAGACTTTGATGATTGTTCTCAATTTGCCAAAGCCATTGTCCAACGAGCGTTTTGTTCCACGCTAGAAGTTCTTTTATGTTGAAACCACCTTCCTTCCAGGGGGAGCAAATACTCATCCAACTTTTGAACACCAACCTCTTCCTGTTAGGCTGATTAGACCAGAAAAAATCTTTGCAGATTTTCTTGAGGATCTTAATCACTCCTTTAGGCAGCAAAGCAGATGCACACCAATAATTGGCAATACCAAACAGGACAGAGTTTATGAGTTGAGCTCTACCAGCATACGAAAGACTATGATTAGACCAATGCATGACATTGTTCTGGAATTTTGTAATCAAGCTGCTAAACATGTCAATATTATTCCTTGCAGCATTCAGCGGCATACCAAGGTATTTACAAGGGAAGGACCCTTCAACAAATCCAGAATCAGCCAAAATCTGTTGCTTAACCACAGGTTTTACCCCACCAAAAAATATATCAGATTTATCTGAGTTAACAGTCAGACCTGAGTTCTGGGCAAATAAAGTCAGCTTAGCTTTGATAGCCATAATAGAGGGAACATCACCTCTCATAAAAATCATCAAATCATCCGCAAAAACCAAGTGATTGAGGCGCAATTTAGAGCATTTGGGATGAAGAGACACATTACTTTCCTGAGTTACTTGCCTAAGATATCTGGACAAAATCTCCATACTAAGGACAAATAGATATGGAGATATATGGTCCCCTTGTCTAATGCCACTCCTTCCTTTGAAAAACCCAAATATACCTCCATTTAGCTTGAGAGAGTACCAGGCTCCTGAGACACAACTCATAATTCAATTAATAAATCTCTCAGGAAAATGAAGAGACTGTAGCATATCCTTGATGAACTCCCATTGCAGAGAATCAAACGCTTTCCTAATGTCAATGTTCATCAAGCATCTAGGAGTCAGAAACTTCCTAGTATACCCCTTTATTAAAGCCTGAGACAATGCAATATTATCATGTATATTTCTCCCAGAGACAAATGCTGCCTGCTCAGGACCAATCACAAGAGGCAGGACAGTTTTGAGCCTGTTAGCAATGATTTTAGTAACTGTCTTATAGACAGTGGTGCAACACGAAATTGGCCTATAATCCATCACAGAAGAGCAAGAATGCTTTTTGGGAATTAGGGTTATGAGAGTAGTATTTGCCTGCTTACCCATTTTTCCAGTGTTAAAGAAATCCAAAACTGCATTAGTAAAATCAGAACCGACCACTGACCAAGTAGCCTTGAAGAATTCAGACGAGAATCCATCAGGCCCTGGACTTTTATGGGATCCAATATGATGCAATGTCTCCTTAATCTCCTCATGAGTGGGGATGGCAGTTAAGGAATCCCACATAGAAGATGGAACAACAGCCCCTTTAGCAATGAACTCCCTATCCAGATTACATGTATCGGCTTTAGTCCCTAATAAGGACTCATAATATCTAACAAAAGCTTGCCCAACAGCATTAGATCCCATCTGCAGGGACTCATCTTTATCCCGAATGGTCCCAATAAATTGATGAACCTTCCTAGCTTTGATCTTATCATGAAAGAACTTGGTGGAACAGTCATTGTGAATTACTCCCTCAACTTTAGCCTTTTGCTGCAATATGCTCAACTCAACTTTCCTCATCTCCTTGTACTGCAAAAGAAGAGCTTCCTCTTGGTGAAGCAGTGCCTCAGAAAGAGGGAAAACCTGTATCTCAGCTTGGCAATTCCTGATTTTCTCTTCCAAGTCAGTAATTCTTTTTGCAATATTGGAATAGGAATTCTTATGCATGATTGACAGTCCTTTCTTAACATTCTTAAGCCTAGCAAATAGCTTGAAACTTGCAGTCCCCGCCACACGAACAGACCAAGCTTGACTAACAGTATCTTTAAATTTATCATTGAAGATCCAACAGTTTAAGAAGCTAAACCTAGGACTAGGTTTAGCTTCATCAAACACCTTAACCAAAAGGGGTGAATGATCAGACAAACCCGGCTGCAGACATTCAACACTAGCATTAGGAAAAGAATCCATCCAAGCCTTATTCATTAATGCCCTATCCAATCTGGACCAAACCCTAGAAGAGACTTCTTGTTTATTAGTCCAAGTCATCTTGCAACCTGAAGTAGGTAGTTCATCCAGGTAACAATGGTTGATATAATAGTTGAAATCCATCATTTCAGATAAGATAGGAGGAGTATCACTAATCTTCTCATCCGAGTTTCTCACAACATTAAAATCCCCAAGAACTAACCAAGGGCAGTCCTGGATATTAATAGCCTGAAGAGCATCCCATAATTGAATCCTATCATTGGCATCATTATAACCATAAACAAAAGTAACAGCCAATTTAGCATTGGTTGCCAGATGACAGACCTGGCAATGCATAAATTGGGCTTCAGAGCGAAGGACAGTCAAGGAGATTGTAGTCTCCTTCCAAACCACCCATATACGACCATTATAGTGAGTGGAGTAATTACACTTAACCCCATAGCCTGCAAAATACTTATTAGCCAGACCCTTTGCCTTATGCATTTTAATACGAGTTTCAAGGATACCAAAAACATCAATCCTATTGATCCTAAGAAATTTAGCAATATCCGCAAGTTTTACTGGATCATTTCCTCCCTTAACATTCCAAGAAGCAACTATCATTTATCATGGGGAATAGGGTCAGATAACTCCACTATGCCAACTTGATTGGCAAGAGTTTGCTGAGACTCACATCCTTGATGCATTACAGCATGGGACAGAGATGGGGGTGGGACGACTGAAATGGAACCTAGCCTTTGGCCTCCTGAGTTCCCATTTTGCGCCTTCTCAACCACCACATCCACAGTGCCATCTGAGGTACCACCTAGTGAGTCATCACCATCAGCCTCCATATCTCCAAACACAGCAAATCTGTTTGAGAGAGCAACATTCAATTTGCTACCAGCTGGGACAGTGTATCCCTTCTGGAGCCCCTTAACAATTAGATCGGTTACAACAGGGTCAAGTGTGCATCCTGAGTGCATTACAGCTGGATCAGAAGAGATTCCTGGGTGCACAGGTAGAGTATTACCAGCCTCAAACCCTGCCGCCGGGAGTGTCCCATTCTGATCCCCTGAGGTACCACCTAGCACACTATCTGCTACCACCTTCTTAACTGGAACATATATTTTCTTTGGCCCAATAAGTTTCTTCTTCTTATTACATTTATTCTTTAAATGCCCCAATTTGCCACATTCATCACAATAATATGGTACCCATTCGTATTCAACAGGTTGAGAGAAGTAACCAATAATAGGAGCATTAATGGGTATGGTCTCAGGAAGATCCTTGGAGACATCTACCTCAATTAACACCCTAGCAAAAGAGACCCTTGCTTGCAATGTAGTAGTTAAATCAGCAAATAAAGGTCTCCCTATTTTACTAGCAATTTTGCTAAGAACAGTTTCAGTCCATAGTACAGGGTCTAGGCCATGAAACAGCACCCAAACGGGAACCAAGGAAACTTTAAAGGAAAAAGTAGGAGTCCATTGCTTAAGGATCATGGAGTAGTGCCCATATTTCCAAGGACCTCCCTTCATCACAGCCTCTAATTGTTCTTGAGATGAAAACCGCAAACTAAACCAGCCTTTTTTAAACAATCGCACTAAAGGCATAGCAATTTTCCCCCAATTTTTTAATGCATAGTCCTTCATTCCCTGGAGGGAAGGCTTAGTGCCAATAACTTGACACATTAATGTCAAATTCCATTTCCCCAACTCCTCGGCAAAATCGTCCAAATCCAGATTGATTTCACTGGCATCAGCACTCTCTTCATCAAAGAATAACCCCATACCCGCTGTACTTGGAGGTTTAGCAATGTCCGACCAAGATTTAGGTGCCTCCTTACCACTAACAATAGTATTGCCAGTAGTAACATCCAAATTCTTAGCACTAACAACAGTGTTACTAGTAGGATCAGTAATATGAATAACTCCAGGAGAATCCCCTCCAATCGAAGGTTTAGCAATTAAGTCCACAGCTTTCAAAGATTTCGTAGAAGTAGAACTACGAAAAGCATGAGAGATGAGATCATTAAGAAGCGATTTACCTTGCACAGGAGATTCCTGTGTTATGAGATCATCCACAGGAGGTGCAAGGTCATCCATGGCGGAGGATTTCAAATCACCCCCTAAAACCCTATTTCCCGCCATTCCTTGCGCGAAGCTTCTTGTAGCAGGAATGGAGGAGTTGCGTTCAACAACAAGCTCCTCATAAGATCTAGCATCCTTCTTCGAGCTCTTAGGAGGTCTACCACGACCTCAAGGTTTACTAGGTTCAGCAGCCATGGCGTCAAGAGAAACAAAAGTTAGTTAGGGTTCTGTTATTTAGAGAGAATTAGTTTCTTAATCTATTATTATTATTATTACTATTATTATTATTATTATTATTATTTTTTTTTAATAATAAAACGGATATTGTATTAAACACTAGAACAAATTACAAGAAGTTAGAGGGAAGCCGAGATACTATCTGGGCCCCCACTCCCTTAGCAATCGCAATTCTAGTGAAAATATGAACTGCGGCACGCGCTCCAGCATCCTGAGATAAAGCAAATTTCCGAATCCGCTGGAGCAGAGAAACAGCATCCGTGTCGAGCTCGCCGAGAGAGGAGAAGGAGAAAAGTAAGAAACGATACCCGATCGCCGTGCAGCGTGCCTGATACTTGACACACTTACGACGGGCAGCATCAGCAACGACTCGTCCGGGCTCAAAAGCGGTGAGGCCAGTCTGAGTCAAGAGCGAGGACCCAGTCAGATCAACACAAACATCACGCCCGTTGTCCCACGAGTAGAGCAGGAGGTCGGCTGGCTGCAAGGGCTTGTCGCTATCGTCGCAGAGGCCAATCTCCACCTCCTTACCTGCAGAGATCCCAGTCCGGAAGCAAATATCCAACAGTGTGTCACGGGCAAGGTTATGGCGATGTTTAATCCCCACAGTACCAGCACACGAAACCGCGTGATCACCAAAAATATCGCCTCTGAGGCCCCTGGAGCAAGAAGAGCAGGTCCCGGAAAGCGGAAACAGAGGGACTCCAAGGCGGTAGCTAAGCACACTGCGATATGTCCGACCGTTCATGGTTTGCCCGAGCTCAGAAATAGGGACAGCCCTCAACCAGTCCGAAGAATGGCCCCCCTGCTGAGATTTCCACAGGGCAACCTGTCGAGAAGTCAAGGAGAAAACAGATTCCGCTACTGTAGCAACCCTCGTGAAATATATATCTGCCAATTTCTTCATAAGTTTTGGGGCAGCGATCTCAGAGGGGTTACTCAAGAAGTCAGAACCGGTGGCCTCAACAAACCCACTCAAGGCAGACTCAAAGGCAAATCCAGGGGAGACGATCTCGGAGGGACGAAGCAGCTTAACTTGCAAATCGGCAGACTGGAGGCGAGAAGCAAGGAAGGCAAAGTGCAGGGCATCAGCGGCGGCAAAGACACCGAGCCCCCTAGGGAAAAGGGGAGGGTGGCTAGCCGCCACTGCCACTCCCCGAACCCGGGACCGGACGCCGTGACAATACGCTCAAGACTAGAGCGGAGCGCAGAGTCGAAAGAAAGGTGGGCCGACCCAAAAGCACGGGGAGAGCAAGTGCGCAAAGCAAAGTATAACTTAGAAATACCTGTGCACGCCCGGAGAAGGAGCAACTCACACTGGGGATCCTCAATCGTAGCAACCAATTCCATGAGCTCTATAGTACGGGCGACCCTCTTCGAGACAAGAGCACCACTGAAAGCTGGGCACACACTGACCGGTCCCCCAAGGACCTTAACACCATGCAAGGGCCTGGCAATAGAGGTGGGGAAAACACAAGCACACCTGCTTCTCGGATCTTCGACAGGCCAGAAAACCTCCGTTTTAGTTACGTTGAGATGGAGGCCAGAAAGGGGGCCCTCATCCATAATCATCTGGAGAACCTTCCCCACAACAGGCGTATCCCCAACGATGGTACCATCATCGAGGTACCAAGCCTGGAAGCAAAGATCAAAGAAGTCCCTGATCTTACAAACCAGGGGGTGAAGAACCAGGGAGAAAAGGAGGGGGCCTAAGGGGTCACCCTGCTGGACCCCCTGGCAAGAACGGAGGCAGTGCTCCCCGTAGTAGAGCCTAGCTGGGCTGGAATAGCAAAACTCAACCCATCGGGATAGGGCAGGACACTGACGACGGACCTCTCCCAGCATAGTCACTCATTCTGGAAATCGACAAGTAACATGGAGAGACTAACATCAGCGCCACGATCCTCGACAAGGCGGTTCAAGGAATGCAGAATAGCCTCACCCCCGCTAGAAACACCTACCCCGAATTGAAGGCCCTTAAAATAGCCTTATTATTATAATTTTTTTTTATTATTATTTTTTTTTATAAATACGGATCTTGTATTAAACACCAGAACAAATTACAAGAAGTTAGAGGGGAGCCTAGATACTAGCTGGGCCCCCACTCCCTTAGCAATAGCAAAACTAATTCTAGTGAAAATGTGAACTGCGGCACGCGCTCCAGCATCCTGTGACATAGCGAATTTACGAATCCGCTGGAGCAGAGAGACAGCCTCCGTGTCGAGCTCACCGAGAGAGGAGTGAGAAAGGGAGGAAACCATACCCAATCGCCGTGCAGCGTGCCTGATACTTGGCACACTTACGACGAGCAGCATCAGCAACGACCCGTCCGGGCTCAAAAGAAGTCAAGCCGGACTGGGTCAAAGGGGAGGATCCGGTCAGATCAACACAAACGTCGCGCCCCCTATCCCACGAGTAGAGCAGAAGATCGGCAGGTCGCAGGGGCTTGTCGTCATCATCGCAGAGGCCAATTTCCACCTCCTTACCTGCAGAGATCCCCGTCCGAAAGCAGATATCCAACAGTATGTCACGGACAAGGTTATGGCGATGTTTAATCCCCACAGTACCAGAACAGGAAACCGCGTGATCCCCAAAAAAATCCTCTCTGAGGGCCCTGGAGCAGGAAGAGCAAGTCCCGGGTAGCTGAAACAAAGAGACTCCCAAACGGTAACTAAGCACACTACGATATGTCCGACCGTTCATGGTTTGCCCAAGTCCAGTAATAGGGACAGCCCTCAACCAGTCAGAAGAATGGTCCCCCTGCTGAGATCTCCACAAAGCAACCTGCCGAGGAGTCAAGGAGAAAACAGATTCTGCCGCTGAAGCAACCCTCGTGAAATATATATCTGCCAATTTCTTCATAAGTTTTGGGGCAGCGATCTCAGAAGGGTTACTCAAGAAGTCAGAGCCGGTAGCCTCAACAAACCCACTCAAGGCAGACTCAAAGGCAAATCCCGGAGAGGTGATCTCGGAGGGGCGAAGCAGCTTAGCTTGTAAATCGGCAGACTGGAGGCGAGAAGCAAGGAAGGCAAAGTGAAGAGCATCCGCAGCAGCAAAGACACCGAGCCCCCTAGACACCGAGCATCCGAAGCAGCTTAGCTTCTTATTATTATTATTATTATTATTATTATTATTATTATTATTATTATTATAAAGTAAATATATTAAAATAAATAATTAATAATTAAAATTTTCGAAAATAATATATTACTAATTAAACTTATTAAAATTTACGAAAATGAAAATATATTTAAATTTTCATAAAGATAAATAATATAATATCTTGGGTTAATATTATTTATATATTGTATATTATTGTAAAATAGGATTATTATGATCTCCTAATTTAGGTTAGTTAATATGAGCTAACTTAGAAAATCATGTAACGATATAATAAGTACATTATATCATTGCTAATCAAGGGAATATACTACTTTCATAAACAGGTAAATATATAAAAAAAAAGTTAACTAATTAAAGTAACTGCAATGTGAAAAGATAAGGAATATTTTGAATTAATATTTTTTCCATTGCATTGTATATTTCTTCTAAATATTTCTGTATAATCTTTTACAATATGAACATACATTTATAATCAATATTTTTTTATATTTGTAAAAAACGTGACTTTATTAAAAAACATTAATTAGAATTTTCGAAAATTTTAAATTAATTCATGATATTTACGTAGTTTAAAAGTAATTATTCAACAAAAAAAAGATTTGTAAAATTAAAGAAACATTATTTTTCAAATTAAAAAAATTTAAAAGGCATTTAAATATTTTCATAATTATAACCTCAATTTAAGATACTATTGGATTACAAAATGAATATAGTAGTTTTTAAAATGTTCAGATTTTTTTTTTTGTTATTTTTGAAAATCAGTAATACCTACAAAAAAGAATGTATATGAAATCCTAACAAACACCATTGTTGACTAATAAAAAAGCTTAGAAAAAATGGTGAATACTTTCGATTTTGATCTTAATAACGATTGAGGAAATGAATTTGATCTTAATATGTTAGTAATATATTATTTACCTTTTCGAAAATTTTAATATATTTTCATTTTCGAAAATTTTAATATGTTTAGAGCAAGTCCAATAGTGGGCTACAACAACATGTAGCTAGACTTGCCAAGTCATAATTGTGAGCAACCTTGCTTTCCAACTACAACTTAGTCCAATAGTAAGCTACAATGTATTGTAGCTTTGTAGGCCCGTGTTTATTTCTCCCTCCATTCAATTTCATTTTTCACTTTTCTTTTTTCGACATTATTCATAGCCAACGGGAATTTTCAATAATTTCGACAATTTATAAGTGAGAATATAGTTATGTGAGATTTTGTTTGATTTGTCTTCATGACATTAAGGGTATATCAATTTTTTATAATTTTTGCTAATGTAAAATAAAAAATATCGATGGTGTAAAACATGACTCGGCAAATGTGCCGAAAGCATAAGTGACAAGTGGAGCTGAATGGAGGGAGTATATTTTAATTTTTTTAATTAATTATTCTATAAATGTGCCAAAAGCATAATTTTTTTTACATTATTAATGACTTTGTTTACGCAAATAAATCGGATCATGTAAAAAATAACATAACAAATTTTAATTATTTCAAATAAAAAAAATTAAGTGAAATGAAAAAAATTGTATGCAAGAGTTTAGGGAAAAATTATTGTAGTTAATCTATTTATTAGGAAACAAAAAAATGCAAAAAAAAAGTGGAATTATTGTTGTTGTGATGTGAACATGAAATTTTTACAAAAGAGAAGTGGAATTGACAATAGAGATATATAGTATAACATATATAATGAAAATAATAAATTAATAATTTTTTTTTTTTTTTTGGAAAAGTCATTGATTCTCATTCAATAAAAATTCCAAAAGTACATATTAAGAGCTATTTTTTATCCTAAGCAAGGCTTAGAATTTGTTGGAGCTCGGCTCTATTAGCAACATGAAAAGAACGAATACATAATTGCATTTGAATACTCCTAATGATGGTAGAAGGTTGCCGCTGTTTGCCTTGAAATATCCTCAAATTTCTTTCATGCCATATTTCATATATACTGATGACCAAAATGCATCTTCTTTGTCGTTTGATCATGCTTTTGCCCTTGTTGCAATGCGGAAACCATCGTAGTAAAGCCGGTAATGCATCCGGTGCTGTCATTTTCATCCAGCTTTTGAGTTCATTCCAAATTGGGCGAACAAAGGCACACTCAAAAAATAAATGCACCTGAGTTTCAGCAGCTATGCCACATAAAACGCAGCAATTTGCACAAACTAATCCTCGATGTTGAAGGTTTTCAACTGTAGCAAGGTTGTTTCCGATGGCCATATTAGCAATAAAGGACTGTTTTGGGGCATTTATAGTATCCCATATTAGTCGAGCCCATTTAACCTTGTCCTCCTTTGCTCTGATAATGTCATACAATGCTGTTAAGCAGATTCTTCCCTTCCGCTCATTTGATGATAGAGCTGCAATTGCTTCCTGCGTGCTTCCGACAGTAGCAACAAAGGCATTCCTTATCCTGAGGAGATGCTTCCAAAACAGGCTGTCACCCTTTTGTTCTTGGACATCCCAAATGGACGTGCCCTTGAGTTTGTATTTTCCCAGCCACTCGCTCCAAACTGTAGTCGTACTTTTCTGAAGTTTCCAAATCCATTTAATCAATAGACATTTATTCGAACTGAGTATTTCTTTTATATCAAATCCTCCCTCGGATTTAGGGAGACAACAAGAACTCCATTTCTTCCAAGTTATCCCTTTCCCAGTTTTTCCCCATAAGAATTCACGACAAAGTCTCTTAATGGCCTTAACAATAGCTTTAGGCAATAATTAAGAGGCAAGAGGCCCAATATTGTTGCATCCCAAAAATAATTGAGTTAATGATTTGCACTTTTCCTGCATAGGATAGCATTTTTGTAGCATAGCTTGTGAGCTTCGAGCGAATTTTAGTGAGAAGGAGCTCGTACATACTTGTAGTTAGTCTGGAAGTATTCAGTGGCATTCCGAGGTATTTGAAAGGAAAATGGCCTTCAGTATAACCACTGGCAGTCAGGATTTGCTGTTGTATGTCCTGCTTAATGCCACCAAAATAGATAGCCGTTTTTTGAGGATTTGCTATGAGTCCAGAAACTTGGGCAAATAAATCAAGACATTTGACCACGGTCATTACTGCAGGAACATCTCCCCTAGTAAAAATAAGCAGATCATCCGCGAAAACCAAGTGATTTAGAACAACCCGAGAACATCTGGGATGGAATGAGAAGTTCTTATCTTTAGTACAAGTTCTAAGCATTCTGGAGAGGGTCTCCATACACACAATAAACAATAGAGGTGAGAGGGGATCCCCCTGTCTCAACCCACGTTTAATAGTTTTCTAGCTATAACTCAACTACTGGAGAAGGCAAATATGTTGTAGCTTGAGAGCAGTACCTGCTTTCCCAAGCTACACATGCTTGAAGGATAAAAAAGTTATTAATTTTTAATTATTTATTTTAATATATTAACCTTATATAATAATAATAATAATAATAATAATAATAATAATAATAATAATAATAATAATAAAAGGAGACCATGCTGTGTCTTGCGCGGGTGTTGTCGGTATTAAACATCGGCATAACCTCGTTCGTGACACTCTTTTGGATATCTGTTTCCGTTCCGAGGTCCCGGCTGGGAAGGAGATCGATATTGGCTTGATTAATGATCGTGACAGATCCTTGCGTCCTGCAGATTTGCTTCTTTATTCGTGGGACAGGGGGCGTGACGTTTGCGTAGATCTTACCGGGTCTTCTCCTTTAACTCAGTCCGGGCTCTCTGATTTCGCGCCAGGCCGTGCTATGGGTGACGTTGCCCAGCGCAAATGCGTTAAGTACAGGGACCTATGCTCGGGACTTGGGTATGGGTTTTTGCCTTTTTCCTTTTCCTCGCTGGGGGAATTGGAGGCAGATGCTACCGGCTTACTTAAGAGGATTCAAAAAATTTCGGTAGCACAGGATGCCGGAGCCCGCGCTGCTCCTTTTATTTTTACCAGACTTAGCTTCGCTATAGATAAGGGGGTGGGGGCCCAGATTGTATCTCGGTTACCCACCAATTTTTTGTAAACTGTTGTTTGATTCATCAATAAAATTCGGCATTTAAAAAAATAAAATAAATAAATAAATAAATAAATAATAATAATAGTAATAATAAGGGCTTGTGCGCGGGGCAAGTGCGTCAAGTATCAGGGCCTGTGCGCGGGGCTAGGTTATGATGGGTTCTTGCCTTTTTCCTTTTCTTTTTTAGGGGAATTGGAGGCGGATGCTATCAGCTTACTTAAAAGGATTAAAAAATTCTCGATAGCACAGGATGTCGGAGCACGCGCTGCTCCTTTTATTTTTACTCGGCTAGCTTTGCTATAGCTAAGGGGGTGGGGGCCCAGATTGTATCTCGACTACCCACCAATTTTTTGTAAACTACGTTAATAATAATAATAATAATAATAATAATAATAATAATAGTAATAATAATAATAATAATAATAATAATAATAATAATAATAATAATAATAATAATTCTTGCCTTTAGGTTCTCTTGCAAGGAGAATATGGATATAATTCTTCATGGAGGGCCATGGATGATTGGAAGAAACTCCATAATCTTGAAGCAATGGAGTCCGTCATTCTCACTAGAAATGGATCGTATTTCCATTGTTCCGGTATGGGTTCTATTTCCTGATTTAGACCCTTACCTATGGACTGAGGCAGTGTTGAGTAAGATGGCGAGCAAGATAGGAAGGCCATTGTATGCGGATACCACGACAACTTTTAAGGAGAGATTGTCTTTTGCCCGAGTTCTTGTGGAAATTGATGTTTCGCAAGACCTTCCGGAGACAATTACAATCAATATTCCAAACTTAGGTCAGTCCATTCAGCAAATTGATTACGAGTGGGTTCCTTATTACTGTCATACTTGTGGAAAATTGGGTCATATTAAGGCCAATTGCAAGAAGGAGAAACAGAAATTGCAAGCTGGTGGTAAAAATGTACGTTATACACCAGTGAAGACGAACTCTCATGGGCTAGGTGGTATCTTAGTTGGTGATGGGTTGCAACCTGATCAACCAGTTGTAAAGCATCAAGGACCCCATGAGAAAGACCCCATTGGAGGCCTTATCACTTGCTCATGACCCCAGTTGCTAAGCGGTATCTCAGCAGGTTTGAAGCATACAGATGGTCAGAATGGAGCACATTCCGACTCAGGATGCGATGAGCTAGGTCGGGCTGCTCCTTCTGAACCTGATGGTGACTTCTCTCCTGTTGTAAGGCGTCAAGGATGCAGTGGGATAGGCTTAAAGGTGATTGGCTCTAATGGAGGTACGGTTAATTCTGAGAAAGTGCCTCCTCAAGTAACAATTCTATCCAGAAATCGATATGATGCTTTGAGGAATGGTGCAAATGAATTCAATGAAGAGGTATTGCCTCCAATAGGGGAGAACATCCCACCTGACATCCCTAAATGATCATAACAGCTTGGAACATTAGAGGCTGTAATGACCCGATAAAGCAAAATGAAATTATTAAACTAATAAGGGGTAGGGGGATTGATCTAATGGGAATTTTGGAAACTAGGGTAAAGGAAAGAAAAGCAGGAGGTATTATTAATGGGAAATTTCAGACCTGGCAGGTTGTATGCAATTATAATTGCCATTATAATGATCGAATTTGGGTTCTCTGGAATCTCAACTCTATTAGGGTTACTACTATCCAAATTGAGGAACAATTAATTCACTGTCAAGTTCATCATTACGCAACTGGGCAGAAGGTAGAAGTTACTTTTGTGTATGGTTTCAATGATGCTAAGAAACGTCAGGCATTATGGGATCAACTGAATAGGATAAGTAGGACTGCTGCGAAATGGTTGGTTGTTGGAGATTTTAATGTCATTCGCAATAGGGAAGAAAAAATTGGAGGAGACGAACTTGATGAAGCTGCCATGGATGATTTCAATGATTGTCTTCTGGACAGTGGATTACAAGATCTTGTAGGACAGGGATGTGACTACACTTGGACAAACAAGCAAGACCCGAATGCTAGGGTTTGGACCAAGATCGACAGAGCTTTAGTCAATTTGGAATGGATTACTACATTTCCGGACTGTTTTGCTCATTTTCTTAATTCCGGAGTGTCTGACCACTCCCCAGTTGTTGTTACAGTGTTTCAGAAAGAGATTATTAGAAGACGTTTTAGTTTTCTTAACTGTTGGGTTAAACACCCTACTTATCATTCCATAGTAGATCAAGCTTGGAATAAGCCTGTGAGGGGTACAGCAAGCTTCAAGCTCTTTGCAAAGTTGAAGAATGTTAAATTGGTGCTTAGGGAAATGCATAAACATAACTTTACCAGTATTGGAAGTAGAATCAAAGACATTGAGGAAGAAATTTGTGGTTGTCAAACTCTATTGCAGGAGAGACCGATGGATGCAGTGTTGATTCAAAAGGAAAGAGAGTTGGTGAAGGATTGGAGAGGCCTTAAGGATGCTGAAATCAGTATTCTATCTCAAAGAACTAAGATGGAAGCAATTGTAATGGATGATGCACCCACAGCTTATTTTCACTCTCGACTTAAAGAAAGGAGACAACAACAAATGATAGGAGCAATTAAGGATAAAGAGGGAGTGGATAGAATTGGGACTAAGGAAGTAGTAAAGGGATTTGTGGAATATAATGAACAATTACTTGGGAAAAGGGTGCCTGTTACACCTTTGGAGAGAAATATAGTTATGACAGGAAGGATTGTCCATGAGGATGAATGGGAAAAATTGATATGCCTGCCACAAGAAGCTGAAATCAGGAAAGCATTATTCTCTATTGGGTCGGATAAAAGTCCAGGACCGGATGGGTTTTCAGCCGGATTTTTCAAGAGCTCCTGGTTACTTATTAAGGCTGATTTCTGCGAGGCGGTTATTGAATTTTTCAAGAAAGGAAAGATGTTGAAGCAGGCAAACACAACCTTAATTACATTGATACCAAAGAAACAAATATGTCAATCAGTACTTGATTATAGACCCATCTCTTGTTGTTCTGTTCTCTATATAACTATCAGTAAATTGCTGGTGAATAGGCTCACAACAGTTTTGGGGGATATTATTGGACAAGAGCAGGCGGCATTCATTAGAGGGCGGAATATTCACGAAAATATTGCCTTGTCTCAGTCACTCATTAAGGGGTATGGAAGGAAATATCTGACTCCGAGATACTTGATGAAAATTGACCTTCGTAAGGCGTTCGATTCTTTGCAATGGGATTTTTTGGAGGACATGTTAAAGAATCTGAACTTCCCACAGAAGTTTATTGATTGGATCCTGAATTGTATTACAGGATCATGGTTCTCATTGAAAATCAATGGTGCTAGTCATGGTTTTTTTAAAGGAAGAAGTGGGGTGAGACAAGGTGACCCCTTGTCTCCATATCTCTTTGTGCTAAGCATGGAGATACTTTTGAGACATCTCAGAATTATTGGAAATGAAACGCAGGTCTCGTTCCACCCTAAATGTAGGAGGTTGAGTTTGAATCATCTTGTTTTTGCGGATGATTTAATGATTTTCATGAGAGGGGATAACCCTTCAGTTATGGCTGCTACACGGGCGTTGGATGCTTTTGCAAACCTTACAGGTCTATATGCAAACAAGAAGAAAACAAATATCTTTTTTGGAGGGGTTAGGGAAGAAGTAAAGGATCTTATTCCTCGAAATACAGGTTTTAAGGAGGGGGAATTCCCCTGTCGATACTTGGGGATCCCTTTAAATGACATAATTAATAGGATGGAGCATTACTCTTCTCTTATTCAGCGAGTTCAAGATATTGTTCATAGCTGGTCATCAAACAGCTTGACTTACGCAGGCAAATTGCAGCTTATAAACTCAAATATCTTCGGGATTATGAATTATTGCTGCAACAACACCCTGCTCCCTGCAAATGTTTTAGCGAAAATTATAAAATTGTGCAGAAATTTCTTTTGGAATGGGGCGGGTGATAGTAGAAGATTGTATCTTAAAAGTTGGGACAGCATTTGTGTTCCATGGGAAGAAGGTGGGTTTCAAGTGAAACAAATTCATGCCTGGAATAAAGCTTTACTGATGACTTGGATCTGGAAGTTGATGACTAATACAGGAGGAATTTGGGGAAGATGGATACGAGCCTATGTAATGTCACGAGGATCTCTATGGGATGTACGCAAACAAGGAAGTTTCACTGGCACCCTTACTAGCATCCTCTCTCTCAGAGATGAAATTATTGATAAGATGGGAGGTGTTGATCAAGCAACGAATTTAATTTGCAGCTGGACTGATAAGGAAAAGCTGATCACTAGTTTGGCTTATGAGTGGTTCAGAAACAAATATGAGAGACGAATCTGGTTTAGGGGATTGAGTATGCGAGTGGTGCTGCCCAAACATGGAGTAATAACATCCATGACATGTCAAGATAAACTAGCTACTGTTGATCGGCTGCAGCGAAGGGGCCTTTACATCCCTAATAGATGTGTACTATGCAAACAAGAAGCTGAGAGTCACTCCCATCTCTTTTTTACTTGTATCTTCTCTACTCTTCTTTGGCAGATGATGATGGATTGGATGAACACAAAGGGTCGAAGTAATAATTTGTTGGTTGAACTTACTTGGGTAAGCACGGGTAGCAGGAAAAGACATTGGAAGAGGTACTGGTACTTGTCTACAATAGCAGCTACTACTTATCATTTATGGGAGGAGCGTAACGCGAGAATATTCACAGGTCGAGAACGGGGAATTAGCACCATTGCGAGTCAAATTAAGTTTGAGTGTTTTATTCGATTACGTAATTGTAATGTTGATATTGCGTATAGATGAGATAGAATTATAGGCTTTCATTTTCATAGTTGTCGAGATGTGTTTATCACATATTAGGGGATATCCTTTTGTAAGTTTTACGGCTTGTTTATTTTCCCTCATTGGAAGAATAAAGGAGTCATAACATTCTTGCAAAAAAAAATAAAAATAATAATAATAATAATAAAAACTAGATTAAGATTTTAAAAAAGCACAAAAATGAAAATATATTAACAATATAAATATTTCAAGAAAATAAAAAAGTTTCTAAAATTAAGTTAACTAGACTATGGTTAACAATTAACCAAAGATGCAAAATTACTAATCTAACCCTAGACTAATCACTTTAGGTTTGACACATGGCGCAATATGGTTCGTTGTGTATGAAAATTTCATACACCACGTGTAAGCGTAACCTTTTCGTAGAAATATATAAATTGGAAAAGAATAATGGTTGCAAAAATAAAATAAAATTGTTGTCAACATCTTACCGTATTGGAGAGACACATGATTAGATATTTGAGATAAGCGATATCTATGACTTACTTAACTTTAGATTTTAGAAACACTAGTGTTAAACTGTTAACCCATGCATGGTTTGTCATGCAATTTTTTGTTATAATTAAAATGAACATTTACTTTGTATTGATAAAAAAAAAATTCTTGAGATTTTTTTTGCCATATAAAAATGTTAAATTAATAAATTTGATCAAGATCAGTTATCGACTTATCGCTTCTATGATAATTGTGTAGTTGTAGTTTTACAAATGATAATTTTAGCGGAATAGTGTTTAATATGTGCATGTTTGAAGACAACTTCTAAATACCGAAATTAGAACACTCAAACATGTTTGAAAACGAGCATAGAAAAAAGGTACAAAGTATAAGGAAAAATGAAATTTGTAAATCAATGAATTCAGGAAATTATGTACCTGAAACTCTGAAAGTTTAAATACCGGTATGAATCCTTTTTTTTATTGATATTTTGGTTAAGTTATGTGAAAGATAAGTAGAGTACTATTTACGTAGTTATATAAATAAGTTATACTTACGGTGGAGGTTATTAGGTTAATGTAGTGGGAAAGTGGGTAGGTTGTGTGATTGTGGGAGGTTGAGAGTTGAGATTAAGGTAGGACACAATTTTCATTCGCTTAAGTAGTTAATCGATTGATTTAATTAGTAGTTTCTTTATGTATGGAGTATATATTTTCAATTAAATACGGAGGACAAATCCTTTGGATACTTAAAAGTCCATATTGGCTTCGATTATGATAATTTAACGACAACGGCAACAATATGGAGTATTTACCATCAAATAAACTTAAAAGTTACAATTTCAATAATTCGTCAAATTGGCTTCGATTAGGATAATTTTTTACTATTAAATTTAATTCAATGAATCATTTACCGAAATATTAATTCAACTAAGAAAAAATTATAGTTTTAAATAATTTATCAAGAAATATGTAGTAGTGTGTAATAATAGAGAGAGTACCACTATAAAAAATCATCACTTAGGCCACAAAAATTTGGTCCCCAAGACGACTTGTGCCATGAAAATTTTAATGTAACTTTAAAGAAGAGAAACATCTGCACAATTAGAGGTTGAATTTATCGTGTTGTTTTGAGTAATATTTAATGTCAATAATCTTGATGGAATTTATTGTACAGAACCCTTAGACCAACGAGATTGTGGCTTCATTGAGTTATTAAACATTTAGTGTGGTTTTGCCGTTGTGACCTGAACTTTGATGGACTTCTCAAAAACCTTAGTCAAATATCGTGTTTGAAAATGTGAGTATTTGTCATTACATGTAAGGTAAAGTGTACCTAAGGTTTGGAGTGCTTTCCTTAACATTTGTCTACTTGTGAGTTGTGACGTTAAAAATATGTTGTTGATTATTTTGAGGTTTTTGTGTCCGAACATTGTTAAATTGTTGGATTTTGTTTCGTGTTACTTACTCAAGAAGTTTGGAGTATACCTCAAGTTCAGACTTTATAAGCTTTGAATTTATGAGCCTTATCGATTACTAGTTTGGGTATGTTTTGATAACCGTTGAAATCTTAATTATGGATTTGTCTAAATCATTCGTGGATTCTTACTATACTAATTGAAAGACTAGATAAGTAGGTAAGACTTTATATTTAAGGTTGTGGATTATGTTAGTTGATAATTTTGGAGGTTGTAAACTGAGTAGGACCACCCAGTGCCGATATTCGACCGTAAATTTAATGGAAATTAGAAACCCGTGTTTGTGGGAGTCATGCTAGGAATCTCGAGATGGTTAATTTCTTCTATAATCCTTGAGAGCTCTGTTTGACTCTCAACTTCGTTCTGCCTTCTGCTTCTCTTGAATTCTGTTACCACAACTGCTTCTAATCCCTTCGACCTTTATCGAGTTTGAAAAACTTTAGTTTTGATCTATCGTTTACCCTGGGTCTATTTATCCACCCCATTTTCTCGAACCTATGTTATGAAAATTTTGATTGATTTAAAATTTTGGGATATCGTGAAATTTTAACATTTTGAGTTATAAATTTTAAAACTGTATACTTCATTTTTGTTTTATTCCTGGTTGATATTTATATTTAGTTCCGTTTCCAAAATATCTTAATAATTTTTTTTAAAATATTTCAAATTTTGATTTTCAAGCGATCGAAATTTTATGAAAACTTATGATTGTAAATATTTTAATTTATACAAGATTAATATGTAAAATGGTTTAAGATTTTTGAAATAATTTTGTTTGTTCAAATTTTTGTTTTATTGTCAATGGAGTTTTGAACCTATCATTGAAAAACGTCTAACAACTGATTTGATTTTACTGACTACAAAATTTGCTTTCTCAAAACTAAATTTTGTTTTGTCTTAAAACAAAATATTGTCGAGTTTCTTAATCAAAACGTTTTGTTTTGAACATGTTTTCGGTACTCTCCTTCGAGTTCGTTTACAAATGTTATTTAACAACGTTATTTTATCAAATAACTTTACATTACGTTATTTTATTGCGAAGTTTCATAAATAATTATTTTATAACGCGAGGTTTACTCAAATTCTTTTGAAATGCTTTTAATAAGTTTACGATTCTTATTTTTAAGCAACCTACGATTAAAAGAAGCACTTTTAACTTCTTTTTGTACCGTGACACCCTTGGTTACACACCTTCACATTTTTTACACACTTAGTTTTATCATTTGATTAAGCCTTAGATATTTTTTTTTCTTACAATCAATTTGGTGACTTATTGCAAGACTCCTCACACTCCTTCCTTAACCTTCGGCCGGTTGTTTTAGGTGGTTTTAGCATAGTTTTTATCAATTTTAAAGATCACATTCATCCTCACATTTCATCACTTTTTCATTCATTTCATTCTACTACATTAAACAAAAAAAAAATACTCTTCATTTCCTCTCCTTTGGCCGTAAGTTTCAGCATCTTTTCCAGCCTCGTTTTGTCTCAAAATTGAGTCTTGATCGTCTCATTTTCATCTCCAAATTAATCGTTACTCCATTCTTTCATTAAGGTAATAATCGATGTTATTTTCGATCGTTATTTACCTTGATTCTTTTAGTTTTCTCATGATATTTTTGTACCATGTATATTGTGTGATGTAGGATTCTTGAACAATCCCGAAGCTGACAAATTTATCGTAGACTCGGATTTGGATTGAAGGTAACGTCGATGTTGCTCGGTATTGCTTGATTTTATTTGTGTAACTGCATGTATATTATCATAATTTTATTTTTGATAATATATGTATGTCTTATATTCTTGAAATTTTAAACGTTGTACAAATTTGCATGTTTCGGTATTTTTATCGCTTTTATGAGATTAACGATTAAATTGTTATATTATTTTGTAAAATCGCAATATTCGGCCTAAACATGTAAAATATGAATATATTCTATAAAAATAATGTTTTTGGTAATTTTTCATAATTTTGTATTTTTCTGATATTTTACGTATCGATTATTGACTTATTACCGTTTTTGGACAAAAATGATTAAAAGCCAATTTTTAGTTCTAACACTTAAACTTTTAATTTTAATCTGAAATTTCGCGTGGATAATCTTTCTGATAAAAAAGAATTTTATGAACTTTTTCATATTTTTTCGGAATTTTTAAGTGGGTGAATTAATTAATCACTTTAGATCGTCGTTTATCGTTAAAACCGTGTTTGTCATTTTAATTCCCGATTTCTGATTTTTGTTTTGAATCTGGAATTTTTTTTCCTGATGGTTTATTGATAAAAATGTATTTTTATAATTTTTAGTGCTTTAATAAAATATTAGGTACAGCAAGTTTTATTAAGAGAATCGTTAATTGTGGAAACGGGTTTTAAAAGATGATTTTATTGAAATTTGTGAAATCTGAAATTTTGCAAATTTGGATAATCATAAGTTTTTAGGTTTGATAATAATCTTTGGATATTAATACTTAAATCGTTTTGTAATTACTATTTTTATTAATCGTTATTGTCGAGATTAGACGATTAACGAGAAAACCCCTTTAAAAATCGAGGTTACAGATTCTGGAAAATTTATTTTTCTGGACAGAATGTCCAAAAATGTATTTTATCTATTTTACATAATTTTTGTACTATTTATCGAAGCATTTAAATGATAGTATTGATTTTTGGACAAAATTACGATTTATCGTTAAAATGCTCTTTAAATGAATTATTTTTCCAGCAATTTTAGAAATGTTGAAATCTAAAACTTTATAAGTTAAATCACCCCTTACCATATTCTAATTATTTTTAATGATTTAATGTAATAAAAGACGTCAAATGATTTATTTTGACATTTGCCGTAAAATTCTAATCATGTTGTTTTGTCGAAATTATTAACAATTAGGAAATTTTAGTTTTATAAGTTTTGGAAACACCCTATTTAGTAGTAATAAGGTATTTAAGATATTTTAATAATTTAACAAACACTTGTGTGATATTAAATAATTTTATATACCCATTTATCCTAATTTTAGAAACTAGTATCGTTAAGGCCGAAAGTATTAGTTTTATAAATCTATATTGTTTACAATAAAATGTTGTATTAGTATGAACTAATATTTTCGATATTTTGATATGATGCTATATTTAGTAAAGTTTCTAAAAATAGAAAGTTTCTTCTTTTAGAATGTAATGATTTTTCCTTTTATCTCCATTACATTTACAATGATCGTCTCATTTGAATATTGATAATGACTTGTTTTGGAGTTATGAAATAAGGACAAGTGTGAGGTTGGAGTAATACTGTTTAGGATGTACGTTTTGCTCTATCGTATCTCGATTCATGTCCTCTAATATAGTCATCTTCTCAGATGTCTTCAGCGTGCGGAAGGGTGTGATAGACTACATCTTCGACTGATCAACTGACCATCCGGATAGTACGTAGTAATTGTGTTGTTCATGTATTTTGGAATACATGTCATTTTATATATATATATATATATATATATATATATATATATATATGTGTGTGTGTGTGTGTGTGTGTGTTCATCGAGACTTTGTTTGATCTACAGCGAAGCATTTGTCAAGTACACAGCGTACGACTGTATAGCGAGAGAGGACATCCAGTCGCTTGAGTCCGGCCTGCAGGTCACAAATAACGTCATTGACTGCTGGTGTAGGCTACTGAACTAGCTGATGTGCGAGAAATCCGCAGTATGCATAACCAGTAGATGTTTCTTCTCTCTTGGACACACGGTACATTCACCCTCCAAAGTCTGCAGCTCCAAATGTTTTTTCAAAACATCACACACTTTATGGTGTATAATCACAGACTTCATGTTGTACAGTCAGTCACACACTTTGTGGTGTACGGTCACACACTTGAAGGTGTATGGTCACACACTTGAGAGTTGTATAATCACACACCTTAGGTTGTATACTTACACACTATCAGATGTATAGTCACACACTTTATGATGTATAGTCACACACTTTAAGCTGTATAGTCACACACTATCAGATGTATAGTCACACACTTTGTGGTGCACAGTCACACACTGTAAGGTGTATAGTCACTAACTACTTGTATTAACATCGGTGCATGTGAGAAGACGCCCATGCTGGATCTGTGGAACATAAAAGACGAGGGCTTGAATCTGGACGAACAGATATTCTACGTGTGGGACGAGTGGAAGCGAAACAGTTTCTCCGAATTTGCTTTGGACTCAGACATGGTATTACTCTGCATAACGTCACACATAATGTTCGTTGGTAGCGGTTAACAACATAATTTTCTGACATATTGGTTGCGGGTGTTTGTTCCGATTTTATCCGGAGACAAAGACCACTACAGTTGTGCCTGCATAAACTTCCAATCGGAACAAGTAGAGTATCTTGACAAAAGGTTGTACGATGACGATTTTGATAAGTTGCCTTATTGTGGCATTGCTCGTATAGCGGGAAGACCCACAAATGTCACTCGACTCTTTTACGTGGCATGTGTGACTATTTTCAATCAATTTTGTGATTGACTGTATTCAACAACTTATCCTGGTTCAATTTGTTTTGTAGGCTGATAAAATGGGAGAGTACATGGTACAACGGTGGGTGAGCAAGGATGGAAAGTCCGTGCATTTAGAACGGTGAACGTACCCTTATTTTTGCAGGGGGTAGGCTACCCCGCTAACGATTGTGGAGTGTACTTGATGATGCACATGATGTTGTACGCCGGGGTCCCATTTCACTGTTCTTTGGGGACAATGGTGGCCATTAATCTGTGTAGAGCGGAGATCGCCGCGACCCTTGTTTTGAGTGACGTGAACAAGGCGAGGGACACTGTTTTGAAGGGCGTAGAAACTTTTGAAATGTACAAGGAATCATTGTTGTTGAGGCATGTGAACGAAAGAACTCCCATGAAGACAACCTCCCAGAAGCGAAAGTTTATGAGTACAACCCCGGGGACACCTGCACCCAAACCCTGATCTGGCCCCCAAGAATGTCGGTTGGCATCAAGGCTTAATCACAGGGCGGTGGGGATGGGTTGGGTTGCTCTTTATACCAAAGGGAACCGGACCCCGATGTCATCGTCATGTCGCTCTTCTTTCGCATGAACCGAGCGTTGACGAGTAAGATGATCCACCTGCAAAAACATGTCGCCGAGTACTGCTTCCTTAATGATAATCGGTGCGAAGAAAGGTATGTAACCATTTAAGGCCCTGGTTCCTATTGCATATTAAACGATCTAACCAATACGTAACGCAGGGAGCCATTGCGGTACTATAGCGCTCGTGCGAAGCTGGAGAGGCATGACATTCAAACGCTCTTGTCCGGCGGTAAAATGAGCGAGGCGGTGCTGGAGTGTTGGTCGCTCCTGATGAACTAGTTGGAGGCGGATGACGCACGACGTGGGGTACCCTCCCCATCTGGAGTGACGATGGCGTGGTTTGGTATTCATCACATGGTATGCCCTCCTCCCTCATCTATTACATTGAATGGTAAAATGACTTCAAACACATTAACTGTGGGTTGGATAATAATGACTCTAAATGATTGTGTGTGTGTGTGTAACTCTGACGAAGAAGTGGTGTGACTGTACCACGTCAAGGCTGTGACTTTGCATGTTTTTACATTAACACACTTTATGGAGACTTTGCATGTTTGCATGCTTTAGGTTGTACAGTCACACACTTTATGGTATATAATCACAGACTTCATTTTGTACAGTAACACACTTTAAGGTGTAAAGTCACAGGTTGTAGGTTGCATAGTCACACACTTTGTGGTGTATAGTCACACACTTGAAGGTGTATAGTCACACACCTTAGGTTGTATAGTCACACACTATCAGATGTATAGTCACACACTTTGTGGTGTATAGTCACACACTATCAGACGTATAGTCACACACTTTATGGTGTACAGTCACACACTTTATATAGTTAGTAAAAAGTTTAACCAAGTTAATACCCCAACGCGTGAATAGGTAGCAAATAGTGTACGAATGAATTTTGACAAATATTTTAAGGAATCAATCCTTGCAGTATCGAAAATTCTCGTGTTGAAGTATCTTTGAAGTATCGTCGATTCGTTAAATACTTGCCTTAGCAAAGTACAAATGAATGACAACTCAATTTATTTGGATTTATGATCTGGGCAGTGACTTTACTTCGACAGAGTCACATGCTTGACGTGGTAAAATCACGCCACTTTTTAGTCAGAGTCACAGCCGAAGTCATGTAGAGTCATACATGACAACCACAATTCACTGACTAATGACAAAGTAACAGATGAATGACAATTCATTTCGTTCAATTTATATGATTCATAAATATATACAAGTCGTGTATGTTAATCCACATATCAAAGAATATGACGACGAAATATATTATTAAACGCTAAAAAAATACGATGCCGTAATAAACGATTTATACAATTCCTACACTCGCTAAAAATATTAAACACTAGAAACACTAAACAAAATGACTACGTCTTTATGACACACGTATTATGATTTGTACTCGGTGACATTAAAGTAATAACTATGTGATAACGCAAATTAAAGTTAGTAAATCATTTGAACACAAACACGTATACGTAAATTGTTTTAACATCGAAATGCATAAGCACAGATTATTTCACGAAAATATTAATCGTTGCAAAAATGTCGACTGCAAAAAATGATACAAATCGAGTACGTTATCTTCCCGTCGGATACAAAGAACGTGAATGGAGTGATGTTTGTGTGTCTCAATGCACATTGAGAACACAAACAGTCACGTCTCTCATCTACCCTAATTAATTTTGGCAGGTAGACCCACCATCCGTCATCCCTTCCCCTCTCTTCTACCCCAATTAAATAATCACATCTCTCTTCCCTTTCCCTTTAAATAGCACCCTCCCATTTAACCCCATAATTCATCTTCATCTCTTTAAGCCCCTAATTCATCTTCACCTCTTTAACCCCCTAATTCTACTTTAACCAAAAAAAAATGTCTAGTAAAATAGAAGAAGTAAAGAGTTTGATCGTGCAGTTCGATGGCTTGGTGGAGTCCAATTAGATCCAATGACTTGGTAACCATGCAACTAGTCATCCGTACCATACACTCAAGGAACTTTGTGGCATCCAACGGCGATACAATGACGGAGGCCGAACTAGACGACTACGTCCAAGTCTTGATGACAAAGTTCTTGAATGTTTCCGCACTAGGAAGAGTTTCCAGCATGATTTTACCAATTTGAAGAAGTTACTTAAAAATTACGGAGTTTAAGTAGGTAGGTTAAAATGTAGCAAAAAATATGATATATAATGGATGTTTTTTGGTGTAAGAAACTTTCCATCGTATTTGGTGTAAGACTGTTTGTATGGGTTTAAGGGTTTGATGACTGTTTTCCTAGTACTATATTATATGGTGTATGATATGGGTTAGAACCCGTTGTGACTTAGAATTTTTTTATGTTTCAATTACTATGTGATAAGTGAAGGATGGACTTTTTCTAATGTACAAATATTTCCATCGTTATTTCCTGGTTACATAATCATGCGAGGTCTATAGAAAAATCACACATACTTTCACCTTCAAAGTCACATATTATACAAAACGTTTGTTGCCAAGAGTGGGCGTATGAACATCGCATTAAGCTGTATAGTCACACTTACCATGTTGTATAGTCACAGTCATCACGTTGTATAACCAGTTTAGATTCGATTTTCAAATGTCGCACACTTCAATTTGTATAGTCGCACTCACCATGTTGTAGAATCACACTCAGTATGTTGTACAATCACACTCATTTTGTGCACAATGTAACACGAATTTGACAGTCGCAGACCTTGACAATTTCAAACGTTGACATTCTTTATAGAGATTAAGTGCGCAATGTTCTATAGAGCTGTATTTGTAGCCAAAGATGGACGTACGAGAATCGCTTTTCAAAGACAAGCACTTTAAGTTGTATAGTCACAATCATTAGATCATATAGTAACACTCATTACGTTGTATTATCACACTTATTGTGTTGTAGAATCACAGTAATATTATATGATTACAAAAACAACTGATATACTACTTTTCAAACGATTGATATTTCAGGACGTTGATTTGTATTTTTACAGCCAATCGACCAAAAATAATTTAGTCCATACTTTACGACTACGCCGTATTAGAAATGATTGAGGTCCGTGATAGGCGAAAACAATATCACGGACCTTGACCATTTCAAACGTCGACATTCGTTATGTTTCAAAAAATTCTTTGTCCACATCAAATAGAGGATATTCACAAACAATCCTCTGCATCCCCTACCACTTCCTCCTCCTCCTCTACATCATCAACAAACACGTCGGCAATAGGTAGGTTCTCGGCGAATGGGTTGGGGCAGTTCCTCTTGTCATGATGGCCTATCCTCTTGCATTTGTAACACATCCGTTTAGGCTTCACAACAATTGCAACAGCCTTCGCCTTGGAAGATAGCATCTGCTTCTCACTGCCCTTGTTCTTCGCTTTCTTCGGGGGAAATAAAGTTACTTCAATTGCGCTCGTACAGCCAAGGATCTCCTCCACTTCTTGTGTCTTACTACAAGGATCAGCATGGGGCGCCACATCAGACCTGAAATCACGAATGATGTCGGCTAAGCTACTTACATCGTCTTTACCCATTCTACTAACATAACTAACGGTCTCATAGAACTCCGACTATAGTCTCGTGACTTTGACAGCCTTCTCATCGATTAGGCGACTCTTTTTCGGGGGACGTGCATTTGCATTACGTATAGCAACCTTTGTCCATCTATCAACAATGTAACATTCCGGGATCGTCTACTGCCCTTTGGAAGAATATATCCATATGACATGTCTGCAGAGAATTTCGTATCGACCGAACTTCCTGCAAGTGCAACTGATCTCACAAGTACCTGCAAGGAGATTACGCACATAAAGAGTGCGACCCTGGACCATATGAAGCATGACTACACAATGTAGAGTGTGACTTTCTAAAAGTGTATAGTCACACCCTTTAATTCGTATAGTCACACTCATTATGTCGTGTAATCACATTCCTTATGTTGTAGAATCAAAATAATTACGTTGTATAGTCACACATCGCATTTCAGAGTCACACCCTTTAGGTTGTATAGTCACACTCATTATGTTGTAGAATCAAACTCATTACGTTGTAGAATCAAACTCATCATGTTGTACAGTCACACTCATCGCATTTCAGAGTCACGCCGTTTAGGTTGTATAGTCACATTCAGAATATACAAGTGTGACTATACAACGTAGACAGTGACTTACTAAAAGCTATGCCAGAATCAGACTACCTGCATTGTATTCAACAATATAGTTGTGGTCCCAGATGGATCCCTAACTGTTGTCGCTTCAATCCCGTCCTTCTCCTGATACCCACGAACACTGCACGTGTACAACGAACACTTGACCTCCTCCTGAAAGTGTGTAAACACCATGTGCGTGTACACCCTTGCCGCGTCGGTCTCCATTGGATTCGTCGTTTCAGTTTTGGGATATGTCTGCCGGTTATCGCTCTCTAGCCTCTACTGCGTGTGTCTTTGTTGGTCCATCGCACTCTCGAATCGCATCTAGAACTGAACCAACGTACCCTTGTTGTCTTCAAACTTTTTGAAGAAGTTGTTCTCACTCTCTGATCTCTGCGTCGTCCTCATAATTCCGGACATCTTCAACTCCCTGCAATGCGCCGTGACCCACTTGCTCCTGATGCCATACACGTAGTCGAATCATTCGATCCCCACCGCGTCATGGTCGATCATAATCTGCCCCCACCTATCGTCGAACTCCGACGCCTCAATGTCATCGTCCCAAATAATATCATTGAGGTCTTTCACGAATTCCGAGGTCTCCTCTCTTGATCGGTCGTGCTTCCATGAGACCTTGTTCTTTTTTTTGGTGTAAATTTAAGTGTATTGATTAATGTAGATCCAATTACAACCAAGGTACCATATGTACTCCAATACTTCAGCTAAGTATAATATCTAGACTCTTGTGATATTTACAAAAAGATTGACTCCTCATATATCTAACTTTTGCATTTATCTCATTCTTCAGTTGCTTGAATATGACACGCGGGCATGTTATTGTCTGGCCGAGCCTGCTAAGGTTTCGTACTTGCCAAACATGGTACCACACTCCAATTATCGCAGATGCTATCACCTACTTAAATAGCAGGGATTTGTGACGATATGTCCTTCACCATTCCCCAGTATTAATTAACAAAATATTAACCCTAATCTAGGAGCTAACCATCCTAAAGCAGTCCCTGGTAAAAGAACAGGCAGCAAACAAATGTTCATGCGTTTCCTCTTGACCTGCACATAGATAACATGCTCTATCCACCACCATCTGCATTCTAGCCAGCCTATCATTAGTTAGGAGTCGTTTATGACTAATAAGCCAGGCTATGTAGCAATGTTTTGGGAGACTAAGTCTATTCCAAACAAGATTAGCCCAAGTTACTTTCTGTTGTACTCCTACCAGGCATTCATAACCCAATTTCACGGTATAATCTCCTACTTTCTGCTGCAATGATTATTTGGATAAGTGCATCGTTGTCTTTATTGATGACATCCTGATTTATTCCAAATTCGAGAACGAATACGTCAGTTGTTGATGAGTACTATTTTTCATGCTGCAACTGACGGACAATCTGAGAGGACTATTCAGACTTTGGAGGATATTCTTTGTGCTTGTGCCCTAGATTTTCAAGGTAGTTGGGACCGACATTTACCGTTGGTTGAGTTCTCCTACAACAACAATTATCATGCTTCTATCAAGATGGCTCCGTTTGAGGCTCTTTATGGTCAAAATTGTCGTAGTCTTGTGTGTTGGGATGAACCTCGAGAAGTGAAGACTCTAAGACCTGATTTCTTAGTCGAGACTGTGGATGCGGTGCAGTTGATTCTTTCCCGGATGAAGGCTGCTCAAGATCATCGGAAGTCTTATGCTGATGTGCGTCGAAGACCCCTTGAGTTTGAGGTTGGTGACCTAGTATTTTTGAAAGTCTCGCCGATGAAAGGAGTGAAGATATTTGTGAAGAAGAGTAAGCTAAGCCCTAAGTTTGTTGGACCATATTCCGTAGTAGAGAAAATCGGTGTTGTGGCATATAAGCTGGAATTGCCTTCTTCTATGTGTAAGGTGCATGATGTGTTCTATGTTTCTCAGTTGCGTGGATACGTTAGTGATCCCGAACATGTGCTGAAACCTGAGATCGTCCTCGAGTTAGAACTAGATTTGACTTACGAGGAGAGAGCTATTCGTATCACCGATAGAAAGAAGAAACGACTAAGAAATAAGGTTGTTCCCTTGGTGAAGGTTCTATGGAGGTGTAATCGCTTTGAGAAGGAGACTTGGGAGACCGAATCTTCGATGTACGTTATCCAAACATCCCACCTGTTTGAGTAAGGTATACTCATTTCCTTTCCGCTCTCTTTTCATTCCTACAAGTTTTGGGGACGAAAATTTTTTTTAGTGGGGAAGGTTGTAACACCCGCTATTTTATTAAAGTAACATCAACTTCTGTTACGATTATATCGTAACTCTATATTCCATTGCGTCGATTTCGATATCCAATCCTCTCTCTTTCGTCAACCCAAATTTCTATTTTTATTTTTATTTTTATTTTTTTTGTTTTAAGCTGGAGTTTATTTCATTAATTTTCGTTGAAACTATTTATCTATTCGTTGCGTAACACTATCTCTTGCAAATAATTGTTTTACTTTGAGATTGACCCATTTGGTTTCTCGGGTCGACTACTTATTTTTATGAAGTTCTAACTTGACCCGAAATTTATTTATTTATTTTTAGACCAAAAATAATATTTTACTACACATTTGGACATAACTCTTTCCTAAAGCATTTTAAATCGATTTCATCATAACCAGAGGCGAACCTAAGCTACATTGTTGCAAGGGGTAGCCCATGCTACCCCAAGCCCAATAATTATAGTTAGAATGATTCATTCTTGCTACCCTAAATAATACTATTAACCCAACAATTAATAACATTTAATACTCTAAATAGACATAACTTTAGTGGTGGTATTGGTAGAACCTAATGTCCATCGCCTTGTAGACCATGGTTCGATTCGATTATTGCTTAGGACAATTTTTTTTAGTTTGTTTTGCTTCTATTGTCTCAACTACTCCCATCATAGAATTAGACGGAACAAGTGTCTTCCCTATCTTCGTACTTATTTTATTTTTTGGTTCAAAAATTATTTTTTCATAATGAATGATTTATTTAAATGATTTTATTTTCAAGCAAATTATAATGAAAGAAAAAAATAATATTGTGATTTTAATTATGCTCCACTTTATTGATAATTTATTTTGAAATTAAGATATACCTCTTGAAATCATGATTTTAATTTTTTTAAACAACGAAATAAAATTCGCTACCCCATACTTTAATTCCTGGATTCGCCCCTTATTCATAACCCATTATTTCTTTTACTATCTTTTTACGATAAACCATTAAATATCTTTAGACTCAAAACAGTTCATTTTCCCAACTATTGTTCAATCAAGATTTCCACTTATGTTGACCTAAACATTAAAATAATGTATATAACACATGTTACATTATATTTTATATTATTTTATGATGTAGTTATTAGCTAACTTGTTCTTATAATCAAGCAAGCAACCTCTTTACGTAATTCCCTTCTTCCTTATCAAAAAAGAAGTCAAACTACACTACTAGAAAATATGCAAAAGAAATCATGTAAAAAGACTCTAAGACACCATTATGGAGATGATCTGCAGGTCAAAGGTGTCTTAGGGTAAGAAACCATGTAGTAAAATGGTTTCTTTGCTTATACTTTAGAAACCAATTTTAAGGGATTAATGATTTCTTTGGTCCATGAGAAAAAAACACCATTTGTGAGAGATAAATGATGTCTTATCTAAACTTAATAAACCATGTAATGTACTTAAATGAGTTTCTTTGATCTCCATTAATAAACCATGTACCACACTTAAATGGTTTCTTTGCCTACTAACTTAATAAACCATTTAATACTCTTGAATGATTTCTTTACTTCCATTACAATTAATATATGGAATTAGTCTATTTTATTAATTTTAAAATTATTTTAATATTTGGATATATAACTCAACTATTATAATACAATGATGTCTAACCATTGTGTGTGTGTGTGTGTGTGTGTGTGTGTGTGTGTGTGTGTGTGTGTGTTCCGGTGAGGCAGGATAACTCCTTACACCCATTGAGGCACAATCTAGACCATTAGATTAAGATGAAACATACATCCAAATAAGTGTTATATACACTAAAAAACTCATTATATACGCTATTAAACTCACTATATATATATACACACTTAAGAACTCAATATATACAGTAAAAAAATTGTTATATACACCCAAATAGTTATTATGTACACCAATTAATCAACAATGGACCATACATCAAAATAACTATTATATACACTAAAAAAACTCATTATATACACTATTAAACTCACTGCATATATACACTTAAGAACTCAATATATACAGTAAAATAATTGTTATATACACCCAAATAATTAATATGTACATCATTTAATCAACAATGGAACATACATCAAAATAACTGTTATATACACTAAAAAACTCATTATATCCGCTATTAAACTCACTACATATATACACTTAAGAACTCAATATATATATATATATAGTAAAATAATGGTTATATACACCCAAATAGTTACTATGTACACTAATTAATCAACAATGGAAAATACATCCAAATAACTTTTATATACACTAAAAATTCATTATATATGCTATTAAACTCATTATATATACACTTAAGAACTCAATATATATAGTGAAATAGTTATTGTTATATACACTCAAATGGTTACTATTAGACCTGCTCAAATGCGGGCTCGGGCCGGACACGGGCCGGACTAAAAGATAAAAAGTTGCCCTTTAACATCAAAGCGGGCGGGTTGGGCCTAACTAACGGGCCTAGATTACTTGCCCTTACCCGCCCGTTTATGCAAAATCGGGCGGCCCGCGGGCTATCGGCCCAATTATTGAGTGAACGAAAAAACTATCAAACAAATAAAGATAGGCGGTAATTACATAAATATTTAAAAAGAGTACAACATAGTTGAATTGTTTCTTACATATCAAAATACAAGAAAAAAAAGTATTTGATAAATGAGCAAAAATTGGTGATAAGATCAGACTATTAGATTATTATAAGAATTTGAGAATGACGAGAGTTGCCTAATTTTTCTTGAGAATTCAAAGGTATATTCGCTATATCATACTATTATCAAGTGTATGTGTCTTGATTAGAGCATGAATTATTTATTTTCTTTTGTATTATAATAAATATACATTTTTCATTTCCAATATAATTATCAGCGGTAGAATGTACTCCGTATATAATATTTTTAGCGGGCCGGGCGGGTTGGCCCGTTTGAAAATATTAGTGTCCATGCCCGGCCCGTTTGTTATATCGGGTCGGGCTTGTCCGGCCCATTTAATAATACGGGCCGAGATTCCCTGTCCAAACCCACTAAAATTTCGGGCCGGACGGGTCGGGCTATTCGGACGGTACGGCCCATGATCAGCTCTAGTTACTATGTACACCAATTAATCAACATATATATACACTGAAATAATTGTCATATGTACTTAATTATTTGATATAGTAGAATTGTTATATATACCCTGAAACAGTTATTATGTACACTGAAATTGTTTTTATATACACCAATTTTATTTTAATATTAAAAAAAAGATTTTTTTCTCGGGATTTGTTTTTTTGGATTTTTTTTCTTTTGGGAAAAAAATGTGTTTATTTTTTCGGAAAAAAAAATGTGGTTTTTTTTCTGAAAAAAAATTCTATTTTTTTTTCCAGAAAAAAATTCAATTTTTTTTTTCCGGGAAAAAAATTTTATGTATGAGTTTTTGTTTTAATCTTAGTCTTTAATTTGATTTTAATCTAATGGTTGAGATTGTGTCTCAATGGGTGTGGTGAGTTGAGCTGCCTCAAAGGATCCTATATATATATATATATATATATATATATATATATATATATATATATATATATATATATATATATATATATATATATATATATATATATATATAGAGAGAGAGAGAGAGAGAGAGAGAGAGAGAGAGAGAGAGAGAGAGAGAGAGAGAGAGAGAGAGAGAGAGAGAGAGAGAGAAGGGATCAAATAAGTTCACCATATGTAATTAAGTCTATATTAAAGTTACAGATGACATACGTTAAAGTTGCATTTTTTCAGAATTGATATGTAACTATAACATTCAGCTCTTTCATCACTTCAAATGATAAAGTGCAACTTTAACACTCATCTCGTGTAACTTTAAGCACCTTTTGTGTAACTTTAACACTGGAACTTATGAACTTATAAGAGTTGTTGGCCTTATGTGAACCTATCTATATATATATATATATATATATATATAACTGTACATTTCAAGACTTTATTTAGGGTCAACCATCATTTGAAAGATTTTGAAGAGTATGCTCGAAAGAATGAGGGGTTCTTCGATATTTTGAAAGGTAGCATTAATGAAGAAGAAAAGGACAAGTTGGGCAGGAAATTCACAGCAAAGGAGGTCAGGGCGATAGTATTCCAGCTAGGGGATTTTAATCCTGAACCTCAGAGGGAGGATGCTAACCATCAGGGTGGAGATGGGGAAGAACAAGACAATAATAATAAAAATAACTTTAACCAAGAAAACAATGAAGTTGATCTTGAAGGAAATTTAGGGGGGGAGGGGGAGAGGTAGGAAGGAATAGAGAGGAAATCAGGAGGGGCAAACAACACAACTTGTTGAGGTGATTATTGAGATTGGAGGTGAACTCGTTGAGAATAGGAATGAGGGTCAATTATTAGCAGCAAGGATAGTTACATAGGAGAAGATAGAAGGAAATGCAGGATTTGAGAGGGGGTTTGGACAGGAGGAGGAGGATAGAGATATTAACAGAGGTGTGATCACAGGAAGTCATTCAGAAAATGGCTCAGAGGATATGGAACTAGTGGAAGAAGGCTACGATGCTGATGCAATTATGTTGGAAGAGAGGCTTCAAGGAGGCCTTTTTAGGACCAACGATGTTGTGTTTAACTCTGGAGTTTTTGATACTGTAGGGGAGGATCAGTCTGCATTGGGACTTGGTCATTTGAGTTATCAGAATAGGGGAGAGACCAGCAGAGCTGGGCAGGGACTTGAGGGAGGAAGTTTTTTCGAAAATAGGAGAAATAAAAGGAAAGCATTCTCTAAACCAGAGATGGGATACGGGAATGGAGATAGCATTTTGGTGGAAGAAGTTTACTTGTCTGATGGGAACAGTGCTAGAATTAAGAGAAACAAGAGGGGTGTTGCTGTAGAAGAAAGGTGGTTTTGGCAAATTGGACAGGATGGTGGAGAAGAAATGCAGCTAGAAGATGGCCTTGCGGAGGTTGAGCCAGATCAACCTCCTCAGGAGGAATGAAGGGACTTTCTTGGAACTGTAGGGGTCTGTCGGATCTGCTCAACCCTATAGTTACTAAAATAACAGCGCTCCTCTCTAGTTGTAGTAACTTTGATTTTATTTTTTTCGCTGAAACTAAGTGTGCTAGTGCTGAAGTTGCATCATTATCTAGGCCTTTTGGCTTTAGTTATTTTGTCGGGTCGGATGCTATGGGATCAAGCGGTGGTCTATATGTCGGTTGGAAAGTTGTAGCAGCTGAAAGAATTTGAAAGAATTTTTGAAGGAGGTAATAAAGATGAATATGATAGAATTCATGGAAAATTGAAGGAGTTCTCTAAAGTTGCTGCTATATATACTGGAGACAACGAGCTAAAGTTAGATGGGCAGCTTAAAGGGATGCATGTACTAAATATTTCTTCAATTGCGTGAAGGGGCGTCGGAGTCTTAATTTTATATATAGTATTAAACGCCAGGATGGTCGCTGGACTCAGAACTTTGAAGAGATAGGGGAGGATTTCAAGGTACATTTCAAGACTTTATTTAGGGTCAACCATCATTTGACATATTTTGAAGAGTATGCTCGAAAGAATGGGGGGTTCTTCGATATTTTGAAAGGTAGCATTAATGAAGAAGAGAAGGACAAGTTGGGCAAGAAATTCACAGCAAAGGAGGTCAGGGCGGCAGTATTCCAGCTAGGGGATTTTAAATCCCCTGGACCAAATGGTATCCCTGCTGAATTTTATAAGAAATGTTGGGCCTTTATTAAAAATGATGTAATTGAAGAAATATGTGCTTGTCTTAACTCCGGTCATGTGCTGAAAGAAACGAATAAAACCTTCATCACTCTTATTCCGAAAGGAAATTGCCCTGAGAAGGTTGATCAGTATAGACCAATTAGTTTGTGTAATGTCATTATGAAGATTATTATGAAGTGCATTGTTAATCGCATGAAGAGTTTAATGCCAAGAATAATAGGAGAATATCATAATGCTTTTGTCCTAAAAAGATTTATTCAGGATAATATTCTTATAGCCGATGAGTGTTTATATAAGCTGAGTAATCATAAGAAAGGAAGAGTGGGTGACGTTGCGTTTAAAGCCGACATGAGCAAAGCGTATGACATGATAGATTGGAATTTTCTGAGATGTGCTCTGATTAGTATGGGGTTTCCGGATAACTTTACGAAACTCATCATGAATTGCGTCACAACGGTTTCTTATAGTATTCTGATTAATGGTGAGCCATTGGAATTCTTTAAGCTCTCGTGTGGTTTAAGGCAAGGGGACCCTCTATCCCCTTATCTTTTTGTTATTTGTTCTGAAGTCTTGTCAAGAGATATGTGCAAAAGAGGAGAGAATAGAGATATAGAGATATTGTCGGGATAAAAGTGGCAAGGAATGCTCCTCCTATATCACATTTGTTCTTCGCGGATGATTCACTCTTCTTTCTTGAAGGTAAAACAGTTAATCTTAAAAAATTTCATAAGCTTTTTGCTGAGTTCTGTCGTTTGTCCGGACTAAGAATTAATAAGGAGAAATCTGCAATGGTTCTTAGTCCTAATTGTAAAATGGGCATTATTCGTGATAGTCTGAAGATGTTTCAACTAAAACCTTGTGCGAAGCTGGGTAAATATTTGGGTATTCCTGACATAAGTGACACTGGAGCTAAGAACCTGGAAGATAGGATATATGAACAGGTCCTTTTACGAATTGGTTCGTGGAAGGGTGTTCTCCTCTCCCCAGCTGGACGGTTGACCTTAATTCAGTCTGTGCTTGCCAATCTTTCCTGTTACTTTCTATTGGTTTTCAATATTCCGGTAAGTGTGGCTAATAGAGTGAATGCTCTACTAGCACATTTTTGGTGGGCTGGACTTAAAGAAGGGAGAATGGTTCACTGGAGATCTTCAAAGTATCTTAGTATGCCTAAGTTCATGGGAGGACTCGGGATTAGAAGTACTAAGATGATGAATCAAGCGTTACTCGCTAAGATCGTGTGGAGGATCATAACGAACCAGGAAAGTCAGGTCAGCAAGGTTTTCACTGCTAAATATGGGTTCATAAGGAATGTACGAGAATTTAGAGATAATAGAATAAAAGGCAATAAATCCAGAGCTTGGAAAGGGGTTCTTATAGGAAGGGAGGTACTGGAAAGCGGGTTGGGATGGAAAGTAGGTTGGCAAGGGGAGAGTAATGGTCCGAAAGTTAATATTTTCCAGGATAAATGGGTTAACGGAGGGTTCCGTTCATCAAAACTGGGATCAGTCTTGAGGAATTATTAGCTGATGATAGGGATTGGGGGCTGGATGGCATAATTTCTTTTGAGAAGAGGTGGGATTTTAATAAGATTCGACTTGCATTCTCTAAGGAGTGGTGTGATAAAATCCAGGTTATTCCCTTTCCTACGGCCTCAAGAGTAAACCGTTGTTATTGGATTAAAACAAGATCGAAGTGGAGAGTATAGTGTCAAGAGTGGATACCAAGAATTGATTCAAAAAGAGTTTGACATTGAGAAATTGATCAGAAAAGGTGGGTGTGAGTTTTCAAGATTTACGACGTTTTGTAAGAAGGTGCTTTGGAAAATTCCTAGACCAGCTAAATAGAGAATTTTTTACTGGAAGATCATTTCAACCGCGCCTGTTGGAGCTGAGAGGGAAAGGAGACAACTGACGGGACCCTATCACTGTGTGATGTGTTTTTCGGGAGATGAGGATGGGATAAGTGAAACTGAATCCCTGGATCATTTATTTAGACAATGCCCCATTAGTAGACAATTTTGGGACTCCACCCCTCTTGCAAATAAAATTCACGATAATGAAGATATGGATTTTGGGGATTGGCTTATGGAGACCACAAAGCAACTTTTTGAGAAAAATGATGATTGGAAGAAACTTTTTAATTTCATTAATGTCCTGTACAACATTGGGTTGTTCAGGAATAGTGTGGACATGGGTTTGGGTAGGCGAATGAATCTCCATATGAGAATGGATCGAATCGAAATTTAAGTCTATGTGGAGTCGCCACCGAATTTTGTGGTTATTCGGAATCATTCGAGCCCACTCTATGTCGTAGTGGGCCGTATACAAAATAGGGCCCATTTCCGATGTCAGAGTTTATTGGGCTCGTCCCTTTGCATTTGATACCGATACCGACATTATCGGATATCGTGTATTGAATGACTCTCATGCGCCAACGGTTTCGGGCATCCGGAAACCGAGGTTCTGAGTAAGGGGTGAGGGTACGTGTTGGGAAGCCCACTAAGGACACCCAACCCCGCCCGCACATTAGCGGCCTCTACTAAGAACTCGAGTGACTTACAATACGCGCGTTAGTAAAACGGGAAAATGATATGCAAAGATTATTTTTCCTAAACATGTGAATGGAATTGAAAAGGGGTTTCTAAGTCAATTTAATGCAATTAATTCTACGTCAAAGTGGAATTTTAGCATGTGGGTTCATTTTAGTAAAATAAAACAAACGATAAAAATTGACAAAGAAAACGACAAACGGTTAGTAACGATATAACGAATAATAACGGTTTGTGCAAATATTGAATTGAATTGAATGATAAACAAGATGATGCATGGTCTGAAAAGATAGTAATACACGTGATTAATTAAGCACGTGTCGACCTAGGTCGTAAAATACTATCGAGTTTTGAAAAGAAGAATGTACGACTCTCGTTTTGGTCGTGATGAGGCCACTCGATCGAGTGGTCGAAAGACTCGATCGAGTGGACCAAAAAAAAGGATTCTGATTTGATTTTTGTGATGTCACTCGATCAAGTGACTGAGGCACTCGGTCGAGTGGCACTTGTACGAACCATGTTCGCTTGCAATTTTGTTATTGATTTTGAAATCGCTTTTGATTTTTGATGAATCGTTGGTTTTACCGAATTGAGCATAAGTATTGTATGACTTATGCTCGATTCGGTTTTTTTTACGAATTATTGAATTACGTTGAATAGAATGTAAATATTTTTGAATTTACACCCGATTCTAATCTTGAATACTCCATGCATCCCATATTCGATCACTGAATCGATATGGAATACTAGAGCGAAAATATCAAATTGATTCTAGTCGTAAAAAGCAATTAACGAGACTCGAGTGCCATTGTAGGACTTTTTGACGTAAAAAGAGGCCACTCGATTGAGTCATTGAAGGACTCGACCGAGTGGGTCCATGGAAAGCGTTCTGTTCCGGATCTGGTGACCCTACTCGACCGAGTTATTGACCAACTCGGCCGAGTACGTTGCCACTCGATCGAGTCATTGCGAGACTCGACCGAGTGGAGGTCGTGCAGACCCTTCTGTCTCGGCTTTTGTGAAGTCACTCGATCGAGTGGCCTTGGCACTCGGTCGAGTGGCATCTGTGCGAACCAGAATTCGTTCGCAATTTTATTGTTTCGAGATTGATTTGAATCTTTTAAATTAACCAAGACGATATGAATATTCCTCCGCGTTTGTAGTGTCATAATTCAACCGAATTAAACGACATCTACGTTAGCATCAACGGAAAATCGAATTGGCTAAGTTGCTTGATTAGATTATTAGACTCGACATCCAATTATAGAATTGGCGTCGGGTCTAATATATCGACACTTTGCTTGAATGAAAACTTGATTCCCTCGGCTTTTCTAACATCGATAAATCCCTAAGGATTGTGATGACAGATCCGCGTCAACGGGTTTTGACCCTTAAAAAAACGTGTTTTGAAAAAGTTTTTTTTTTATAGAAAATCGATGCAAATATAAAGTAAAGAAAAACGAAAAAAAAGGAACGAGGAAAAGAAAGAGATGACGAGAGAAAGAGAAGAAAGGAAGAAAGAGAAGAAAGGAAGAAAGGGGTTTTGACACCCTCAACCTACATGTTCTTGGCTCGGATAGGCTCGTAGTCGTGGCTTAATCACGGGAGTCTCGAGGTGTATGAAGGTTGAGTTGTGGTGGCTCGGGTTCGATTCCTAAATCTAGGTTTAGGGTTTGCTAATGTGATGCTATGGTTTGATTAGGGTTGCCGAGTTGTTGTGTGTGTGTGGATGCTTAGGGTTCTTGCGGTTGCAAAAAGATGGTTGCATGTGTGTTGCATGGGGTATATATATAGACATTGCTAGGGCACCCGGTTTAGGGTTACTCGACCTAGTAGGTGGCTAACTCAGTCGAGTGGCCCATAACGCCTGCAGCCGGGCTCGAAACAGGCCCACTCGATCGAGTGGGTCGGGCACTCGATCGAGTGGCCCAACTGGGTTGCGTGAGTCCGTTGACTTTGGACCGTGAGTTGGGTTTTGTGTTTGACTTGGACTTTTGATGATGTGAGGGGTTGTTTTGTGTGTCTCGGAAACGATTTTGACCGGGGTTTACCCAATCGCAAAAAGTCGATTTTAATTCCGGTGTCGGTTTTGGCCCAAATTAGTCTTGTTTGATTGGAAACGGCCCACTGGACCTAGATTCAAGGTTGATTTTGTGAGATTTGTACTCTGTAAGTGTGTTAGCCAGCAATTAATGGATTTGAGCCCGTATCCGAGCACGTAGAAGCACGTTAGCGTCCGATCATCATCGGGTGTTTTTTGGAATCTGCCATAGACACCTGGCAGTCAAAATGCGGGTGTCTACAGAGCCTCCACTCTGACTGAGGCTTGGACAAGGCGAAAGTCAGAGTAGCTACCAAGCCCGTTAAGACCTGGTAGACTTCCGATCAGGTCGTTTATAGTCCATTAGACTTGCGTGAAGGGCTCGCCAGCCATAAGATAGGAGTCATACCTGAGCTGCTGATAATACCTCCGTGGGAAATCGGACTTGTCGCATAAGTCCTGGGTGTGCTTGTGTGTTGGCCCATCCCGTGCTATCCCGGAAAATGCCATTGGGGAGATTTGATGACTTGTATGTCTTTGCTTGAGTCGTACCTGTATAAGTTACATGAAACGCATGCAACACGTAGGTAGTAAAATGACTCGTGCTGGGGAAAATGATTTTTTTGAATTTTTGAAAACTCGAATTTTTGAATTTTTTTGAAATTTTGAAATTTGGCAATTTGGAAATTTTGAAAGAATTGACTCTTAAAGAAATTAGGAAAGTTCGGGATGGATATTTCCATGCTAGTATCGGGACTAGGCTTGTGGGTTGATTCCGTTTTGGAATTAGGAAACTTTTCCTAAAAGTGATATGGAAAGAGGTTTGCAAGGCTAATGCTATATATACCCCCCTCTTGCTTTTGATCTTCTTCATAATCCCATCACAAGAAAATCTCTTTATTTCCCTAAGGCAAAAAGAAAGTCTCTTTATCCTCTCAAGAAATCCAGCATGGGAATCGACAGGTTGAGTGCTATGTTGCATGCATGGTCCCGACAATTTAGGGATGCTGATAGGGTGGTTTTGAACCAGACGGGTATAACTCAGCTGTATCCGTTCCGTTAGATGGTGGTTGATCGCTATTTCCTGGATGCATGCTTGGCTTACTGGGACGACATATATCATGTCTTTGCTTTTCCCCGGGGCGAAGTCTGCCCTTTACCTGAGGAGATTGCAGCTGTAGGAGGATGGAACCCAATGCTCCGCCCTGCTGTCCCGTATTCAGTTTATGACTTGAGGAGGAAGCTTCGAGAGTTCTTGGGCCTCTCCCATAACGAGGTATCTCGAATGGCCCAGGATGACAACACGGTTTCCTTGATCGATCTGGCCGAGAAGTTCATGAACCCACACGATGTCCGGGTGAGGTCAATCCATAGCCGTAGGGCTTTTTCCTTTTGCATGCTCCATGTATATGCCTTTGAGGGCCACATGGATTTATTGTCTTGTATGGGTCATATCCGTCTATTAACCGTGGTTGATTTAATGGAGACGGAGCATAGCCCGGCTTGGCTAATTACGGGCGAAATAATCCAAGGTTTGGACAATCGCAAGAGGGATCCATCCGTTCGTTTCACCGGAAGCACCCGTTTGCTGCAAGTATGTCGGATTTTTTTTATTTTTCCTTGATTTCTCAATTTTTTGAACCTCTTCGAAGATTTGGCTGCTGTAGTGGGCACTCGATCGAGTCACCCTGGCACTCGATCGAGTGCCTTCGATAAAACCCTTCTGATTTGTTTTCAGAGGTGCCACTCGATCGAGTCACCCTGGCACTCGATCGAGTGCCCTTAGGCGGATGTCTATTTCGACTCGGGAACTCACGCTTTTGTTTCATCTTGCAGATTTGGCTATAAGAGAGGCTATCTGTGATAGATCCTCCGCTTGACGCGAGCAACTACCGCCATAACCAGGTGATGACGAGGAGGCGAGCCATTTACTTTTCCCGTCAAATTAGTCAGAAGTATTGGGACGAAGTGCTATCAATCCATGGTGGGCGGCTAGTTCGATGGGTCATGCCGTGGTGGCCCATCTTCGTTTGGACCGGCTTGGATCCAAGGGACAGAGCTCGTTACCAAGTAATCTTATCTTTTAGGCAGACGGTTCATCTCTACCCGGATCGCATACTAAGGCAGTACGGACGAGCTCAACGGATACCAGAAATTGAAGCAGTTGTGAGTGACCCTACCCAACTGACTGATGTGATGTGCGATACTTGGGCGCAACGATGGTATACCCGGCACACTTGGCCCGTTTCCAAGTCTCGTCACTCGATCTGGGTTTCAGACTTTTATACAAAGTGGACCAAAGCAGGTGATGCCAAGGCCGAGCTGCTTTGAAGGTTGACGAAGCCTTTGACCTGCTGGGAAGGGAGCAAGCTAAAGACAACAGGGGGTTTTTTTATGAAGGAGACACTCCGGCTACCCTAGTTCGTCTAATGTCCAGTCAGAAAAAGAAGACTAAGACTCGAGCTGGAGGGTCTAGTGCTGAAGGTGCTTGGGGGAAGGTGAGCCCCCAGACGGACTTGGAAAGGAGACTGGGCCCTAGACTAGCCGTGCAGGACCAACTTGGCCCACGGGATAGGCTACCCGAGCATGTGCGAGCCCGACTTGGGCTGAAGATTGTGGTTGAAGACCCGTCGTCATAGAAACGGGTTCGTGCTAAAGAGGTTCCTCTTTTGATTAGGGAACGCTCATCCCCACCTCGGCGACCTCGGGCTCCACGCGACCCGAAGGACAAGGGAAAGGGGAAGATGCCCGTATATTAGTCTCCCTATTTTATTATTCGAATATTACTATTACTTTTTTGGTGTGATTTTTGTGTTGTTTGCCGATTTAAGCGTTTTTTTTTTTTTTTTTTTTTGTAATTCCCAAGTTTATCGAGATATTAATAAAAGACGTATTATTTGAATACCGTTCCCGTCTTTTCGTTATTGCAGTGGTTGTACCCTTTTGAGGGGTTGCCTACGTATCCACAATTAGTGGAATCAAACCAAACGTAGTTCGAAACTTTGATTTGATTGATATCTTTTTACAATTTTCGAAATACATCAAGATTATTAATTCGAGATGTGCGACGGTAGAATAATTAATTCTAACTCATTGACTTGTCTAGAATTTTGAAAATTTATAAAAAGACAAAGTTTTATAAATTTTTTGCAAATAACATTGAGATTGGGGGTTTATGGGTAATAGAGCTTCAGCTAGTCCAAGTTGGTCGGGTTGACGAACTCGTTACCGTCCAGGTCCGTCAGCATCACCGCTCCTCCTGATAGGATTTTCTTGACTAAGTATGGCCCAGCCCAATTGGGTTTGAATTTTCCCCTTGGGTCAACCGGAAGTAAGGCACGAACCGATTTTAGGACCAAGTCTCCTTCTTTGCTGTTCCTGGGCCTAACCCTTTTGTTGAAAGCCCATCGGATTCTCTTTTGATATACTTGAATATTATTGAGGGCCCGGGATCGCCGTTCGTCTAAAAGGACTAGCGAATCGTATCGGGCTTGGACCCAATCTGCCTCGGGTACTTGGCTTTCATATAAAATCCTGAGGGATGGCACCTCTAGCTCGACCGGTTGGACTGCTTCCATTCCATATGTCAGGTAATATGGAGTTGCTCCGGTTGCGGTGCGAATTGAAGTTCGGTATCCCCATAGGGTGAAGGGTATTTTGTCGGGCCACTTCAGATAATTCTCAGCCATCTTTTTTAGTATGGTGACAATTGTTTTGTTGGCCGCCTCTACCGCTCCATTTGTTTGGGGTCGGTAAGGTGAAGATGTATGCCTCTGAATTTTGTATTTCGCCAGCAATGCGGTAGTTTCAGCTTGAAAGTGGGTCCCGTGATCACTAATAAATTCGTGTGGGATCCCATACCGGCATATGATCTTATTTTGGATGAATTTGGCCACGTGCTTGGCGTTCAAGACACGGCATGACTCAGCTTCGACCCATTTGGTGAAGTAGTCGATGGCCACCAAAATGAAGCAATGACCTCCCGTCCCGGAGGGATGCACCTTTCCGATTATGTCAATACCCCATGTCGGAAACGGCCATGGTGATGTCATGGTATATAATAGAGAAGATGGCATATGCTGTACATTACCAAAGATCTGACAGTTATGGCAGTGCTTGACATATAACTGGCAGTCTGTTTCCATGGTGTTCCAGTAATACCCGAGCCTCATGATTTTGCGGGATAGCATATGGGCGTTCATATGCGGACCGTTTTCACCGTCGTGGACCTCGGCCATGACCTTTTCGGCCTGTATTTTGTCGATGCATAGGAGGAGAGCCCCATGTGCCGTCTTTTTGTACAATTGCCCGTCATCAGTACGAACAAATTGGGTCGCCAACCTTCGCAAGGCCTTTTTGGCCCGATTTTCAGCTTCCGGGGGATATTCTCCCGTTGTCAGGTAAGTTAGGACGGCTTGATACCAAGATTCGGGGTCAGTTATCTCGATATCTTGAATGGCATGGATGTATGCCGGCTCGGACCGCCTTTCAACAAAGATTGGCATGCTGGTCAGGTGATCCGGGATGTTCATTAAAGATGCTAATTTGGAAAGTGCATCTGCAAACTGATTTTCCTCTCGGGGCAGGTAGATATATTCTACCTTTTGGAATTGTTTCTCTAGAACCCGTACTCGTGCTTGGTAAGCCACGAGATTGGCGTTCCGAGTTCTCCATTTTTGGAGCACTTGATTGATGACCAATGACGAATCACCGTGGACCCGGAGGTTTATTACCCCTAAATCAGCGGCGGCTTGCAACCCGTGAATGCATGCTTCGTATTCGGCTGCGTTGTTGGTCACGTCGAAGTCCAACTTGATGGATAAGAGAGTGTGTTCCCCTCGGGGTGAGATTAACAGAATTCCGACCCCAAATCTTCGGAAGTTGGATGCCCCGTCAAAATACAAATCCCATGTCTCGGTATCGGTATGGAATATGTCTTCATCAGGAAAGGCCCATGTATCAGTGTGGCCTTCTTCGGATATTGGGCTGTCAGCGAGGAACTCGGCAACTACCCGGCCCTTGATGGCTTTTAATGGTACAAACTTGAGGTCGAACTCAGATAACATTAAAGTCCATCTTGACATCCTACCGTTGAGGATGGGCTTCTCGAATAAGTACTTGATAGGATCCATTTTGGATAAAAAATGTACCTCGTGGCTAATATGTAATGTCGGAGCTTTTTAGTGGCCCAAACCAATGCTAGGCACGTCTTCTCGAGCATCGTGTACTTGCATTCGTATTCGAGGAACTTTTTACTGATGTAGTAAATAGCCCGTTCTTCTGTTTCGACTGTCTGGGCCAGCATAGCCCCCATGGCTGTCTCGGTCGTCGTTAGGTATAACGACAGAGGCAAACCGTGTTGAGGTGGCATTAGTACCGGCAGAGCAGACAGAATCTCCTTGATTTTGTCAAAAGCCGTTTGACATTTTTCGTCCCATAGTACCCGGTCTCCGATCTTCAGTTTCTTGAAAATGGGCTCACATACCATGGTTAGTTTTGAAATGAACCGGCTGATGTATTGGACTTTCCCGAGAAACCCCCTTATTTCCTTTTCGGTCTTGGGTGAATGCATCTCGGTAATGGCTTTGATTTTAGTTGGGTCGACCTCGATGCCGCGTTGGCTAACGATATGGCCCAATAATTTGCCCGACGTTACCCCAAAACTGCATTTTTGTGGGTTCAGTCTCATGTTGTACTTACGTAGCCGAGTGAAGAACTTTCTTAGGGCCGTGATGTGCCCGTTTCGGTCCTTGGATTTGACGATCATATCGTCCACATAGACTTCCACTTCCTTATGCATCATGTCGTGTAATAAGGTGGTGGCGGTCCGTTGATAAGTGGCCTCGGCGTTGATAAGCCCAAATGGCATGACGGTGTAACAGTAAGTACCCGATGGTGTAATGAAGGTGGTCTTACTCATATCCTCTTCTGCCATTTTAATTTGATTGTATCCGGCATACCCGTCCATAAATGATAGAAGGGCATGATCGGCCGTGTTATCCACCAATATGTCGATGTGTGGTAACGGAAAATCGTCTTTTGGGCTGGCCTTGTTTAGGTCCCGGAAGTCCACGCATACTCGCACCTTGCCGTCCTTCTTGGGTACCGGCACGATGTTTGCAACCCAATCTGGATATTCAGACACTTGTATAAAACCCGCTTTGAATTGTTTATCGACCTCTTCCTTGACTTTAAGAGACCATTCGGGCTTCATTCTTCTGAGCTTCTGTTTTACCGGTTTGCACCCATCTTTGATGGGTATTCGGTGTTCTGCTATTTCTTGATCTATTCCCGGCAAGTCCTTGTAGGACCATGCAAATACGTCTTTAAATTCTAGGAGGAGGTCTGTGAATTGTTTTCTCTCCTCTGGATCTAAAGATAGGTCCAACTTAAGCATCTGGGGCTCTAAAGTGGTTCCCACGTTGATGGACTCGGTTTCTTCGATTACCGGATCTCGGGACTCCCTTTGTTCGAGCTGCTCGATTAGATGCGGAGGCAGAGGTACCTGTTCGTCGGGTTTCTCAATGTTATTGCATCTAAAATTTTTGAGAAATTTTTGGAAATAAGATAAGTCGTAAGCAGAACGGTTTTCGATATTATTATTAATAGTAAATTTTGAGAAAAGCTCAAATAGAGCGGCCATCTGATCGTTGGTCAGTGGCGGGATAAGGAGAGGTCTTGGGACAGGCCCCGAGACCTCAGTGGCTAAGGGAAGAGGGGTTACAGACTCGACTCCAGCACAAGACCCTCTAAACCTGGACTCAGACTCAGACTCCGACTCTGACTCAGACTCGGACTCAGACTCGGTATCCGGCATGTCTCCCTCGCCGGTGGTCAGCTTGTAGACCCGTCCTTGACCGTCGGTCCATTTTATGGTCTTCCTCCAAGCCCTTGTCTCGGTGTTGGCACCGACCTCGGTGATTAGCTTGGTTGGGTCGAACCGATCCCTGCGGAGGATCAAGTTTACCAAGTCATCTTTTGGAGCAGGGACGGTCTTGTCTTCTCCAAATAAGAGCCCCAGCACGGGCTCGGAGTTGTTTTCACTTTTCTCGGACTCATCCTGGATAATGGTGAATATATCATCGGGTATATAGTTGCATTCCCGAGCCGTTTTGGTCTCGGTATATGTGATGATGGGTTGGTAGAGGCCCACTTGAATAGCTCCGAAGACTGGAGTGACGAATTTGATTGCATCGGGCCGGCCCCCATTCTCCGAGCTTATAGTATATCCCAATCCGAGTTGGGACTCTCCATTGTCTAGGACTTCGATAACCTTTCCCGCCGGAAGGTACGACCTTGAAGTGGCTCCGGGTAGGAAACCCAGATTTTGTAGCATCGTGTCGATGCTAGGGGCGAAGTAAGGCTTGAAGAGATATTCCTCTTCGATCATACCCATGAAATCGAATCCTCGTGGTTCGGCCCGACTTGTGGCATTACAGCTAGCCACGGTCATCGGGGTCGCCTCCAATGTGATGATACCGTCTTTAAGTGACATCTTGACTTTTCGGTGGAGCGTGGAGGACACGGCCTTGACTGCATGGATCCAAGGCCTTCCCAGGAGCAGATTAAAAGACGAGGTGACATCGATCACCTGAAATTCCAACTCCTTTTCGATTGGGCCTGTTATGATCTTCAATTTAACGGCCCCGGCGACTGGTTTTGGGCTTCCGTCGAAAGCCTGAATAGTTTGTGCTGTCGGGAGATAGTCGGCATCAGTGATGCCGAGGGCCTTGGCAGTCCTTAGAGGTAGGACGTTCACGGCTGATCCATCGTCGATAAGGGTCATCGGGAGGTACTTACCCTTGCAAATGACCGTGATGTATAGGGCCAGATTGTGATTGGGCCCAAATGGCGGCAGATCAGATTCAGCGAAGGTTATGAGTGGGTCTTCGTTCTTGGACTTGCCCTTGAGGTAGGGCATGATAGTAGCTACCATTTCAGCAGGGGTAGCTTGTGAATCGACCTTGATTTCATCGAGAGCCTTAGTCAGTGCTTCTCGATGTGCTTGTGAGCTAACCAATAGTTGCCATATAGTTAGATCAGTTTGAACCCTCTTTAGTTGTTGGACTAGGGCTGTGTCGTTGTTAGGCTCTTCGAGGGTAGACCCCGTCCTGGCAGGTTCAGTGACGGGGGTTGGAGTGGCGCGCCCAGCAGTGGCGAGGTGGTTGGTAGCCAAGGCCTTGGACTTGGCTTTTCGGACCTCTTCAAGGGTAATGGGGACAGTTTCCCCTTTGGCCAGGTACACGTCGTCCTCGTCATCGAACCATATCCCATTGACTTGTGGGATAAAAGGAGAAATGAGGTGAGAACAATCGATTACTTCTCCCGTGAATATTGCATGGGCGCTGAACGGATTTTCTTTGTTGCTCGGTTTGTCTCCGGGCAACGGGATTTTTCCGCTCTCGATAAGATCTTGGATTAGATGCTTTAATCTCCAAGATTTCTCAGTATCATGTCCGTTACCTCGGTGATACTGACAGTAGGCTTGGGCATTATAAGTTTTGGGCCTCTTCTCTACCGGAGGCTCTGCAGTTGGGCCTATTGGTTGGATCAGGCCCTTCGAAGATAGCCTTTGTAAGGCATAAGTATAGGTAGTCCCTATATCTGTGAATACCCGATTTGGTGTATTCTTTTTGGATGAGGTGTCGAGCAGATTTACCTCGTCGAAGATGCTGCGAGTTGCAGCTGCAGAAACGGGCTTGTTCGTGGATGAACTAGCCCCTTGATAGCCCTTGGTAGAGGCCTTAGTCAGGCTCTCTAGTCTCAAGTCATCCTTGATTCTCGTGCCCATTTCAGTAAGGACAGCAAAGTTTGGGATGATAGCATACCGGAGGTGGACCCGGTAGGATGGGAGGAGGTTTTTGACGAAAGCTTCCACTAGGGCTTCTCGCCGGGCTTGTCGACCAGCTTTACACTCTCGGCCCGCCATCTTTGCAAATATTTTGTGAACCCTTCTTTGGGTTCTTGGGCCATTACCTCCAGAGTACGCATTGTAGTCTGGATTTCAGTGTTATCGGCGTAGTTCCGAGCAAATTCGGTCGCCACATCGTCCCAAGTCTTGTATTTCTTGGGATCGAGCCTGTAGAACCAGGCCTTAGGATGCTTCTCCAGGGAGGAAGGGAATAAATGCTTGAACATGGTGGACTTTAACCCTTTGACCGCCATGAAGTCTTTGAAAGCCCGGATGTGGTGGACCGGGTCTTCGGTACCATCAAACATAGGAATTCCCGTCAAGTTGAGGTTGGCCGGTAGCTCGTCATTCAAGGGCGAATAAGTACGAGCATTTTCAGTGTGGATCGAGTTGTTCGTTGATAGGTGAACTTGTTCCTCGAGCCTGCGGACAACACTGATCAATTCGCTTATGGGCCCAATGGGCTCAGCTCCTTCGGTAGGGACCGTCTTCTCTACGGTGCTCAGGCGGTGGATAAAGTCGCTTGATTGGCCTGGATGGCGATCAGTTGAGTTTCGATCTTGGCGAGAGAGTCTTTCAATTCGTCCATCTTGCGTTGGCGTCTAGTCTCGGGTGGCCTGTCTGTAAGAACACCGCGTGATCAGAAACTAGCCCAGAAATCCCGAAATAGAAAGTACATCCCGAACAAAACTAAAAGGGAAATGACTCGGAAAAGGACACCTAGACGGGCGACTTGTGAAGTGTGGGCCTTCCTTAGGATTCGGCGGGTGGGCCTAGTCCTGTTCGAAGGAAGGTTCACGTGAGACATCCCCATACTTTGGACTCGATTGTGTAGACGGGCCCTCCTTTGCAGGAGTATGTCCTACGTAGGTGGGCCTTGCCTTAGTCTAATAAGGCCGACTGGGGTAGGGAAGAAACTCGTGATGTAAGATCGACAGAGTTTCGACGCTAAAGATCTTGACGACTTAAGACACGACCCGAAACTGCTAAATACGGGAAGTCCTAAGAAGAGGAAGGTTTTGAAAATTGATTGTTTTTGGAAAGTCCGAGAGAACTCGGTTGAGGGCCCAATTTTCGAAAAAAAACGAAAAGGGTCTTGGGCCACGGGTTTTGAAAGTTCGAAATGATTTTCGAGTTTTGAATTGGGCAGCATACCGTCTAGAAAATAGGCTATTTTGAGTAAAAATCATAAGTCCTAAATTCGGTATGTGTCCCGGGTTTTGAAATTGAATAGTTTGAAAAAGATGCAATCTTTGAAAAAAAGACAGTTTTTTTGAAAATGACTCGGAAACCAAGTAGCACGTAGTCACACAAGCATTATAACGACGCCATGTATGCTCTATACTAAGTCTCGGTCGGTCTATAGAGGGTCTATACCAGTGCACATAGTCTAGACGTTGATCGGGACGGACTTCCTAAGTCGAGTTGATCTTAGAACATGCCGCGAAACCCACTCGAATAGACTATGGACACCTTTTGACATATCCATATTGGAGTACATCAACGGTATAGTGGGACGTCAGTCGCGAGTACCGGCCCGGGAAAATATGGGTTATGCATGAACCGTAAAACTAAAACGCGTATTGTATTTGTCAAACGATTTCTATTCGAGTCTCACCCTGAGGATGCCGATGGTAAGTCACACATCAGTTAATCCCCAGCGGAGTCGCCAAATTGTGGACATGACGTAGGTCCACCCCAACGCGGCCACGCGCGGGTTTGGGTAGGCGAATGAATCTCCATATGAGAATGGATCGAATCGAAATTTAGGTCTATGTGGAGTCGCCACCGAATTTTGTGGTTATTCGGAACCATTCGAGCCCACTCTATGTCGTAGTGGGCCGTATACAAAATACGGCCCATTTTCGATGTCAGAGTTTATTGGGCTCGTCCCTTTGCATTTGATACCGATACCGACATTATCGGATATCGTGTATTGAATGACTCTCATGCGCCAACGGTTTCGGGCATCCGGAAACCGAGGTTCTGAGTAAGGGGTGAGGGTACGTGTTGGGAAGCCCACTAAGGACACCCAACCCCGCCCGCACATTAGCGGCCTCTACTAAGAACTCGAGTGACTTACAATACGCGCGTTAGTAAAACGGGAAAATGATATGCAAAGATTATTTTCCCTAAACATGTGAATGGAATTGAAAAGGGGTTTCTAAGTCACTTTAATGCAATTAATTCTACGTCAAAGTGGAATTTTAGCATGTGGGTTCATTTTAGTAAAATAAAACAAACGTTAAAAATTGACAAAGGAAACGACAAACGGTTAGTAACGATATAACGAATAATAACGGTTTGTGCAAATATTGAATTGAATTGAATGATAAACAAGATGATGCATGGTTTGAAAAGATAGTAATACACGTGATTAATTAAGCACGTGTCGACCTAGGTCGTAAAATACTATCGAGTTTTGAAAAGAAGAATGTACGACTCTCGTTTTGGTCGTGATGAGGCCACTCGATCGAGTGGTCGAAAGACTCGATCGAGTTGACCCAAAAAAAAGGATTCTGATTTGATTTTTGTGATGTCACTCGATCGAGTGACTGAGGCACTCGGTCGAGTGGCACCTGTACGAACCATGTTCGCTTGCAATTTTGTTATTGATTTTGAAATCGCTTTTGATTTTTGATGAATCGTTGGTTTTACCGAATTGAGCATAAGTATTGTATGACTTATGCTCGATTCGGGTTTTTTACGAATTATTGAATTACGTTGAATAGAATGTAAATATTGTTGAATTTACACCCGATTCTAATCTTGAATACTCCATGCATCCCATATTCGATCACTGAATCGATATGGAATACTAGAGCGAAAATATCAAATTGATTCTAGTCGTAAAAAGCAATTAACGAGACTCGAGTGCCATTGTAGGACTTTTTGACGTAAAAAGAGGCCACTCGATTGAGTCATTGAAGGACTCGACCGAGTGGGTCCTTGGAAAGCGTTCTGTCCCGGATCTGGTGACCCTACTCGACCGAGTTATTGACCAACTCGGCCGAGTACGTTGCCACTCGATCGAGTCATTGCGAGACTCGACCGAGTGGAGGTCGTGCAGACCCTTCTGTCTCGGCTTTTGTGAAGTCACTCGATCGAGTGGCCTTGGCACTCGGTCGAGTGGCATCTGTGCGAACCAGAATTCGTTCGCAATTTTATTGTTTCGAGATTGATTTGAATCTTTTAAATTAACCAAGACGATATGAATATTCCTCCGCGTTTGTAGTGTCATAATTCAACCGAATTAAACGACATCTACGTTAGCATCAACGGAAAATCGAATTGGCTAAGTTGCTTGATTAGATTATTAGACTCGACATCCAATTATAGAATTGGCGTCGGGTCTAATATATCGACACTTTGCTTGAATGAAAACTTGATTCCCTCGGCTTTTCTGACATCGATAAATCCCTAAGGATTGTGATGACAGATCCGCGTCAACGGGTTTTGACCCTTAAAAAAACGTGTTTTGAAAAAGGTTTTTTTTATAGAAAATCGATGCAAATATAAAGTAAAGAAAAACGAAAAAAAAAAAAAAAAAAAAAGGAACGTGGAAAAGAAAGAGATGACGAGAGAAAGAGAAGAAAGGAAGAAAGGGGTTTTGACACCCTCAACCTACATGTTCTTGGCTCGGATAGGCTCGTAGTCGTGGCTTAATCACGGGAGTCTCGAGGTGTATGAAGGTTGAGTTGTGGTGGCTCGGGTTCGATTCCTAAATCTAGGTTTAGGGTTTGCTAATGTGATGCTATGGTTTGATTAGGGTTGCCGAGTTGTTGTGTGTGTGTGGATGCTTAGGGTTCTTGCGGTTGCAAAAAGATGGTTGCATGTGTGTTGCATGGGGTGTATATATAGACATTGCTAGGGCACCCGGTTTAGGGTTACTCGACCTAGTAGGTGGCTAACTCAGTCGAGTGGCCCATAACGCCTGCAGCCGGGCTCGAAACAGGCCCACTCGATCGAGTGGGTCGGGCACTCGATCGAGTGGCCCAACTGGGTTGCGTGAGTCCGTTGACTTTGGACCGTGAGTTGGGTTTTGTGTTTGACTTGGACTTTTGATGATGTGAGGGGTTGTTTTGTGTGTCTCGGAAACGATTTTGATCGGGGTTTACCCAATCGCAAAAAGTCGATTTTAATTCCGGTGTCGGTTTTGGCCCAAATTAGTCTTGTTTGATTGGAAACGGCCCACTGGACCTGGATTCGAGGTTGATTTTGTGAGATTTGTACTCTATAAGTGTGTTAGCCAGAAATTAATGGATTTGAGCCCGTATCCGAGCGCGTAGAAGCACGTTAGCGTCCGATCATCATCGGGTGTTTTTTGGAAACTGCCATAGACACCTGGCAGTCAAAATGCGGGTGTCTACAAATAGTATTATGTTTGAAAGATCTAATAATGATATATGTGGGTTATTGACAAGATATAAAGATTCGCTTAAGGATCTTGATTATTTTTGGGAAGATATGAAGACTAGGAGAGAAAAGGATAAGGAAGCTATCAGAAGGAGGGGAGTTTCTGACAAGGAAGCTGTTAGGAACTGGATTACAGAATCTAAAGATTTCTGGATCATAATGCAGGTACAGGAATCTTCTAGTTGTATTACCAATGTGATGAGCGTAGATGCGGGGTGGAGGACTTCAGGGGAAGCGTCAACAGGATTGGTCATTGTGGATAGTAATGGAAACAGGTCTAGCTGTGGGAAGGCCAGGTTTAGGGCGGAATCAGCACTTCAAGCAGAAATGATGGCTATGATTAAAGTTATCCGGTGGGCAAAAAGAAATGGATTTCTACATATTACTATCCAAAGTGATTGTTTGATACTCGTGTATCAACTTGCAGAAGTCGAAGACCCTCATCACTGTACGAGGGACCTGTTGCAGGAATTGTATTTTGAAGCAGCTTCGTTTCACTGTTGTTCTATTAGATTTATACCTCGAAACCTTAATCACTACGCACATAACCTTGCTGCATCGGTTATGAGTAGTCGTTAAGGAAGTTTGTATTAGCTGGCAAAAAAAAATACAATGTACTCCTTTTCAAGTATCAACCAAAAAAGAGACGGAATTCCACAAAATATCCCATATATAGAGATATATATCCTGAAATAAGTCATAATTACATTAGAAGCGTAAACTATCCCAAAAAAAATTATTATTCACTTTGTAAACATAAATAGGCCCAAAAATATGGCAAGATGTGTCAAAAAAGAACATATACTTCAAATAATATGGCAAGAGTATATATATGTGTGTGTGTGTGTGTGTGTGTGTGTGTGTGTGTGTGTGTGTGTGTGTGTGTGTGTGTGTGTGTGTGTGTGTGTGTGTGTGTGTTTGCACGCACGCGCGCCAAGATGTGTAACCATTTCATATATGCTAAGACGTATATGCTTAAAAAAAATGAGTATTCACTTTATAATCAATCATCCTCATCTTCTACTTCTTTGTGCTTGAGAACAAACGTAATTCACATCTCTCGTAGCTCGTCAATCATTTCTTGTGTATACGATTTCGGTGTATCTTTAAAATACTACAACAACAAAAAAATCCACATTAGGCTCATACACTTGGAAAAGCATTATATGGAGTATAAATATTGTAGACACCCACATTTGTCTGCTAGGTGTCTATAGCAGTTTCCAAAAAAACACCTGATGATGATCGGACGCGAATGTGCTTTTACGCGCTCGGATATGGGCTCAAAATCGTTAGTTTCTAGCTTGGGCTTTTTACGGAATACAAAATCTCACCAAACCGACCCCAAATTCAAGCCCAGTGGGTCGTTTCCAGTCAAATAAGACTAATTTGGGTCAAAATCGAGACCAGGGGCAAAACCGTCTTTTAGCGACCGAGTCAAACCCCGGTCAAAGGCGTTTCCGAGCGTTAAAATCTGTCACGCAGCTTTGGAAATCTGATTCAGAGTCAAATACTCCACAAATATCAGCCATAAGGAAGAATCAAGCAACAAAACAAACTCGTTAGAGATAAGATTCTACTCCCTCCGATTTTTATCTATCTTCCCTGTTTCTTTACTGGGCTGAAACATCATTTCTTCCCCATTTCTATTTTGGGCCATCAACATGTGGTCTAAAATCACCCTTACATTTCTCTCTTTTCCTTCTTTTATTTTGAACCACACATTCCTACACCCTTATTTTCTTCCCCAAAACCAAAGGGGAAGATAATAAAAAATCGGAGGGAGTATCTCTAAGAAGACTCGTACCCGGCCCACACCCACTCGATCGAGTAGGCTCATAAAACCCACCAAAACCGGGGTCAGACCGGGCACTCGATCGAGTGTCATGCACCACTCGATCGAGTGGCCCCTTTTCCAGCTAAAATCAGATTCTTTTTCTACCTAAAGTAGGAATCCTTTCTTATCCAAACCGGGTGTTTCCTCCCATCTACAACCGGTTTTTCTTATCCAAAGTAGGTTTCTTCTCATCCAAGACTACTACCTTTCCTAGCCAAAGTCGGGAACCTCTCCTATATATACACCCCTTGGCAACACACAGTTCAAAAAAGACAATTCACAACACAATTTACGACAATACACAACAATTCACAACCCCGAAATTTCAGCAACCTTTAGCAAACCCGAGATCAAAACTCGGCAAAGACCCGAGAGCAAAGCTCATCAAATCCCTTCCCAATTATACACACCATAACTCTCCTATATACATCTCAACGCTCCCGTGCCTAGGCCACTACTATACGAGTCTGTTTTCGAGATAATTAAGCATGTAGGTTGAGGGTGTTACAAAATCCCGACTTCTCCCTTTTCTTCTCTTTCTCTCGTCCGTCCGTTTCTATTTTCGGGTCATCGTTGCGTCTTTTTTTTATTTCCTTTCTTTTTTTCCTCATTTCTAATATCAATATTATCGCTACTACTATCTAATTTACATAAAAACGATCGTTCTTAAGATGCGATATCGACTTTATAGTCGAATGTCATGTCTAAAAGAATTAGTCAATAAATCAAACTAGTACAAACTCGTTGATGCAAAGATAATCGTTACATAGTCCGAAAGGACTAATTACGACATTGCAAAGCAGAGAGAATTATTTCGTCTTAATACAATCAAAAACGATTTACAAACGGCTTTTTCAAAATCCACTCTAGATATCCGATAGTGATTCCATAATCAAATATCGGATATGAGGAGTATCGAAAATTCAAGTCGAGTACGGATCATGTCATATTTTTACGCGACTTAGCAAAATTATCGATTTTCAACAAATTAAAAGGCAATTTCGAGATTCATGCCAAATTGCGAAACGAACTATAGTTCGTACAGGGGGCACTCGATCGAGTGCCTAGCCCACTCGATCGAGTGGCACCCCAAAAACCGAGGTAGAAGGTCTTTCTGAAGACCACTCGATTGAGTGGCACTTCAAATTTTGGGCAGAAGCTTTTTTCGAGGTCCACTCAGTCGAGTCCCTCAATGACTCGATCGAGTGGCCTTTATCACGTCAAATCGTGAGCCCTCAACATGCGTCAAGCCTTATTGAATATTTTTATGACTTCGGTCAACACGTGTCAAGTCAATCACGTGTCCTATCACTTTCCAAAACCGTGCATCATGTCGTCTACGTCATTCTATATCATTCTAATCTATTTGCAAACCGTTATCATCGTTACTAACTTGATTGTTCATGTTTTAGCGATTTATTTTCGTTGTTTTTTTTATTGTACTAAAACGAACCTCGCATGCTAAATACAACTTTGACGTTAATTTAGATGCATTAAATCGACATAGCAACTTATTCAAATCTTTGCATGTTTAGGCAAAACACTGTTTGCATATCATTCAATCGAATTACTAACGCACGTATTCTAAAATCAAGCGATATCTTAGTAGAGGTCGCTAAGTGCGGGCGGGGTTGGGTGTTCTTTGTGAAATCCCCAACACGTACCCTCACCCCCTTACTCAGGACCTCGGTTTCCGGATGTCCGAAACCGTTGGCGCACAAGAGTCATTCAATACACGGTATCCGATAATGTCGGTATCGCAATGCAAAGGGACGAACCCCATAAACTCTGAAATCTGAATGGGCCGTACTTTGTGCATGGCCCACCAAGATATAGAGTGGGTTTGAATGGGCCCGAACTCCCACAAAGTTCGGTGGCGACTCAATTTAGATTTAAATTTCAATTCGAGATCCATCTCACATGAGATTCATTCGCCTCCCCAAACCCGCGCGTGGCCGCGTCGGGGTGGACCTATATTGTAACAACCCTAAATTTTCGCAATCAAAATAATAACCCCAAAAACGGAAAACTCAAAGCTGTTACTCCACACTTAGCTTTACGGAGCCAAGTGCAAGGAAAAGATAATTAATAAATAAATAAAAATAGGAATCGGATAGCTAATTAAATTGAAAACGTTGCAGCGGAAGTCTTAAGTCTTACAAAATCCAAAACGGTTTAAAACAATAGCAACCCAATAAATCCAATAATAATGTAAATAGGTTGTAGTCAAAGTTAAATATAAAAGTCCTTCCTCGCTCAGCATAACCCGATACCAGAATGCACCCATGCAGCAATTCAAGTGTACCTATCAGCTGTACCCAAAAATATAAATAGGTACAGGTTCCAGCAGGGGAACGACCCAAAACAAAAGGACGTCAGCAAAGCTGAGTAAAAAAAAATAATAATAAAATAAATCGTAAAATAATAATAATAATAATAATAATAATAATAATAATAATAATAATTTATAGTAAACTGAAATCGGAGTTGAAATCACCGTTTAAGTACCAAAATAGTACCAATATGTGAGTCGTGTCACAAAGTTCAATATCCAAACATTACGAGTATTATAAAAATATTTACGATCGACGAAATAATTTACAAAACCGTTATAAAATATATTTTGATCCGAACATGCTCTTTACTTAAAAGTGAAAAGGGTAAACGTCCTTACCTCTCAAGACGGTCAAAACTCAGCTAATATTATTCCAAGAATTTCTTCTCCTTGAACCCACAAGCTACAAATAATACAAATGGTTTAATAACTTAATCTAACCAATTCATATAGTTACCATCCTAATCTATTAGGAGTATCAATTAGAAGTCTCTCAAGACTTATAATAAAGATTGTCATTTCATAATTACAACTTACACCCACGATTAGCCTTAAACGTAATGCGGTAAGTGATTAGGCATTTGACTTAAGTTAATCTAAACCCATTACGTACACTGTACACCTACTCCTTAATACTCTTATCAACACACAAAATCTACCATCCAACTAACACTTATTTCCATTATTCATACTCTCAATACTAGCTATCATCCAAAATTACTCACTCCCCTTTCAGGAATCACTCAAACACTCCCGACATAACCAATTCATCGACACCGCAACCAAAACACGGAAGGCCACACCGACCACTAGTCATCAACATGATACAAACGCTCGCCCTTTATTCACCAAATTCAAGCCGTGACTCACATCACATCCCGACAACGACGACGGTAATGAAATACCAAGACCACGATTTTTAACAAAAGGACAATAATCGAAAATTAAGATATTAAGACATACGGAGTACTATATCATTGATACCCTAATTATGAAAACAAAAAGAAGAACTAAGTTCAAGGATTACAATTTAGAAGATGGAAAAAGAGAAGGAGTAAGGAACTGAAGTGGCGACTGAAGGTTTTGTCGGCAATCGGACAATAACAGAGGAATGAGAGATAGGCGGCAGAGGAGTTGAAGAAGAATGAATGAATAAGGTGAATTGGGTAGAAAAGGGGCGTGGGGTTTATATATAGTTTTAGGATTTTCCTTTTTTTTTTTATTTGTGTTTGACCCAAATTTCAACCCGATACAAAATCGGTTTATAAAATAACGTTTCCCTTTAAGAAAAATCAAAACCGATTTATTATAAGACGACCCAACATACCTTAATTTTATAAAGACATTAAAAATACTTTTCCCGACTTAATAACCCGATTTAAACAAAATAGACCAATAACGCCTTATAATTGACTCGGAAAATAACGGGGTGTTACAGACTTCCCTCCTTAAAACAAAACTTCGTCCTCGAAGTTTAAACTCGTCCTCATAATAAAGTCTCACACTCCTCATATGTATCCAAAATAGCCCGTTTACTCCATATATATATATCCAAACCCCGCCAAAACAACACACACCCTCTAAGATGGCTCACATTTCTAAATTCTCCAAAAATCCAAAAGACTCTAATTCCTCAAATCCAAAGTAACACAACTTCACCACCCCTAATTCCACAAGGTAAGATCACCTAATTTCACCAGATAAGAACAAATTCCACCAAATAATGCACGAGTTCAAACCCATCAAATCCTCACAAACTTCTAAGGTAAAAGTGTCACTTAAGAAGCTAAGAGCATGCCGGGTGAAATAAATAAATATGTTCAAAGTTTTGAAATTTCCCAAGTTCAACCATTTTTGTAAAATGTGCATAAAGCACAAATAAACCACCAATATAAGTAAACAAGTATTTCAAGAATTAACGAAAAACCAATATCCAACAATAACCAATAGATTCATATTTGTAACCAACAAGCAATAATATGAAACCACACAACAAAGATTAATCCAACAAAATAAAGTACGTAGCAAATAAAGTAGTCATGCATAATTTCTATCCCCCTTAAAATAAAGCTTCGTCCACGAAGCACGAAAATTTACCTTAGGCAAAAAGATGAGGGTATTTTTCTTTCATGGCTGACTCAACTTCCCAAGTAGCCTCCTCCACATTGTTATTATTCCACAAAACTTTGACCATTCTTGTCTCAGTTCTACGGGTTTTACGCACCTTACTATCCAAAATCTGAACAGGGGTCTCCTCGTAAGTCATAGTCTCATCAAGCTCAATAGTCTCCGGGTCTAACACATGTGATGGATCACTGATGTATTTCCTTAGCTGGGAAACATGGAATACATTATGTACTCGTTCTAGATCAGCTGGTAAATCAAGTCGATACGCCACCTCGCCAATACGCTCCAAAATTTCATACGGACCAATAAATTTCGGGCTCAATTTGCCCTTCTTACCGAACCGCATTACTCCTTTAGTGGGCGAGACACGCAAAAGAACTTTGTCACCAACCTCAAATTCCACGTGCCTACGAGTCTTATCAGCATAGCTCTTCTGACGGTCTTGAGCTGCCTTCATCCTGTCCTGTATAATCCTAACACTCTCAACCATTTCAGTGATCATCTGAGGCCCTAGAATCACATGCTCACTAATATCACCCCAACATATCGGACTCCTACACTTGCGTCCGTACAACGCCTCGAATGGTGCCATCTGAATTGTAGCCTGATAACTGTTATTATAAGAGAACTCAATCAGATCTAACTTATCCTCCCAGCTTCCCTGAAATTGTAAGATACAAGCTCGCAACATGTCCTCAAGTATTTGATTTGTTCTTTCAGTCTGCCCATCGGTAGCTGGATGAAATGCTGTGCTCATATTAAGTTTGGTTCCCAAAGCTGTCTGAAGTTTCTCCCAAAATATTGAAACAAATCTGGCATCCCTATCTGACACAATATCCTTAGGAACTCCATGAAGTCTTACCACATGATGTATATAAGCATCAGCAAGCTGCTTCTTCTTCCAAGTATCTTTCATCGGAATAAAATATGCACACTTAGTCAGCCTATCAATTATCACCCAAATCATATTATTACCTTTCTGTGACCTCGGCAAACCAGCTACAAAATCCATGGAGATTGAACTCCACTTCCACTCGGGAACCTCTAACGGTTGTAACTTCCCCTGGGGTCTCCTATGTTCACTCTTAACCTTCTGACATATCAAGCACCGAGACACGAAATCTGCAATATGTTTCTTCATACCGGACCACCAAAATGCTAATTTCAAGTCTGCATACATTTTATCACCCCCGGGGTGAACAGAATACGGTGTTGCATGTGCCTCAGTCATTATTCTTTTCTTTATCTCCCAGTCGTTAGGCACACAAACTCTATCATGAACCTTAATCAATCCACTCTCGTCGCGTCGGAACAAAGTAGGCTCATTCACTAACTTATCCTGCAAATACTTATCACCAACCTGCAATTCTCTAATCTCCCCTATCAAATCACTCTCGACAGATAACACACTAGATGGGGTTCCTGGCTTCGTCATTTGGATCGCAAAGTTCACAAACTCTTCCCTCAGCTTATCACGGGTCATCACTAACTGTATCGTATGGAGAGATTTTCTACTTAAAGCATCGGCCACCACATTAGCCTTTCCTTCATGATATTGGATCTCGACCTCGTAGTCCTTAATCAACTCTAACCACCTCCTCTGTCTCATATTAAGCTCCTTTTGAGTGAATATATATTTTAAGCTTTTGTGATCAGAGAAAACCTTAAAGGGTACACCAAATAAATAATGTCTCCAAATCTTCAAAGCAAAGACTACGGCTGCTAATTCTAAATCATGAGTGGGATAATTTTCTTCATAAGGTTTCAACTGCCTAGAAGCATAGGCAATCACTCTCCTATTCTGCATAAGAACACAACCTAACCCATTCTTAGATGCATCAGTATAAACTTCATAAGCTTCATTTCCATCCGGTAAGGCTAACACCGGAGCAGTGGTCAACTTCTCCTTCAAAATCTGAAACGACTCCTCACATCCCTCATCCCAATGAAATTTTGTGGCTTTCCTCATCAGTGTAGTCATTGGTCTAGCTATTTTAGAAAAATCTTTCACAAATCTCCTATAGTAACCAGCTAAACCCAAAAAGCTACGAATTTCAGTCACAGATTTCGGTCTAGGCCACTCCTTAACAGCTTTAATCTTAGCAGGATCCACTGATACCCCATCCTTAGATATAATATGCCCTAGAAAAGCTACTTGATCCAACCAGAACTCACATTTTGAAAATTTGGCATACAACTGCTTCTCTCTCAAGGTACCCAAGACAATACGTAAATGTTCCTCATGCTCATCCTCACTCCTCGAATAAATCAGTATGTCATCAATGAACACCACAACAAACTTATCTAGGTAAGTCCTAAAAGTTCGATTCATCAAATCCATAAATACAGCAGGTGCATTAGTCAACCCAAAAGGCATCACAGTAAATTCATAATGGCCATATCTAGTGGAAAATGCAATCTTAGGGACATCCTCAGGTGCTATCTTCAATTGATGGTACCCAGATCGCAAGTCTATTTTAGAGAAAACAGAAGCTCCCTTCAACTGGTCAAACAAATCATCAATCCTAGGTAAAGGATACCTATTCTTGATAGTAACTTGGTTCAATTCCCGATAATCAATACACAACCTCAAAGTTCCATCCTTCTTCTTCACGAATAAAACAGGGGCACCCCAAGGCGACACACTAGGCCTAATATACCCTTTCTCCATCAATTCATCTAATTGTTTCTTAAGCTCTTGCATTTCTAATGGTGCCATTCGGTAAGGTGATTTAGCAATTGGACCCGTTCCTAGCATTAGGTCGATTTTAAACTCAACTTCTCTAGCTGGAGGCATTCCCGGTATTTCCTCAGGAAACACATCAACAAACTCACTCACTACTGGGACTTCACTCAAGTCAGGATATTCCACCCTCAAATCCCTTATATGACACAAAATCAACTCAGCTCCCCTAGATAAATGCTTTTTCACTTTCATAGCAGAAATAAGTTTCACTCTAGGACCCCTTACATGACCCTTATAAGATACTCTCACATTTTTAGGCCCTCTCAAGGAAACTTTACTCTGTGCACAATCAATATTAGCCCGATGAGAACCGAGCCAATCCATCCCCAAAATCACATCAAAGTGAGGTAACGGAAATTCTATCAGGTTTGCCTTAAAATCATGATCACCAACAAACACAGACACATCCTTAAAAATTCTTTTACAGTTCACTAAGTCCCCAGATGGCATAGCAAAATCATAATCCACAATTTCACTAGATTCAACATTCATTTTATCCACAAACTTAGTTGAAATAAACGAGTGAGATGCACCAGAATCAAACAGAACATGAGCTGAAATAGAATTCACAAGAAAGTTACCCGAAACGATGTCTGTATTTTCTGCTTCTTCTCTATTCATGACATAGAGCTTCCCAGTGGGCTTCTTAGTACTCTGTGCCCCATTCACTTGCCCTGCAGGCTTACTAGCTGCTGTAGTGTTGCCCTGAGTCGGAGTTGGGTTCTTATAAGTGTTGTTAGATGCAGACCCACCATAACTCTGAGTTCTTCCCTGATCCTGAAATCGGTTACCCTGATTCACACTCACACTAGCAGATTGTGCACTACGGGGTCTTCCTGCCTTCTTATTAGTACATTCAAACTCACGGTGTCCCAATTTTCCACACCAGTGGCATGTCACCCTATTTCCCTGACAGTCAACTCCTGGGTGATCTCTTTTGCATATCTTGCAGTAATAGTGTCTGGTAAAAACTTGGCCTGTCCCCTGACTCTTACCATTCCAGTTATTCCCTTCTTCTTTCACATTCCCGCCAAAAGATCGAGACTTACTCTGAGGGTTGTTATTATTATGGAAATTTCCTCTCTTAGCTGCGGTGTCAGATTGACTCCCCTGATACTCCCTCTTTTTGGTCACACTAGTTCCCAACTCAGCCTCCATTTTCTGGTTACTCCTCTCAATGTTCACAGCTCTAGCATAAATATCCCTCAATGAAGTGAAGGTCTCCCCAGCAAACCTACCCTTAACCTTCCAATTTAACTTGTCCTCAAACCTTGCCGCTTTAATTCGCTCAGTCGGTACCAACTCCGTAGCGAATCTGCTGAGTTCAATGAATTTGTTATAAAAATCCTTCACACTCAACTCATCTGTCTGCTTAAGATCTCCAAATTCAGCCAGTTTCTGGTTCTTCACATGATCGGGGAAAAATTCTTCCTCAAGTAGGTCTTTAAGGTCATCCCAGTCTTTATCATGAAGTACGACGGTACCATTAGCATTTCTTACCCTCTTAGGTTTCATAAAATCATCCTTCACAGTCTGCCACCAGATATCTGCTTCCTCCTTCAAGTAGAAAACAGCGATCCTAGCCTGAAACTCATGCGGGCACCCAACAACCAAGAAGATTTTCTCCATCTCCCTAATCCAGTTATCTAGCTCAGTAGGATCCCTTTTCCCAGTAAAAGATGGCGGCCTCTTCTTCTGTACCGCTTCAGACATCCCAGCAACAGTAGGTGTAGGATCGTTTTCATTCTCAACCCTCTCATTCATATTCCGCGCAACCGTAGTCATTTGTTGCACAGCTTCGACAAGGACTGTGTTCTGAGCTATAAGTTGCGTCACCATAGCAGCCATATCAATATTGTTGTTTTCATTTTCCCTTCGTGGAGGCATGGTTACTATATATATAAACAAGATTCTATTAAATATTGACATAAAATCGTCCTATCACTAATAATATCACAAATAATAACATAAGTAGCATTCACAGTTCAGGTAAGGGTAATAACAGAAAATATTATCATATATATACAAATATGAATATATAAATCATGCGTATGCAATGCACCCAAACCACCCAACACTCTGTTTTTTTTTTTTTTATAAAAGTAAAAGTTTTTTTTTTTTTTAAACCATTTCAAATTTTGCAAAACATTTTGGAAAGCCTATTGCTCTGATACCAACTGTAACAACCCTAAATTTTCGCAATCAAAATAATAACCCCAAAAACGGAAAACTCAAAGCTGTTACTCCACTCTTAGATTTACGGAGCCAAGTGCAAGGAAAAGATAATTAATAAATAAATAAAAATAGGAATCGGATAGCTAATTAAATTGAAAACGTTGCAGCGGAAGTCTTAAGTCTTACAAAATCCAAAACGGTTTAAAACAATAGCAACCCAATAAATCCAATAATAATGTAAATAGGTTGTAGTCAAAGTTAAATATAAAAGTCCTTCCTCGCTCAGCATAACCCGATACCAGAATGCACCCATGCAGCAATTCAAGTGTACCTATCAGCTGTACCCAAAAATACAAATAGGTACAGGTTCCAGCGGGGAAACGACCCAAAACAAAAGGACGTCAGCAAACCTGAGTAAAAAAAATATAATAATAAAATAAATCGTAAAATAATAATAATAACAATAACGATAATAATAATAATAATAATAATAATAATAATAATAATAATAATAATAATAATTTATAGTAAACTGAAATCGGAGTTGAAATCACCGTTTAAGTACCAAAATAGTACCAATATGTGAGTCGTGTCACAAAGTTCAATATCCAAACATTACGAGTATTATAAAAATATTTACGATCGACGAAATAATTTACAAAACCGTTATAAAATATATTTTGATCCGAACATGTTCTTTACTTAAAAGTGAAAAGGGTAAACGTCCTTACCTCTCAAGACGGTCAAAACTCAGCTAATATTATTCCAAGAATTTCTTCTCCTTGAACCCACAAGCTACAAATAATACAAATGGTTTAATAACTTAATCTAACCAATTCATATAGTTACCATCCTAATCTATTAGGAGTATCAATTAGAAGTCTCTCAAGACTTATAATAAAGATTGCCATTTCATAATTACAACTTACACCCACGATTAGCCTTAAACGTAATGCGGTAAGTGATTAGGCATTTGACTTAAGTTAATCTAAACCCATTACGTACACTGTACACCTACTCCTTAATACTCTTACAACACACAAAATCTACCATCCAACTAACACTTATTTCCATTATTCATACTCTCAATACTAGCTATCATCCAAAATTACTCACTCCCCTTTCAGGAATCACTCAAACACTCCCGACATAACCAATTCATCGACACCGCAACCAAAACACGGAAGGCCACACCGACCACTAGTCATCAACATGATACAAACGCTCGCCCTTTATTCACCAAATTCAAGCCGTGACTCACATCACATCCCGACAACGACGACGGTAATGAAATACCAAGACCACGATTTTTAACAAAAGGACAATAATCGAAAATTAAGATATTAAGACATACGGAGTACTATATCATTGATACCCTAATTATGAAAACAAAAAGAAGAACTAAGTTCAAGGACTTACAATTTAGAAGATGGAAAAAGAGAAGGAGTAAGGAACTGAAGTGGCGGCTGAAGGTTTTGTCGGCAATCGGACAATAACAGAGGAATGAGAGATAGGCGGCAGAGGAGTTGAAGAAGAATGAATGAATAAGGTGAATTGGGTAGAAAAGGGGCGTGGGGTTTATATATAGTTTTAGGATTTTCCTTTTTTTTTTTTTTATTTGTGTTTGACCCAAATTTCAACCCGATACAAAATCGGTTTATAAAATAACGTTTCCCTTTAAGAAAAATCAAAACCGATTTATTATAAGACGACCCAACATACCTTAATTTTATAAAGACATTAAAAATACTTTTCCCGACTTAATAACCCGATTTAAACAAAATAGACCAGTAACGCCTTATAATTGACTCGGAAAATAACGGGGTGTTACATATATCATGTCCACAAATATTAAGAAGCAAAACAACTTACTAATACTAAGAAGCACGGAGTATATAAACTGTAAACGAAACAATCAAAGCAACACATAATTTCGGTTCCTATTTCACAAACAGTGAAACAAAATACTACGAAATATGTTTCGAAACCAACAATATGTTAATCCCCCTATGTTAAGGTTAAACTTTGCATAAGAACTAATTAACATACTTCATAGAACCCATATTATCACACTAGAACTACTTCAATCACTTAGTAAGTTGGATTTGAACACTATCATTTCATGACATTATTACACAATAAGACAAATCATGAGAGTAAATGCAGCCACTTGAAATGAGCAAGCTATTCATTCATGTTGAAACCACATGACTACGACTACCTGACCCCCACATATGGGAAAACAAGATAAATTCTACAGTATTAAGTAAATCATAAGGGAAATGAATGATTGAAGATTCATGTGATTTTAAACTAAAGCGAAAATGCATATAAATGGGACCATGATAACATGTTGCTGTATGCTAAAATGTCTAATTCCTGTGGCCATTTGGTATTGTACAGTACTATGTTAGGCTAATGTCCCTAACTCCTATTTCAGTTATTCACAGACATTGAAAATTTCGTTTAAGAAAGGGAATTAATTAGCAGCAACGTGTCATTGTATTGGTTACTAATAAGAAGGTGACCGCTTGTATTCGAGGGACTCGTGATGAGAGGCCTAAGAAAGCACAACCGATGGGCAAGGGGAAAGAATAGATGCACCGGTAGGGCCCAACCATTAGTATTATGTCATAATATGTGGTATTATGTCATAATATGTAGTATTATGTGGTGTATTAGTACTAGGTTTTCTTGGAGTTTGTTAACACGTTGTCTTTTGCTTTCGAGGAATCCGGATGATGGATGTTGATGTAAGGGCCTCGACAAAGGCTCGATTTTGCTTGATCTGTTTGAATTTAATGAGAACCACACATTTTGTTTATTGTGGTGGCTCGCAACTCGATTTTTCATTTTGTCCGGAACGCCCTTTCGGGTTTTTACTCTGTCCTCGGCGCACCTTTTTTTTTCAACAGCTCGCAACTCGATTCGTGATTTTGCCTGGAGCGCCCTTTCGAGTTTTCACTCCGTCATCGGCTCATTGTTTTTTTTTCGACGGCTCGCAACTCGATTTTTCATTTTTCCCGGAGCGCCCTTTCGGGTTTCATCACTTCGTCCTCGGCTCGTCGTTTTTTTTAGTGTGCTTCGTCATTGTAATCATTTTTTTAATTGGAGCGTACCCTTGAGAGAGTTGTCTACGTATCCACGGTTAGACGGAATCAAAATATGTTCGTAGTTAGTATAGTGTGAGTGATTTTTGTTTGTTTGTCCTTAGTTATGGACGTAGGACAAATGCTTAGACTTGTCATGCCAATTATCAATTTGTTTCAAGATGTGAATGTTATGGGGCGCTTATACTTCGATCAAGGATTAAAGCAAAGAAAAGGATGTGACCCTAATTATCGCGATGCCACGTTTAGGACAAGGCAACTGGTTTTGATGGTTTTGGAATATGGAACTAGGTAGTAAGTGGTTTCGATGGATCAAAATCTGGAGTTGATTTTTGTGGAACTAAGGCTATGAGGTTACGGTTTCGTAATGTGGTAGGAAAGGGGATGTTGAGTAAAAATGACAAACTTCAATTGGGTGGGATATAAATTACGTGGGATCTGATTTCCATGTCTGGTCCTAATGGTTGGGATTATCCTATCGGGCTTGAATCCTCAAAATTCCAGACTGTCTTCTAACAAGTGTCTCGGGAAGGTCTTAAGGGTTGTAATGTAGGAAAGCTAAAATCCCCCCCCCCCTGGTTCTGTTTTCTTTTCTTTTGACTGGTACTTAAAATTGGGATAAGTGATTTTGACGACCTGATTTGACCGTTGATTTAATCTCGGTCGTTTTGTATCATTGAATATGACATGTTTGTGTGGACATGACATAGGTTCACCCCGACGCAGTCACGCGCGGGTTTGGGGAGTGAAATGTTTCCCATGTGAGATTTAAATCGAAGTTGGAGTCGCCACCGAACTTTGTGGGAGTTCGCGCCCATTCGAACTCACTCTATATTTTGATGGACCGTGCACAAAGTACGGCGCACTTCAATACTAGAGCTTGTGGGGTTCGTCCCTTTGCATTACATTACCGATGCCGAGTTTTCGGGTATCGTATATCGAATGACTCTCGTGCGCCAACAGTTTCAGACATCTGGAAACCGAGGTTATTCTAAGTAAGGGGTGGAGGTACGTGTTGGGAAGCCCACAAAGGACACCCAATCCCGCCCGCACTTAGTGGCCTCTACTAAGATTGTAACACCCGCTATTTTCCTAGCATTTTTATCCTTTTCGTTATGACATCGTCTTAACTCTGTCACTGTCGGCCTTGTGTTTCATCATTTTTCCAACTTTAATTTCATTTTCGAGTTTAATGATATTTATTTTTATTTTTAAAAGGTTTTAATTCTTTTAGATCTATTTATTGGATTTTCTTCGTAAACTAATTAATTTTCCGCGAGGAATTCTATTTTTCTACGAGTTAACGTTTTTAAGCTTGGATTTAAATTATTTCTTTTCCTACAAGTGTCTGAATATATTTATATAATATTTTCAACCTAGAAATATTTTTATTTACGAAAAGTTAGCCATTAATGATTTTATTACGAAGTTTCGTAAATAATTATTTTCCAACGCGTGGTTTACTCGAACTGATTTGAAATAACTTTAATAATTTTATGATTCATCTTTTTGTCAACTTAGAAATTATTTGGGACTTTTTTTCCCACGTTTTGGACCGTCACACCTCCTTGTCACACATTTACTACGTTTTTCTTTATATGTTTCGTTTTATTATGTTTAAACGTAAAGATAATGCTTTTCTTACCCATTTATTTGACACATTATTGAACAAACTTTTCATCCTCCCTTGCTTGTTCATTTTGGCTGGCCATATGTGGTAGAGTAGCATTGTTTTCATCACATTTTAATAGCATTCAAGCTTAGGAAAAACCATCCATTTCCTAACATTCATTCTTACAATTAAACATCAAAAAAATCCTTTCTTTCTTCTCATTTGGCCATGACTCCAGCAGCCTCTCAAGGCTAATTCTTGCTTCAAATCGAGTCATAATCGTCTTGTTTTCATCGTCAAATTAATCGTTATTCCGATCCTTCCGTTAAGGTAATAAGCGATGTGGTTTTCGATCGTTATTCACCTTGATTTTCTTAGTTTTTCTCATGGTATTTTTTTGCCATGATTTTCATGTATGGTAGGATTTGTGGACGATCCCGAGGTATATTATCGTTTCCGATTTGGACTAGAGGTAACGTCGATGTTACTCGGTATTTCATGATTTTAATTGTGTATTTGCATGTATATATTTTTATATTTTATTTTGACAAAATATGTATGTCATAAAATCTGGAAAAATTTTACAAGTTGAAAATTTGCATGTCTCGGTATTTTTATCGCTTTTACGAGATTAACGATTAAATCGTCATATTAATTTATAAAATTATAATATTCGGCCTAAACATGTAATATATGTTTATATTCTGTAAAAATGATGTTTTTGATGATTTTTAATAATTTAGTATTTTTCTGATATTTTAGTTATCGATTATTGAATTATTATCGTTTACGGACAAAAACGATTAAAAGCCGATTTTTAGTTCTAGTACCTAAACATTTTATTTTAATCTGATTTTTGTCGTAGCGAAACTTTATCATTAAATAGAATTTTCTGAATTGTTTCATAATTTTTCGAAATTGTTAAGTGGATGAATTAATTAATCACTTTAAATCATCGTTTATCGTTAAAACCGCGTTTGTCGTTTAAATTCTTGATTTCTGGTCCTTGGTTTAAATCTGAAAAAAAATGTGATTCTGATAATTTCATAATAAAATGTATTTTTATGATTTTTAGTGCTTTAATAAAATGTTAGGAACGATAAGTTTTATTAATGGAATCGTTAATTGTGAAAACGGGTTTTAAAGACGGTTTTGACGGGATTTATTAAATCTGGAATTTTTGGAAATCTGGAAAAATGGTAGATTCTATAAAATCATGATTTTTAAGTTTAATAATAATTTTTGGATATTAATACTTAAATCATTTTGTAATTACTATTTTTATTAATCGTTATTGTCGAGATTGGACGATTAACGAGAAAACGCTTTAAAAACCGAGTTTTAGAATTCTGGAAAATTTTCTTTTCTAGACATAATGTCCATAAATATATTTTAACTATTTTACATAATTTTGTACTATTTATTAAAGTCTTTAATTAATAAGTATTGATTTTCGGACAAATTGTGATTTATCGTTAAAATGCTTCGTCTTACCTAAAAAATTATTTTGAAAGTATTTAAATCTGAAACTTTAAGAGTTAAATCATCCTTTAACATATTCTAAATATATTCAATGGTTTAATTTAATAAAAGACGTTAAAAGATTTAATTGGACGTTTGCCATAAAATCCTATTTATCATCGTATTGTCGTAGCTAATAATAATTAGGGACTTTTAGTTTTATAAATTTTGGAAACACCCTAATTAGTAGTATTAAAGTGTTTAAGATATTTTTAATTATTTTGTAAACACTTGTTTGGTTTTTCAATAATTTCATAAACCTAAATGTTCTCACTTTAACAATTAATATCGTTAAGGCCGAAAGTATTAGTTTTAGAAATCTATATCGTTTACTAAAGATGTTGTGTTAGTATAAACTAATATTTTTGCTATTTTGATATGATGCTATTTTTATTAAAGTTTCTAAAAATAGAAGTTTCCTAAAATAGAAAGTTTCCTCTTTTGGAAAGTGATCCTTTTCCTTTGTTCTCTTATTTATTATGATTATATCTTTTGGATATCGATAATGACTTTGTTTTGGAAGTTATGGAATAAGGACAAGTGTAGGTTTAGAGTAATATAATCTGGGGTTTACGGTTTTGCCATCAACTATAAGGCTAGTGTATCAGGAATCGGTACATTAGTTGTTGAACCGGGTGACAGGTATCCCGGGAGTTGTGTACATTTTGACCTTAAGCTTAGGTCTCGCAGTAAGTCGCCATCATAAGTTGAACTGGGTGACAGGTAATCCCAGGAGGGGTGTACATTGTCTTAAACTAGGGCCACGCATTTATAAGTCGCCGTCCTATTATGGTTGAGTAGCCTAGTTAGAGACCGAAGTTTGATTTGTTTGAACTAAGTTCTCGAAGCTAGTTTTTAGTATTCTTCTAGTGAAAGTCTAGATTCTACACTACTCCTATCCATAACGCCATTTTGATTATTTTATTATTATCGATATATTTTCATTTGCAGGTTGGCAAATGTTTTATATTTTCTTCGGAAAACTCATTTTATTTATATTGTTTCGTTACGTGAAGTTTTTCACTGAAAGCTTATTTTTAATATGCTGTTTTACTGTTTTCCATTTTTACTATTTTTCTATAGTAGTAATTACATTTTTTAAATCCTATTATACGGCTGGGAGAACGTTGGCGTTGCTCCCCACTGATTGTGGCTGTTATGTTTTAACATGGCAGGTATACAGATTCTAGGTGTGGGCTAGCGGGCAGTGTGGATCCTGCTTATTTATTTTGAATAATTATGTCTTATGAATTGTTCAACCCCTTTTGTGGATTGTTTTAAATTTTGGCCATTTTTATTTTAGGCCTATTGTTTGACTTTACCATTTTAATTTTACTAAGACATAGTTACAGTGTGTTTTAATCTCGACTCTACAGTGTTTCCGCCACTGTATCGCGTTAGATTTTCTAGGGGATTACAAAGATATTGTTCGAGTTTTTAATACACGCGCTAGTGATTCAGTGAAATGTTATACAAACAACATTTTACGATGTATAGAAAATCGAATGGGTTGCTAAGTCATTTTAATGCATCATGATTCACGTCAAAGTGATTTAGCATGCGATGTTCATTGAAGGCAATAAATGGCAAACATCGAAAATAGAAAGCTCGTAAATAAATTACAAAATACGCGGACGGAAATACAACCCGGATTTACAATACAACGAGCAAAAATTATAACAATCGAATTAGTAACGATAATACAAATAGGTTAGAATAAAAAAAATGCAATGCATGATTTTAAAATTGTAAGCACGTGATGAACTTGACACGTGACTACTAAAAGTCGTAAAAAGAATTTGATTAGGCTAGCCATATGTAAAAGGCTCACGTAGGAAGGTGAGGAAGGCTACTCGACCGAGTCTAGGAGGGGACTCGATCGAGTACCCTTCACCATGAGCCGCTGCCTATTTTTGAGAGGGTCACTTGATCGAGTGGGCTTATGCACTCGATCGAGTGCCCTCTGTAGGATTGGTATACTCGCTTCGTAAAAAGGTCAATTCGGATTTTAATGTTTCGAGTCGAGATATATTCGTGCAAAATATGAATATTATTTGATCTTTATTGTCTTGACTCTCGATATTTGGTTACGAAACCAATATCTAATATTTAGAGCCAGTTTTGTAAAAAAAACGAATTTGGTCGGACTCGAACGAGTATCGATTCCCTCCACGTCATAATGTCGTAATCGATCCTTTTGAACAGTGTGACAATTAATTCGGCGTCAACAGGTTCGTGCTAGTACGATTTATCGATAAATCCTTTAGAATAAAGTTTCGAATAGAAATGGTGTCGGACATATCTAACAACGAATCACCGCGATCTATTACGCCCTTAAGTGTTTAGGGCGGCCCTCCTCGAAAGGGTGCCAACACTGTTACGACTTGTAAAGAGATTAAATAGACTTTAGACGGAATTCATAATTAGACATATTCAACCCGAAAGCTCGACCATCGTCGCAAACTTAAGTCCTCGGCATTTTAATATCGTAATTTGGCCTTAAGGCGTACGATCATTAATTTAGCCTCAACGGACGTTGCTCGGATCGTTTTGAAAATAGTTTTTTTACTAGATATACGCGGTATTAATATTATAACGAAATGTAAACAATAAATAAATGTTAGGTGTTAGAGTACATAAATAAAATGTTAGAATGCAAAAATATAAAATGTTAGTATAGTAACGAAATTAAAATGTTAGTAACGAAATTGAAATGTTAGTGTTAGTATAATTAATATAAATAATATATATACTAAAAAAACGAGAAAGAGAAGGGAGAAGACGGAATGTCGGGATTTGAATTACACCCTCAACCTACATGCTTTAGTCTCGGAATACGGCTCGTCTAGTAGTGGCAAAGGCACGGGAGCGTCGAGATATATAAGAGAGTTATGGTGTGTATGATTGGGGAGAGGATTTGACGAGTTTTGCTCTCGGTCTTTGACGAGTTTTGCTCTCGGTCTTTGACGAGTTTTGATCTCGGGATTGATTTATGTATGTGTATGTGTAGAGAAGATGAATTGCTAAGGTTGAATGTATGATGAATGTGATAAGTAATGTAAAAGCTGTAAATGTGATGGGTGAAAAAGTTGGTAGAAGGGTTGAAAAAGTTGGCAAATGGCTTGGGGTGACGGGGTATTTATAAAAAAAATACCCCGGTTTAGGGCCACCCGATCAAGTGGTGCAATTGCACTCGATCGAGTACCCGGTTCGAGGCCGGTTCAGTCGGTTCATGGTCTTACTCGACCGAGTGGGCCTGAACCACTCGATCGAGTAGGTCAAAACCGGGGGAGAGTTTGTAGGGGGTGTTGAGATTTTGGTGGTCATGCTTTGACTTAGTAGTTGGGCTGGCTTCTAAAAGCTCGCGTAGCTGGTTTTTGCTTCGGGTTTCGACTTTGACCGGATTTTGACCTAGTCGCTGAAAGACGGTTTAATTTTTGGTGTCGGTTTTGACCCAAATTAGTCTTATTTGAATGGAAACGACCCACTGGGCCTGGATTTAAAGTCGGTTTTATGAGATTTGTACTCCGTTAAAAACCCATGCCGGATACTATTGATTTCGAGCCCATATCCGAGCGCGTTAAAGCACATTTACGTCCGATCATCATCGGGTGTTTTGTTGGAGACCGCTATAGACACTAGCAGCCAAATGCGGGTGTCTACAGTTTGTTTCGACCTTTATTTTTTTGTCCCGACCCTTTTCGGCCTTTCAGGTTTTTATTTTGTCAGACTAGCACCTATGGTAGGAATTGGTCGGTCTTTATTTGAGGGATGTTTATTGTGGGAAATGAGTTTGCCTTCCATCTTTAATCACACGCTAAAAGACTATCTAGATTTGTCATAGTGTTCTGTAACACTCGTTCTAGGGGTTAGTTATGTGGCTTTCTATACCAGACATGGAATAGGTAAAAGAGAATACGGGATCTCAGTTCTTGTAATTCCTCGTTGTTTTGAGGAAGACGATGATTGTATGACATGTGTTTTAATTTCGACGAGTCGTTAAGCGTAATTGTTATCAAGCATGTTCGTCGTTGAGCATGCGAGGCCAAAAGAGAAAAAGAAGGAAAGGGAAATGCATTTATTGATAACGAGGAAAAGGTGCACATAGATAAGACTTATGTGGTCGGGACAAGCCCCCTGATCCTCAAACTCAAAACATAACAATGACGCTAGAAGGGAAATAACAATACTATGACTTGACCCTACTATGACGTTGACTTGGCTCGAGACCAAGACCATCTTCTTGGTTTTAGATCCTTATGTAACCTTATGAGGATACGACCCTTAGGTGGTGCTCTGGACTTGTTTTGGTTGATGGACTGTCGAAGGGTTTGAAATTACTGGTGACAACCACTAATGTTACTATCTCTCTCTAGGTGTTTCCGAAGGAGAAGTCTGTTTTTTGTCGTTTCGAGGGAGAAAATGTCCCTTCCTCGATCATGTCTTGGATCATGTGCTTTAGTGTAAAGCATGCTTCGGTATCGTGTCCATTACCTTGTTGAAATAGGCATTAGGACTCCATTTTTTGCTTTCTTTGTCGACTAATGGGTCCGGAGTTGGATCCATGGGCAATAGTAGTTCTTGATTGACCAAGTGTTTGAGAGTCTCGGTGTAAGACGAGTCAATTGGGGTAAACTTCCTTCGTGATGCCTCTACCTTGTTGGACATGGCCCTACAAGAACTTGAGGTTTTTTCCGTATTGGTCTTAGGAAGGTTTGACCGTGCTGAACATTCGGACGACCCACTTGGAGTAAGCCCCCGGATGTTGTAATTGGCTGAATTGGTATTTGCTTCACTTTCCATCTCTCTACTTTCTAGGAAATCAAGGCGATTGCTAATGTTGCGGACACAAGAACTCAGACGGGTTACTGAGGTGTGGACGTTGCGAACCAATTCGGTTAGAGTACAGTGTTGACATCATTGCGGATGCTTTCGATTGCGCTTGAATCCGAAGACATGTTATGGAATAACTCTCTGTAGGACACGACGGAAGGTGAGAAAAGGACCCACCGGACGATGCTTAAAGAGACTCGAGTATGACTCGAGGAACGCTCGTAGGTGAGCGACACGGAGATGAGACCCTTAATTCACGCGTGTTTGCGGTCATCGAGTTTTTGGGACTCATGTGCTTTTGGACATTGATGTACTCGGCGAGACGCCTAACAGACTTGGATCTCTAAGGAGAGATGATTTGACTCAAATCTCGGGGTGAAATTTGGAGAGGACTCTCGAGATAAGATGACCCAAAATGCAAAACGTCGGACGAAGGCGTTTTCAGCAATTTAGCAGAGACAGTTAAACACACGATTGTACGATGTAAGAAATTGATCTCGATCTCGGCTCGGAATCAAAGAATTTTGATGTTTTTGAAAATGGATGGAGGATTCGAAACGTGCATTTTCAAAATTGAGAGTTTTGAAATCAACATTATGACGGCTAAGTAATATCGTTTTGGTATGTCGGGAAGCATTGTCATGTGGGTGTCAAGAGTTCATGTGTTAAAAAATTGACGATAGTAACGACAAGAAATTGCAATTTTGTAAAGTAATGGTGTAGAAAAACCGGTTTGTGAAAAGATGTGAGAACCGTTGGGTTACGTGGTTATCGAGACTTCTATTAGTTAGAAGTTCAATGTTCACGATGTAAAAGGTATTTTTAGGAAAACATGATGGCCATATTAATCATAACAACGCTTAAAATGGAAATTCAATCACATTGTGTAGCTAGATTCTTGGAGTCTAGGCGATAGTAGCGGTGTTTGAAAAGAGTTTTGGAAAGGGAGAGTGTAACCGTGTTAGATTCCTCGATTCCATTGATTTGAATTTTGGCGATAGAAACAGCAGTGCGTAGAAAATGTTTTGAGGGTAAAAAAATGTAACCGTGTTTGATACCCTTGATTCCATTATATTGGTTGGAATTTTAGCGATAGTAATGGTATTATGCAAAATATTTTGTGGATGGGAAATGTGACCATGTTAGATACCTTGATTCCATTAGTTGGAATTTTGGCGATAGTAACGGTATTATAATGTTTTGAAATTTAGAGTTTTGATTTAGCCAGCATAATGGCGCAAAAAATGGATTCAAAATGGTAGGTGTGAATTTGGTCATAGTAACGGCGCTAAAAATGTTTTTGAAAATCGCAGGTGTAAATTTGACCAGAGTAACGGTGCTAAAACGGTTTTGAAAGTCGATGATTTGAAAATTAACATGGCCAGAGTGACTGCGTTAAAACGTTTTTTGAAAATGACTTTTACGAAAACGGAATTTGGTGTAGTTGAATATGTTGTCGTGGTTTAATCCGTAATGTTTTATTCGGGTTATCACAACACGCTACACATAACTAGTCAACCATACACATATGCATGATGCAGATGCGCGTATGCTAGGGTAGGCTACCGCCCATGAAAAGTGCTCGCTTCAGCCGAGACGAGTCACCCTGAGTGAGGATGTGCGTTGTCCCTGTTCCACTCAGAGCTTATCACTTGGCATATTCACGGAATGCGTGACTACCTTGGACGGCTGGAACGTCAATCGGGGGTCTCCTCACGGGTCCCGTCCGAGAACCTTACCGTAAGAAGGTCGATTGGTCCTAAATCGGTTAGGGTGGGCTTTTTAAGGCCAAAAACTTGTAGTGACCACAAAAGAACTAGAAAATGCGCTTCACCGACCTGGTTCGAGTTACACCACCACTGGAAATTTGTTTCCATCTCCCCAGTGAAGTCACTAAATAGTGGACGCTGCCACCCACTCGTCACGCACACCCGTGCGGACCACTACGACAGCCACCCACACGGCCCGTCCTTCCGATCTGGGTCGGCCTGATACCACTTTCAGGGCGATGTGTTGGACCTCGATTTGGTTGACGATTTGAATTGTCTAGATAGATGTATGGGCACATCTATGTTTCCGTTGAATCGATCGAGGCTGCGGTTGTAAATGTTTAAAAGTCCGGATCATTTGGTCTGGCAACCGTTTTAGTGAACCGAATTTGTTTAGGATTTGTGGAGTCGCCACCGAGCAATTTTGGGATGCTCGGAAAACTATTCAAGTCAACTTTAATCCTTAGCCGGCTCAAAGCCAAGTGACATGAGGACCTAAAGATAGTGACTTTTACCCTTAAGCATTCCTTGTCTAGAATGACTCTCATTGCCAATGATTTCGGACATCAGGAAACTCTAGATTCTGAGTAAGGGGTGAGGGTACGTATTGGAAAGCCAACATCGGATAGACGTCAATACCTAATCCCGCCCGCACATAGCGGCCTCTACTAATCAATTGGTGGGCGGATAACTTCGTTCCAATGTGGTGTAAATGCGATAACAACCATTGTTTTAAGCCTAATGCATTAGGTAGTTGGTTGATTTAAGGATAGGTAAATTATCGTCGAAGCAAGTGTTTTACATCCTTTGCATGTGATTTCAAGTGACAAGCAGGTCATGTAAAGATGCACGTTGGAGGGTGGAGAGCACTAGATAGTATATGCATTAGCAAATCAGTTTTAACATGATAATACGGATATTAGTCGTTCTCGTGATAAACCTTACATGGTATTCTGCTTAAGGTGCGTCTGTGCGGTATTAATAGAGATGCGTCGAACCACACGTGAGGTGTGTGCATCTAGATTAATACGGGACTAGACCATGGCTCATTTTGATTAGCATTAGTTGTTTACGTTTTGATTTCGTGTTAGATGATTTAGCATGCGATTATGATCATAAAAGCGGTAAATCATACGAAAGTGGTAAAATGCAAAACATAAGTAAATCACGTTGTTGCACCCTCAGAATGTACACTAAATGAAGTACGATGTGTAGATGACAAAGAACGGATCTTATAACGACTACTCGGATTCGATTTCGGTGTTTTGGTAATTGGGGTTGAAATTGTGGATGTTACGTATTTTAGACGAGTTGGTCTTGACTGAGCCAAACATGAGTAAGGCTTGTACACCATTTGGAGTGCAAATGGTGGACGCGTCGTGGAATTAGTATCCATATTGGTCGGACTTGACGACATCAAAATGCATAATTAAAGTACGTTATATAAAGTTTGGTTAAGATGACAACCTAGTGAGGATATCGACTTGGACAGAATGAACTCCTTTAGGTCGTGCAACGATTTCGGCAGAGCTTCGCTACTGTGTGGGGGGGGGGGGGGGGCAAGTCGAGGGATCAACACAGGTGCTCTTTTTCGTTCTTGCCGGGTATGAACCCGAGGAACTACGAAGAATACTGTTGATTCGTGGAATGCGAATCGAGGAGATAACGATCGAGTGAATCGTTTCTAATGTTGTGGAGTGCGACACTAGAGAAAGAGCTGCAAGTTGTGTGGAGCTCTTGAGAGGAGAGAATTGTGTGTCGATTATGAGCGGAGGAGGGGTATATATAGTTTTCCTCGTTGTTCAACCCAAGATTTCGGGCGCAGCACGTCGTGCGACCCAGAACTAAGGCGGACACAGGCGACCCGGTTCTCAGGCGCGTCCCACCCAACACCTGAGATTTTGAAGATTCGATTTGGAAAAGTTTCCAAAGTGAAGCTATACGTGATCTTGTTATTGCTTACTTACTAAGGATGCTATAATCCTGCCCTAGCGCGCGCCGATGGGCCTTGGGTACGCATCCCGAGGTTCGACTCGGTCTGACGCGTTGACTCAGGTTTGACTTTGCGTTTCGGGACCGTTTTGGAGTCCCAAAGTCGGAATTGACTCTAGTAGTGTTGACGTGAGCGTAATGACACGACTAAGACCGTCTTGATGTTGAATTAATTTTTCCGAGTAATTATTCGATCCGTTCTATAGAAAAATCATTCAAAACATCATAAAATCGTGTCGTATTGTAGTCCGATCATAATCGGGTGTTTGTCGGATGCTCCGGCAGCCACCAAGTCCAAATTTGGATGTCTACAGAAACACAACCTCAAAACAACCCAATCTAACTGCAAACATTTCTAAAATAACCAAGTAACTTAAAATCTCTTCACTTGACCCGGCCCAATGCACAAAACAGTGTAATCCATTCACAAACATTACATAGAATCTTCTGAACTTAACTAAATCCGACCGGACCGGACCCGATTTGATGCGAAGGAAAGATGTCGTGAGTCTCCCTCTCCGTTCCCTTTCCCAACTAACCTCACCAACCCACCAACAACAATATGTCCAAGTCACCAAAATCTCAGATTTACATACTTCGTAGTATAAACCCACAACTCACACACCTACCATTTCCTCTTCCGCACATAAACACACTCTCTCTCCCCATTTCGACGGAGCTTCCAACCAAAGCACCCAAAAATGCAGAGTACAGCATTCACCCTTTCCCCCTCTTCTTCCCCCTTTGTTAAACCTCGCCTTTACTCTAACCCTAATTCCTCCCTCCGGCTGCCCTCCGCCGTCAATTTCGCATTTCGCCGTTCACCTCCCGTCAACATCGCCTGCTCCTCGTCTTACTCCGCCTTCAATCTCCGCCGTCCATCGCAATCGCCTTTCGATGGGTTGATCTCGCTGCCGTTTCTCAGGAAATCGCCGCCGATCGGTGACGCGGTGGTTGTAAGGGCGTCTGTGCCGGAGAATGTTGGTGACGGAGAGGTGGCCAAGCCGCCTGTGGCGAAGGTTGTTAATCGGACCCTCGAGTTGGGGATTTTGTTTGGGCTATGGTATTTCTTCAATATCTACTTCAACATTTACAACAAACAGGTTTTCAATTATTTCTATTGCTATTCTTGTTCTTCATATTATCATTCGTGTTGATAGTGATTAATGTACGAGGTAGTTGTTTTTTACTAGTTGTAACCCCGCGCAAATTGCGTGGTTATTTCTTCAAAAATTGTACAAATTCTCAGGTAAGGTAAGACTGATGCACATGAGACCTCCTCTAAAAAAATAGTGTTATTCTATGATGTAAAAAACGTCTACATATATTAATTTTTCTCCCAATCTTGAGGAAATGTGAAATGGAACAAATTTGTTTGAAAATCAAAATTCATTTTAATATTTTTATATCCAAACAATATAAAAAAATAGTGACCGATTATTGGTTGATATTTCAAAGTAATTTATAAAGTTAGTCCAACGATATTTTTCTCAATTATTTTTTTTACTTATCTATCTTCAGGAAAGATTTGACTTCTCAAATTAAACCCATAAACGTCGAAATTCATTTTAATATTCTTATATCCAAATCTTATTAAAAAAATAGTAACCGATTATTGGTTGGTATTTCAAAGTAATTTATAAAGTTAGTTCAACGATATTTTTTTCAATTATTTGTTGGTAGTTATCTACCTTCAGAAAAGATTTGACTCCTCAAATTAACCCCGTGAATTTTATAGGTATGTTCTAATACGTGGTTATAACTTATAAGGTACTGTAGAAATTATGACAAAATATATGAATTGAACCCAATAATTTGTACTCGTATCATATAAATGCATTTATATATAATTAGTAGCATAATTTTAAAGTAATCAGATAAGTTACTCCCTCGATCTTATTCAATTACTATCTATGTTTGAAATCCTCTTAGCATAAAAAAACAGTTAACAAATTAAAAAGACGGAGGGAGTATTAATAGACACCAAATGTGAAAATATATGACGTGAACACTATCTCATTCATATATGGCCATGAGTACTGGTCAACTATTGTACTCTACATTCTTTTCGCAAAAACGTAGGTATATCTAATTTTTTTCAATCTGCGGCTCTCTTTCAACGATCGTTTTTGGAGGTTAACGACGTTGATCATAAAAATATGAATGCCCATGCCCAGCTTTGCATATCCGACTTTCGTTTCTCGATGTATTTATCGACTTATTGTTGTTTTTATTTGGGTACCCCATAGAAAATCCTCTTTTATTTTAAATAATGGATGTAACATGGAATGTTAAAGTCTAAACATTACGGAGTTCCTCACAAAGTGACCAAAATTATAGGCAATGTTCGACAAAATAATCTAACCTTAAAGACAAAAAAATTATAAATATACGCTAAATAATCACTAATTAGATCATTAATATTTCTAGATATACGTATTCCAGGTCAATGATGTTGGTTCGCTTGTTGTGAACTCCATTACTTTGAGCCCTTAAATTAGTAAATTGTTGAGTGGGGTTTAAGATGTCAAATCACAAAAAGTAACCAATAGTAAGAGAGTATAATGGATGAATAAGGAAAGTTTTGAAGTGGGGAAATCTTAGTGGAGTTTACTTTTAAGGAAAGTGGGAAATTCTTATTGGTGGGGAGGGAGTATTTCAACTTCGCTCACCATGCCGTTGTGTTCATCTCCCTCTTTAAGCTCAACATGTAAGTATCTCATCTCAACACCCTGCAAACTGCATCCTACAATATGGTAAGTAAAACCATTATGAATGCAATGAGAGAAAATACAATTAAAAATCGTTTAAAGGAGAAATCATAGACTACCTTAATTTGATCTATTCGAATAAATTTCAGAACATATTTTATGAAAATAAGATCTGAAACAAATACTCCGTGACAATAAGACTCAACCATCACAACTCATGTAGTCATACCTCTTTGAATTTCAAAATGAGAGAAAATGATGAAGTATCGATTTCAATCAGAGGCTGTAGTCATACCTCTTTGAATTTTATGTTTTGATTGAGATGTTAATAAGACTTCATAAATCATAATAAGACTTCATACCTCCACTGCTTAATTATTTGGGGTATTAGTTTCTATTACAAATTTGAATTTGGGAAAAAAAGTATGATCAATGTCTCCTGTCTTCACATTCTCACTTGCATTCTCAGCGGTACAAAGTATAGACCATAGAATATGTAAAATAAGAATTCGGAAAAACAAAATAAGAACCAAGAAAAACTTACATTTCATAAGAAGATATAACTTTCTGATTGTTGAGAGTTAATAGTGAATCAGATTTTTTTTGAAGGAGAATTACAAAGGTATTAAGGAGTAACTGAGTAGAAGAATTGAATTAGGGGAATTTAGCTGATGAATGAGAGTTTTGTGGAGATGAATATGAGTGTGATAAACTGAGTAATAGACTAATAGGAGTAACTGATTTCATGACATCTGCCAAATTTATACTACATAAATTACATACAAAACTTAAAAATTCTAAGAAGTGCTCGTACATTTCTCAAAATTCTAAGAAGTGGTCAAAGAGATGCAGAAATTCATGAGGAAGCCCGCATAAGTAAAAATTATTTACTCCCTAAATGAATACTCTACCTAAAATTTATAAATTTGTAAATTTTCATCTTATTTCTCTACCTAAAATAGCAGCAATACTCAGTAGTATCATATACTCCAAATTTCTAACTAAGACACACCAAATTTGCTGATTATGGCAAATTCAACACAAAATCCGAGCACACGAATTCAGGTCGAACAAATGGTGTGCATTATCATAGTTTCCCACACTCAAAATAATGTGAAAACCAATTCCAGGAGAACTGCGCATATAGATAAACCCTAAATCCATGCCCATATTGAAATGACGCAAGAAAAAATACTCAATATTACTAATTTACTACTTATATGATCCATTTCTCTTTCTAAAACTGAATACAAAAAACCAATCATCCCAAACTAATTAGTGAGTAAGAAATTAATTAAACCATTAATTAGTGTTACTTAACCAATCTAACATTTCGTCTCACCAAACCCACTACAAAAATCCAACCCAAACCCCCCAATTTCTCTCCAATTCACATCAATCAATCCTATTTGAAATCTCGAAAATGTCATTCAAAACCATCATTTTCGTGACACTAACCATAATCCTCCTGATTTCAAACACTGCAACATCTCTTAGAGACTTTCCTAAGGACCCAAACCTGTGTTTTGACCCGGCTGCAAGGCTGCAGGGTACTTACGGTGACGCAAACGACTGCTGGAGTGCGCTGGCGGAACTCAGGCAATGCTTGAATGAAAACCAAGGTGCCGTTGTCGATCTTCTTCATTGGCGACTCGGTCCAACTTATTCACTCTTTCAGGAGAATTTTTTGAGGAGGGTGATTGTGAGAAATGTAGAGAGTAATTAAGGGAAATTAATGGGATACAAATTATATGGAGGAGGATCTAAAGGGAGATGGGTGAGAAACTGAGAAGTGGTTTTGTATTGGGGGAAGTTGACGGTTTCTAAACTCCTCCCAAATTGCTAATAGTGGGGAGTTGGTGACGGTTTCCTATAATCAGTCGGTTATTTACTTTTAACTTCCTCCTATGTGAAAAATGAAACAGTTTTTGATTGATTTTGTATACTTTGCATATGCCACGTCGGATGCCACGTAAGATCCATGTCAGATTCCAAGTCACAATCCTACGTGGCGCGCTATAAAAGCTCAAAATGTTGCTACTTTAAGAAATAAAGGATTGTGATATATGTATTCTCGCTTTCCCGTGTTCTGAAACGAACTATTGCCTATTGGTAATGCTGTAACGTGCTCAATCTACTCAATATGTTTGGTACTCCCTCGTTCTTATGAAACTCTAAATCTACTTTTTGCAAGAGGAATAAGGTTGTGAGTGTGAGTGATACTCTCACCAATAAAGTAAAAGCTTCCAACTATAGAAATGTAGGAGTAATTCAATGCCAAAAATGTCAAATGCATCTATTCGTAAGAATCGGAGGGAGTAATATGTAGTGATTTAGTGATTTTGATAAGTTCAGTGGTTGTTTTGGGGAGCATTTTTTTTTGACGTCTGAATTCATGTCATTGTGTGTAAAGCTAGGAGAGTTTTGTCGTAAAAAAAGGAGCTGAATTCATGTCATTGTGTGTGTGTAAAACTAAGATACGGGTGTTGTCAAAGAAAAAGGAGGTAAATTCATGTCATTGTGTGGGTAAAACGAAGAGACAGGTGTTGTCAAAGAAAAAAGGAGCTGAATTCAGGCTATTATTGTAGAGTGTGATGCGTAATTGTGACCCTGGTAGTTGGTTATGATATTGGTAGCCACTGCAGACTAAGAAACATGCGTTTGGAAAGTGAGATTTTTTTCTTATTTTATCAGGGATTTTGAAGCGTTGTGAGGTGCATTAGTGTGTCAGGCTAATTATGTACCCTACCCAAAAAAAAAACTTAATTTTGCAACTTTATAACCATCAAATACTGTTAAAGTAACTATTTCCTGGAAATTCGGAGGCATTGAGGACAAAGTAAGTGTTCGAGTTATCCTTTCTATATTAGTATAAAGGTTTTTTTTTTTGAAAAAGTATAAAGGTATTTTATGTTAGTACAAGCTCTTGCGCAAGAAGGTTTGGCTAGAATTTGTTTACATAAATAGGTTGTAATACGATCTTACACGTTTACATTGTAAACCGAGTCACTTTATAGTATCTTTTTTTTTCACCACATGATTTTCTTCTCCTCGTAGATAGCGTAACATTAGTTTAAGGTGAACTTATAGGAGTTTAAACTGCAGCTTAATGAGTGGATGGTGTTAATGGTGATGTTTACTTTTCTACAGGTTCTGAAGGCATTTCATTACCCCATGACTGTCACTATGGTACAGTTTGCTGTTGGCTCAGTCTTAGTGATCTTTATGTGGATGTTCAATCTCTATAAGAAACCCAAAGTTAGCGGTGCACAGGTATGTTACAGTCTGAATTCTTATCCCAGTATCCCACACTCTGTTTGGGTATACTAGATTGGATACCTTTTAATGATTATGATTATAACTTTTAATTTTGCAGCTACTTGCTATCCTTCCGTTAGCGGTTGTCCACACGCTTGGAAACCTTTTCACCAACATGAGTCTTGGAAAGGTGGCTGTATCTTTTACTCACACGATTAAGGCTATGGAGCCATTTTTTTCAGTGCTCCTTTCTGTCCTCTTTTTAGGCGAGGTATAATGTCATCTCCATATCAGTTTTTATGCTGTATTGCAATGGCTTATGCTGAGAATGTTACTAAATCTTACAAAATTTATTGCACTCCATTTTGTTTAATCTTCCCACTTTCCTTTTTTGACAATTTTAAATCTTCCTATTTATTTTCATTCTATTTTGAGATGTGCTTTTTACCAAATAACCTTTGTAACCTTTCTGAAATTACAAAAATTGCTGTTGGTTTAATGTATAATTCACACATTTTCTAATTTATACCCCACTTGTCAACTTTTCCATTTTTTAGATTGTATTTTTTAACTATTGTGCAAAGGCAAATGGGAAGATTAATAAAAATGGAGGAAGTATTAGTTTTGTGCAGTTTCGTAATTTGGTTTTTGTGTCTGTGGGGTAATATTCATCATCTTTATTTGCAGAGACCTACTCCTTGGGTTTTGCTTTCGTTGCTTCCCATTGTTGGAGGAGTTGCACTTGCATCTGCAACAGAGTCATCGTTTAACTGGTTAGTTAGTTTACATGGTGGAGCCTCTTTTGTATTACACCCTTATGAAGACATCTGATTTGTTTTTATCTAAATTGAAAGACATTCTGTTTATTTTCATGAAGGGCTGGGTTCTGGAGTGCAATGGCTTCCAATGTGACCAACCAATCACGTAACGTTCTTAGCAAGAAGCTTATGGTTAAAAAAGAGGTAAATAATGTTGTCATTCTGTCAAGATTTGTTATTGAAAGCTTTGTAGTGAACTGCATCTGGTCTATAACGTCATCATTTGTTTGAGTGGCGGAGGTTGATTATGCGGCCATGTACTCCACTGCAAACATTGGGCCTGTCACATAAGGGCGGATCTTGGTTAGGCCGGGTAGGGCCCGGCCATCTAAGCCCAATCACGAAGCTTCTATTAGATTTGGCCCAAGTAGTCATTTAAAATAAAATAAAAAGTTACTTAGATCTTACATCACTTGTTTAGAGTGTCACACTTAGTGGGGAGCTCTTGTACTACTCTAATGGCCCAGGTTCTATTCCTACTATGAGCATTTTTTGTGCCTATGTGCAATATTTTATTAGGCACTTTAATTAGTCACTGTTTATTCGTTTTATCGATTTTTTCTTATAAAATTCCAATGTTATCCATTTTTAAGAGTTTAAAAAATATCGATTTTTTCTTATAAAATTCCAATGTTGTCCGTTTTTGAGAGTTTAAAAAAGAGTGATTTAATATCAAAAGTTAGAAATTTAAAAGCGCGATAAAAGTTTACGGAGTGATAATTCGCGAAAAATTTATTCGGCCCCCCGTAATCAGATAGATGTTTTTTTTGTCTAAAATGAAGGGTCGGACTCAACGATAGATCGACAGTTATGTTGTCCATATAGTAAATTACGGAGTACTGCATCAAGATATTGATTTAATATCTTGTTCTAATCACAATTCATCTTCTTACAGGAATCACTGGACAATATTACACTCTTTTCCATTATTACAATTATGTCATTTATTCTGTTAACTCCAGCAGCACTGTTCACAGAAGGTGTCAAGTTTACCCCTACGTATCTAGAAGCTGCTGTAAGGATCATGTCTTTGCTGTTTCATTTGGTGATATAGCACAATAGTTCAATATGTGTGATGCATTTCCTGTAACATTCTCTATGTCTTGGCAGGGAATAAATGTTAAACAGATATATGTAAGGTCTTTGCTAGCGGCTCTATGCTTCCATGCTTACCAGCAGGTAAAGTTGTACCCCCTCTCCCTTTACGATACCTTATGGCTTAATACTGTCTATACGTTCCGTTGAGCTTGAACGTTATCTCAACTCACTTGCTTTATGTTCTTGGGATCATTTTTTTTATGGTTGTTCATTTCCAGATGTTGCTGGTTTGTGCTTTAGCAATTGTGTTGTGTTTGTTAACCGAATTCCCTCCAAATTATGGATCGTCTTTTATCCAATAGCATTACAGGATATATTGTTGTCTCTTGTATGTGCTGAGTGCTCTATGCTAAAAGTTGTCCCATTCTTTTTATTAAATAGGGTTCAGTTATCCCCTGGTTCAGACTATTCTGTTTTGAACGACATGTCTTTGTTGCTTAGTGATGTGCCCTGGTTTTTATGTGAGGAATCTTGGTAATAGTTTGTGAGATCGATAATGAAGGAATCAGGTCTTCTGTTTTTTTATTAGATGAGTTGTGTGGACGTCTTGCCTTTTGTTATTTTAGTTTTTCTATTAATGATTCTCTTGCCAAAAATAAACCAGTTTTTGTCATGTCGGAAGTCACCAATCCGTTGGTTTTTAGTTTATATCGCAAGTAGTAGAACACATCTCCTTTGTGGCATGGAGTGGTTCAAACTTAGAAATACTTGGAACGTCTACTTGTCTATAACCTCATATTTATTACTTGGATGATCTGTTAATTGCTATTGTATGTGCTGTGTAAATAAGTTAGACACCATCCTTTTTTTATCCTTGTCATTTGTTCTGCCTTTTAGAATGGACTTTTTGGAAATTGGATTTCATAGATTCTAACCTTATGTCATGAGGAGCTTGACTCTAGATTCTTTGACAAGGCCAGTGCCGTTTTGTGGATTATCGAATATGGATCCTTTATATTCACCATCGGTAAGAACCCTGGTAATTGTTCCGAGGAGAAAGTAACATTGCTGTTGTCTTTGGTTTTCCTCAACCGCTCAGTATACTATCTTATGTTTAGAATGAGACAGATAAGCTAGCTAACCAATAAAAACTGAGTAATTAGTTTCTCAGTGAGTGAACTTGTTTTTTTTAATGTGATGGATATGCTAGGCCAGGAATGAACTATTTAGCATTATACTTTTGAAAGTAGTTCTCTTCCAGACAGTATCTATCTGCCTCATACCTAATCCAAATCTGGTTAAACAACTTTCTGAAAATTTCAGGTTTCTTACATGATTTTGCAAAGGGTTTCCCCTATCACTCACTCTGTTGGTAATTGCGTGAAGAGGGTTGTCGTTATTGTGAGCTCTGTAATTTTCTTCAGGACACCAGTTTCACCTATCAATGCACTGGGTAAGCTCCTTGATTTTGATACTTCGTCCCTGTGCTCGACATGGTGTTGGTGTGTCGGGTGCAGTTTTTTTGGGCAAAATTTTCAATTTTTCGATCTAAATTGAAATATCGAAGTGTCGGTGTCGGACATGTGACACGGCACCCAAGTGAAGTGTTGGAGTAACATAGCTGTGTCCATCACCATTGCTTCCACGCGGCAAAGCTGACCTGACTTAAATGATAGGGAATTAACCTATTTTGCTTTTGTTGGTCAGCAATTATCGAATATGATACGTATAGGATATGACTATTTTGTGAGAAAGTTCAATATACTGATGAAGTATCGCTTCGTATCGAATACATGATACGACAGTCAAGTGAAGTAAATGAATCCAGACAAAAGTGGAGAGCAACATAGGAATTAACTGAATCCAGACAAGACCAAAACCTGAATGGGATTTATCCAAGTGGCAGTGAAGTGAAGTAACTGAATCAAGACTTAACTTAAGTAGACTGAAACCTGAATGGACTTGATCCAAGACGACTGAAACTGACTAAGTTGAAGCACAAACCATAACTTGAAACGACCAAACCCGCAATAACCTGACATAACCATTAACCAGATCATAATGACTAGTTTCTTGTGTCTACTTTTCCTTACCAAATTAATTTTCTCTGAAGAAAATTCTAATGACCCATCAGTATAATGGTAATGCTGCTTGAAAATTGTTGATTTGCATACTTCTAGTCATCTCTGTGATTCATTTTTCATTGCAGGCACGGGAATAGGACTTGCGGGAGTATTCTTGTATTCCAGGGTGAAGAGCATCAAAGCAAAGCCAAAAGAAGCTTAGAGTTTGGAATTGAGAGAGGTGTAGTAACTTTTGTTTCTGATTCTATAGGTAAAAGAAACGAATGTAGGGATTGCAGAAAGAGGAGTTGTAGATCAGGCAGGGACAGTTGAATGCGTCCCTTTATTGTCGATTAAAATTACTTCCAGATTGTGTTATTCTTTTTGGAGACCACGCGACTTTGCTGTTTGGGCAAATAGCCCTTCTTGTACTTGTTTTTTTTTTTGGGTGGTTGATCGATCATCTCAAAATTCTTTGCTCTTATGTCGTTTTCAGTTTCTGTTTCATTTTGCTTTATTGTGTTTCTGTTGCATGTGTGCCTGCCTCTACCTGTTTGGTTACATGAAGCTTGTCCGCCTTGTGACTAAAAATTTAGAAGGGTCACGCCATCGTTTTCTTACCGGCGACATTATGCTTTGACCGGTATCTTGATATAAACCATCTTGAACTTTGACGATTTTCCCTGAGATCTGAGCTATCACAATACACAACAGAAAGTTCAAGTTACCATTGTTGCCTAAGTTGGAGTTCACTACAGAGAAATTAAGATTTTACACCCATCTCAAGCTCTCGAGTCTTGAGGTTAGACTTGGCGGTCAGGTTTCGGGTTCAGTCATTTTTGGTTCGGGTAAAATATGCTTGAGGTGTATTACGGGTTTGGAAAATGAGTTTTGTACAGGTCAGATTTATGCGGGTTTCGGATCAATAAAGGTTATTAACGTATTTTGAAAACGTTAATTGTCTTTGGCTTTATTTATATAATAAATACGATTTTATTCTTAATTGTATTAATTATCTAATTTAATACTCTGTATAAGATATTAGTAAGAAACTAAGAATACTTCCTTTGTACCTTATTTTTTTTTTTTGGGAAAAGGTAAGCTTTATATTAATTTCAAATTGGAAGGATTACAAGCTTTCCCGACATATCAAATTAGGGCCATACAAAAGCCTATACATCTTCGCATTACTCCAAATATTGCTCAACCCTCCTATACTTGTCCTGTGATAATATAAACCTATGCACTCGACCTGTATCACTTTCAATATCTGATCCGGCCTTGGCATCCACTTCTCATGCTTACTCAAATTTCTCACTCGCCATATATGATAAATAGCAGCCATTACAGCACAACCCACTAATCGTTTGTGCCCAGAATCCACAAATCGATAGGAATTCCACCAGTTCACCACATCCACAAGAGGAATGTTCGTATTAAGCCAATTCGATAGCAAACCAGTTACTCTCCTGCTATAAGAGCACCGAAAGAAAATGTGCTCCTGATTCTCATTCTCATTATCACACAGCCAACAAACAGTAGACAAATTAATCCCCCACCGAGCTAATCTCTCATTTGTTTGCAATCGATTATGCATCATAATCCACGCTATGAAAGAATGTTTAGATAAAACTAAACTATTCCAGACCATCTTACTCCAACCAACATCCTGTTTATCCATTCTCAACCAAGTGTAGCCCTGCTGCACAGTATACCCCTTAACATCCTGCAGCCAATCTTCACTCTCGAACCCATCCCTGAATCTATTATAAACATAACATATTCGCTTCTAAGACCAGCTAGATGTTGCAGCACTAAGCATCATCTTCCAATCTTTACCCTTTAAAAAATTGCTATGGATCCAACGAACCCACAAATGATCCTTTTTGGCCGCAATCCACCAAATATATTTGGCTATGCAAGCCAAGTTCCACTCCAGAGTATCTCGAATACCTAATCCACCTTTATGTTTGGGATAACAGATCTGACTCCAACTGACAAGTGGAGCAGAAATATAAGTATAATGCCCCTTCCACAAGAAATTACGACAAATATCTTCTACTTTCTTAATCACCGTCTTGGGTAAAATAAAGACTCTAGCCCAATACGCATGTAAGTTTTGTAAAACTGCCTTGACCAACACTAATCTACCTCCATAGGACAAGTGCCTAGACCCCAACGTTCGAATACGATCTACAATCTTTTCAGCCAAGATCGCACTATCCAGCACACCCAATTTTTTGTAAGAAATTGGAATGCCTAAATACTTGAATGGCAGTACACCCTTCCTCATACCAGTAACTCGCAGCACTTCTTCAACCTCTCTAACTCCATTCATATAGATCTCTGATTTCTCTTTATTCATTTGGAGCCCAGAAGCCTTAGAAAAGGTCAAGAATGCTCTTATGAGAATCGTAATTGACTCCATATTCCCATACGAGAATAAGAGCAAATCATCGGCAAAGTAAAGGTTTGTTAACTTCAACTGTTTACACATAGAGTAATGCTTGAACCCATGAAACACCTCTTGCAAAATTCTTGATAGATACTCCATACATATTGCAAATAACAAAGGGGAAAGCGGATCCTCTTGACGAAGACCCCTCCTTCCTTTAAAATACCCAAAACTATTCCCATTGATCATCAAGGAGTAACTTGCAGTTGTTACAGACTCCATCACTAATTCAGTGAACTGACGAGGGAATCTTAGAGCCTCCATCATATCTCTAAGAAAAGCCCATTCCACCGAATCATAGGGTTTCCTCATATCAATCTTCATTAGGCACCAAGGAGAGCAAGATTTCCTCCCATAGAGCCTAACTAAATCTTGACAAATTAGAATGTTCTCAACAATTTCCCTTCCTTGAACAAACCCACTTTGATTTTGACTAATTATATCAGGAAGAATGTGACCCAATCTCTGACATAAAATCTTCGTAATACATTTGTATAATGTATTATAACAAGCAATGGGCCGAAATTGAGAAACATTATCAGGCATCGAGACTTTAGGAATCAGAGTTATTAAAGTATGGTTCACCTGCCTTAGTAATTTTCCACTTCTCCAAAAATTCTGAACCACTTCAACTACACTGGTACCCACAATACTCCAAGCATCCTTGAAAAACTGACTCGAGTATCCATCAGGGCCAGCACTTTTATCTCCAGGTATAGAAAACATACTCTCCTTTATCTCCTCATTTGTCAACGGTCTGATCAGCCATCTAGCCTTCTCATCAGTCACAGTTTTACCTTTTCTCACCACAGGCTTATAAACAACAGAAACAGCAGCACTAGTCCCCAACAATTTCATATAATACTCCTCAAAAGCGGAATTAATCTGCTCAGGTTCTGTCCTCAAAATATCGTTGCCATCCTTAATTGATACCACTTTATTACATGCTCTTCGTTTCTTAATACACGCATGAAAAAAAGCAGTATTATCATCACCCTCCTCTACCCATTGTACTTTTGCCTTTTGTCTAAGGAAAGAGTTAGTGGCCTTCTCCAATTTTAAGACCTCCTTAGCCGCACTCCTCTCCTCCCTACTTAATTCCTCATTTAAAGGATCCATATGGAGCTGCCGCTGCACTTCTTCCAGGAGAATTTTAGCAATTTGGCAAGATTTTTCAACCTCTGAGAAATGCCTTCTATTAAGCTTTCGAAATTCAGACTTAGCCATCTTAAGTTTTTGCACCAATCTGAACATGGGATTTCCATCCACCCGTCTTCCCCAAATGCCCTCAACCATATCTCCAAAGTGTTCATCCAAGGACCACATATTATAATATCTGAAACTAGAGTTAACATTCTTTCTCACAGCCTCAAGATACATAATACACGGACAATGGTCATAAAGACCCTCAGGAAGAAAGCACCCACTCATATCAGGAAACCTCTCCAACCAAGCTTCATTGTAGAGCACTCTATCTATCCTACTAAAGACTCTAGTGCCCTCTTCATGTTTATTATTCCAAGTAAAAAAGGAACCAGAAGTATGAAGCTCCATCAACTCACACTCATGCACACAATGTTTAAACCTTCTTATTTCAGCCCAAGTAGTAGGCGCTCCAATTCTTTCCCCTTGATGCAAAATATTGTTAAAATCACCCCATAAGATCCAGGCACCACTTGCTTGCTGCTTATACTTTTTAATTATACTCCATAAACAATTACGCTCAGCTGGCTTATTAAACCCATACACCACCGTTAAGTGAAATTTGACATTTCTCCCCTTATCCCAAACTTTAGTAAATATAGTTTGGGTAGTAACATCTTCAATAGATACCTCATAATGAGCCGGTTGCCAAAGTAGCCAAATTCTACCCCCTTTATGATAGGTATTATTTGTTGTAATAGACCAACCATCACAAATATTATTCTTGACTTTCAACCAATTACTACTTGCTACTCTAGTTTCAAGGATACTAAACAATCCAACTTTATTCTTATGAAGGAACCATTTTAAATCCTTCTGTTTAGTTAGACTATTTAGCCCTCTAATGTTCCAAAATCCGAAATTATCCATTCTCCGGAGGTATGCTCTCCTTTCCTCCCCTACTTCCCTTACTACAACTTAGTAAAGCTTGCAAAAACGATAAGCCCTCTGGATTAAACCTCCTGTGTTCCTCCCCATCTGTACGAGCACGAAACACCCTTGGCGACTCAATCTCCTGATAGCCAACAGTAGGAGTAATCAAACCCCCCTGATCCACCACCATTACAGTAGGCGACTTAATTTGCTGTACAATCTCCTTCGGCCTCCAGATTTTCTGTATCTCTTGTACTTTCTTAGTAGGTTGTAACTTAGTCTTAGTCTTCCTACAGATCTCGGCCAAGTGCCCAACACCCTTACACCTATTACATTCCACCGGAATCCACTCATATAGCACCTGAATTTTTTGTTCCACTCCTTTCTCATCTAAAAACACAATCTCCTTCGGAAATCGTTGATTAAACTCCACTTCAACAAGAATCTTAGCATAACTCAAGAATGTTTTATGCCTAGTAACCTCATCACACTTAATAAATTTCCCAATCAGGCTAACAATCTTCGTAAGACTCGAAGTTCCCCAAAATTTCACATCCAACCCTTGTAGTTTAATCCAAATTGGAACTTTCTTACATTCCTGCTTCACCAATTCACAGTCCTCAGTCCACTCTTTTAGAATAACTGGTTTACTGTCAAACATCAGAAACCCAGTTTCCATCGCCTTCTTCCTGTCCTCATCAGAGAAAAATCTAACCAAAAACACTCCATTTGACAACACAGAGACTTTATCTATTTTTAAGATTTTCCAAGTACGTCTAATGAACCCATTAATTACCGACCAAGGAGGGTTTGCCCCTAGGACATACCCATAGATGGTCGTGGACCAATACTGAATCTCCTCTGCAACATCCTCTTTCGCGAGTTGTATCACCGGGCTATCAATCTTCAGTCCATTATTTACCAGCTGATCTTCACCCATGTCACTTCCATCCCCAACATTCTCCTCTTCAATGGTATCCATCTCGAGCTCCAGGTCGAATTCTTGCAAGTTCCCTCCAGTGCTCGACGACTCTGCCTCAAGTTCCCTTTGTTTACGAGCCAACATTTTTTCTTTAAGACCAACAATTATTGCTGAATTATTTGTCTTATTTTTAGGATTTTTAGGTGTTTTGTTCTTGGATTTTGACATTCTCAAAAGCTGCTATAATATCTCTAGGTTTTCAGAGCACTTTCTCTTTCTATCTCTAGCTTTGTACCTTATTTTTAATATACATTAATGTTACATTTTGATAGGAAGCACATATGTATTGTTAATTAATTTTGTTACCTTTATATGATAAACTTTGACTCGATTTATTGATTTTTTATCTTTATAATAATCATATGATAAAAATATGAGTTTTTTTTGTCAGCTAAGATAGAAAGATGAAACCCTAGCTAATGACCCCATGGCTGCTAAATCATGGGCATTCCTGTTAAGGCTTCTAGGGGTGAAAGATACGGAGACACAGTGAAACGATGGAAAGGTGTTCTGAATCTGAGCTGCAATCCTGCAAATCTCAGGCAAGATTTTTGCCATATCACCGATTTGCTGAACAAGGCATAGGCAGTCCGTTGAGAGATGAATGTGGTGGTAACTTTTCTTAAGAATATTACTCCTATTTCTTAAAATTTTGAAAAAAGAATATATTTCTTAATACTTTTAAGAAACTATGTAAATGAGTTGGGAACTTTAGTCTGTGACAGTAATATATTTCGATTTACCTATTTTTGGGTCGGGTCACTGTTCGGACGGGTTCTGACCCAAATATTTGAGTCATTATCGGGTCGGATCACTTTCGAGTTCGAGTAGTTTTCAGACAAGTTTTTTTGTATGGGTCAGTCTTTGACATGTTTATCTCGGGTACATGAGACCTACAAGTGATAATTGAATATTTAAACACAAATAACCGGATTAAAACATGACATTAACCGTTGGGAGAAAAGAAGAAAGAAAGGCTAGTGTTAGAATTTGTTGTGCTCTACATATCAAAAGTTTACTACAAAACTCGAAACTTTTGTGATAAAACTCAAAATCATAAACCAGCTGTACATAGAACTACTAATCTACTCATTGATATATATTCATGCTCCTTCATTAGTGACACATAATTTATGTCCCATTCAATACCGTGGCGAATCTTGACAAAAATTACACTGGGGGCCAACAAAGACGAACAAATTATGTACGTAGTAAATGATATAATGGAAAAAGTAAAATATGTTTTTTTCGTTGGAGTAATTTTTTTTTAAAATTTTTTTTGCTATCAGATTAAATCACATCTTAATACCTTCACAATAACTTAGACGCTACGTTATGAGCACGTGTATTGAGATTTCGAGTTACAAATTTGATAGCTAAACAATGAAAAAAGTCGATTCCTCGTGGAACAAAGGGATAAGATCTCGTATGCAGTGATGATGATCTTCGACTCTCGCCAATTGATAAACCAGCTGTAGGCTATTCATTTGTAGTGCCATTTGCTCATGGAAGAGTCTTTATTGCTTCAATTCCGCTTGCGGATTCAGCCAAAAAAGCAACATTACCAGATCTCTCTTGCCTATTGTCTATCTCCTTGCTAATCCATCCAGCCGAAGCACTGATGGAATCTAACCTGCATCAACATTGATCACAGTGGTAGTACATTGAATGCTATTATGCGTCAGAACAATCAACCAAACTTCCTTAGAGTTGCGGATAACTTTGGTCTTCTTTGTCTGATAATTCTTCATGGTTACATTTCAACGTCCTTTTGTTCTTCTTCATATCCTCCCAAATATCATTCAAAGTATTTAGTGAGGCTTGATATTTGGCTATAAGTCCGGATGTGAGATTGGATTCGCCTTTAAAGATCACTCAGTCGTTTATGAAAATCTAGATGTTGTAAAGAACGTTGATGAAGTGGAATAATCCGAACCATAGATCATCACAATCAAACAAATAATTAGTCTGTTTCATCAGCCATTATGGAAAACCCATATTTCCACCCTGTTCATACTTCTGCTAAATGAAGTGGTTTTATAAAGAGTCCTACTGGTTGGATAGTCTCTAAACAGATGGCCTAAATTAAAGTCTTGGTTATAAGGGTTGAAGCATCAACTCCTTCATTATAAAAGAGCACATAATGATACGGTCCTATCAGAGTCCTTTTCTCTCTTTCAAAACCTATAAGGCGTGAATTTCCAAAAAGATCTTCCACGATGACGGACCTGGAATCTTCCACAAGACTTTTTTCCTTGCCTTCTTGATGCATTCATTCAATTCAGGTTCCATTTAGAGCAGTTCATAGTATCCACTTTTGACACTGTAAACACCTGTTCCATTTCTACCCCAATAACGACTCTCCTGAGAAAAGGTAGTCAACGGAACATCATTAATTTTAATGCACCAATCATGTGTGAAAATTAACTCAAGTTTTTTCCATGTTCCACCGTCTTTCACTCGTAATTAGATCACGAATTTTCCAATTCGCCGCCCCTAATGAGGGTTCGTCAACGTTTACTCCTGATTTAATAACTGTATACATCCATTGACCCATTTATCTTGAAAGATAATTGATGGAAGTGTCGTCTAAATCCGCACCAATCCCCACTTTTCAGCTTAATCCGCCCTCCTTTTACTTGGTCTGGATTCCTCATAATTTAACAACTGCCACATAATTCCCTATGAAAACCTTGCTAATAAACAAATTTTTATTTTCGATTATTCTTCAAGCATTCTTAACTAAAATCTACCTTTAGTTATCAAATAGAAAGTAATATTTACTTTTAGTAATGATTTACATTATAATTTTATACAAAAATATCTTTAGTTTCCCAGATATTTACGTACGTTTCATATATGAATTATATAAAAATAATGCGTCTTTCTTGCGAAATGTTAACTTTTTGAGCGAATAGATCATTTCATTAATAAAAAGTCATACGACATCTACAATTTATATCGAAATTGAACGAATACAGTACTATAAAATTTGAGTAAAATAAATTCTCGTTAAAACAAAGATCTCTCACTATGATTTTGATCTCCGCTTCTGCACATCCTCTTTCAACATATCGCTATTTAATTATACGACTTTTCACAAGAGGGTCTTCGAATCTTCCAAAGTTTTGAAGAGAATCGACTTCATCTAACTTAATTGATAGATTGTAGCCACCAATCTGACATAATTTGAGATACCATATAAAGAACGATTGTGGTGCTGATCTTTCGCGTCATCTCTGCTATCATAGAGAGAGCGAATCCCATCAATTGATGGGGACGAAACTCTCCAAAAGGAGAGGACAATTATTATAACTAGAATACAAATACTGATACAAATACTAAAACTATATAATTAATTAATATTGGGAGGCTTACCACCAATTAATGGTGGTAGCCCTAATTTTTTTTTGGAGGCTAGAGTTTTTAGGGAGGAGGAAGAATTTTTTTATAAGAGTTTTTCTTGTGAGATGTTACCTCATTTGCTCTTTCATCTCATTTTTATTACATCTAAGAAATAGTTGCGAAAAGGGGGATGATATTGAAAACCCGCTTATTTTGTTACTTCAAATATTAAAGGGGATAATTCACAATAGAAATGGAAGGGAAAGAACACTTATTACTCCATACTAGACATCAAAATACAAACTATTCGCCAAGACAAATAAATTAGTAGTTGAACAATTTGTATATGTTGATCAATGAATATAACGCAACACACTACTATCTTCAACTTTCTACACACCAATTTGCATAAGAAAATATTATTGCATCTGAACTTTGAATTCCGAAGTAGTTTTTGTTGGATGTAATGCAATGACTTGCAATGTTGACTATATACATAGTATTGTAGAGAAACCTTTCATAACAAAATCGTAAAAGAATATTCTCACTAATAGCATGGTTATGGTCATTAAACTTTGTGTTTATGACTTATGTTTATTATGATGGTGGTTATGCCATTAAATTGATGATTATGGTGCCAAACTGCCAATTAATCACTTTAACCTTTGGCTTTCCTCTCCTACCACTATAAAAATGAGAAGCTTGTAGTCAGTTGATACACATCATCTTTCATCTCATCTACTTCTTCTTTATGATTATTTTAAGCATACCATATGAGTTCCAACTCCTAATGATTGAGTACACAACCTTTTAGAAGTGTTGTGTGACCTTGGGGGACAATGCCCATTCCGATTTGTACTGTAGTCGGATCGATTTCGTTTCTCATTCAGTGACCTCCATACCACGATACAACAACGTCTATTATTTAATTATATGTCGCCCTATATTCCTATATTTCTAACAATTGAGAAACGAAATTTGGTCACTATTATTGTTGTTGTGTTCATCATTCTTGTCATTGGAATGAGTTCTATTGGCAAAGATATGTCTTTTTGCGCAAAAAAGATTTAGCCCGTTGAGGGCGAGATTACAGTTCGGTATTATGAAACTAACTCAGTCTCTAGACCTTCGATTGGGACTTCTAATATGGCGTTGAAAAGCTAAGAAGAAGTTCTACAACTTTTTAGTTGAAGTCGTGATCTGATACTGTCATTTACCTTTTGGAAAACAGGCCGCAATGTTGTGGTAGTGTGATGAAAGTTTTTGAAGATTTATAAATGAATGATATTATCTTATTTTATTACGATCTTCATCCTTGAGAATAAGGTACGATATGTATGAGTTTAGTTCTTGTCTTCTAGAGATTCATGAGGATAAAATAATTACATTTGATAGATGAGTATTATTTATCATCATTGATTGGAAAATAAATTATCTGATAAAAGTAGGATGTTTTGTTGTTTCTGAACATATGTTGAATGCATTATTCTCAATATTTCATGACTAAAGATGAATTTGTACACATGTTTGTATTAGTATACAAATAAAAAAGGTGAATGTTTTTCCTAAACTTGGAACGAGTCCTTATATATACATATATATATATATATATATATATATATATATATATATATATATATATATATAGAGAGAGAGAGAGAGAGAGAGAGAGAGAGAGAGAGAGAGAGAGAGAGAGAGAGAGAGAGAGAGAGAGAGAGAGAGAGAGAGAGAGAGAGAGAGAGAGAGAGAGAGAGAGAGAGAGAGAGAGAGAGAGAGAGAGGATCATATAAGTCCCTTCTCCTCTTATAAGTCCATAAGGCTTACTATGAGCCATTGGATTAAAATAAAATGGATGGCCGAGATCTTACTTGACATTTAATTTGAAAAAAAAAATTAACTTTACTACTCAGTCCTCCTTTTCTTCCTCCTCAATATCCCCACCTTCATTATACCTCACTCTGTTCCCAAAGCATGCTCTATTCCCGCTCACTCTATTCTCACTCCATTACTTCCCCCTCAATATTCCCACCTTCATTATACTTCACCCTATTCCTGCTCACTCTATTCCCACTCCATTATCCCATCAGCTCACTCTAATCGGGTTTCTTTGTTGGTTGAAGTACCTTATTCTCGATCAATTTCTCCTCCTTTTGCAGGTAAAGGTATGTTCTATAATCAAAGTTTCGTAGACTCTTTTTGACGAGTTTTGGTGGTTTTAGCAAAATTAGGGTTTAATTGCGAGTTTAATTGCGAAATTAGGGTTTAATTGTTCACAATTTGGGTTTAATTGTTGCGAAATTAGGAAAATTAGGGTTTAATTGTTGCGAGTTTAATTAACGAAATTAGGGTTTAATTGTTCACAATTTGGGGGGTTTTTGCGTTGAGTCATGATTTTTGCTAATTAATCTTTTTGGGTCTAACTCATCATATTTAATTAGGTGGTTTTAGCGAAATTAGGGTTTAATTGCGAGTTTAATTGCGAAATTAAGGTTTAATTGTTCACAATTTGGGTTTAATTGTTGCGAAATTAGGGAAATTAGGGTTTAATTGTTGCGAGTTTAATTAACGAAATTAGGGTTTAATTATTCACAATTTGGGGGTTTTTGCGTTGAGTCATGACTTTTGCTAATTAATCTTTTTGTGTCTAACTCATCATATTTTTGGGTCTTTTTGGGTCTGTTTACTGATTTCTTTTTGTGATTTTGTACTGTTAATACTGCATTTGTGATTTTGTACGGTTAATAATGCTACAATAATGCATTTCTGATTGCTTGTCAGTAATTTTCTTCATGGTTTGCTATTAGATTTCTGTTTCATTTGTTTGTTAATAGTTTAGTTTTTAGATTATACCATGCTTATTAATTCCTATGCATTTTTTGTTCATTGTATGTGGTAGCGTATATGGCGTCCGAAGAGGAAATTGTCGAGGTTGAGAGTGTCGACGCAGAAGAGGAGGAAGAAGTCGGTAATGTTACTGTGAAATGTAAGGGGCGTAGGCTTGCGTTGCTTGTATCGAGCCTAAATGAGAGACAGAAACAGGCGGAGAAATAATAGTATAACTTTAACTGTTAAATTTGTAACTTCATCTCTATAACAACATAACTTTTGTTTTCGTACTGTTGTAATAAACTTTTGTTTTCGTACTGTTGTAAACATTCAATTGTATGTATTGAAACTTCAACACATTTCTTTTATAACTTCAACTCATTTGTTTTGAAATTTCAGCATCCGTAACTCTAAGTGTATCTAGAGGAACTTCAACTGTATTGATCCGTCACTTCAATTGTTTCAGTTTGTAGCTTCATTTTAATTGGTCAATATGCAACTTCAGTTACTTTATAACGTCACTTTAACTGATAAATTTGTAACTTAATCTCCATAACAACATAAGTTTAATAAATATTTGTAACTTCACATATTTTGTAACTTCAGTTCATATATTTTGTAACTTCAGTTCATATCTTTTGCAACTTTAGTTCATATGTTTTGTAACTTCAGATCAATAAAATTATACTGTACCAATAACGAAAATGCAATTAGGTTTGTGCTTTAGAACATCTGATTGTATATGTTCTTCCCATCAAATTAGGTTTCTTGAATATTTCAATAATTTTTGCGTTTTGTGAATAACGTTTTTGATTTTGATGTGTTTAAGGAGAAACGTGGGAGGAAATTGATCATTCCGAATTGTTTTGTTCATTCGTACTACATTATGCGTCATTAATCAGTTTATATATTTTTGTAACTTCGGTTTATATATCATGTAACTTCAGTTCATATATTTTGTAACTTCAGATCATATTAATGAAATACGGAGTACTCACTAGGTACTCAAGTGAGTATTTCATTAGTTACGGAAGCTGAAGTTTTAAAAAATGGTGCTGAAGTGATAGAGTAATTGAATTAGAGTTTCGACACATACAGTACAAGGTATAAAAATACAACTGAATTGAATTATTAGGCGGTAGATGTTCAACAATTTTCAATTCTTCATAGCAATGGTTATATATGCAATTAAAATCACAAACTCTCATCAATGCAATTATCTAGATTATCTAGAGAACAATTATGACACTTTCTAGAGAGCAACAATGACTTTTTCTAGGTGTTAAATATCATTATTAAATGCTAGGTTAGGTAATCATAATGACCTGTTTCATACTTTAATCTTAGCCTTTGATCTTATTTAATCTAATGGCCACTAATAAGACTTATGGACTTAAAAAAAGTGATGGCCTTATGAGATCTCATCTCTCTCTCTCTCTCTCTCTCTCTATGTATGTATGTATATATATATATATATATATATATATATATATATATATATATATATATATATATATATATATATATATATATATATATATATATATATATATATAGTTAAAAGACTTTTTTAAACATTTATTTTTTGCCACGTGGCATGCATTAATGATTTTTCATTTGTTTTTTTTATTAAAATTTATTCTTATTAAATTTTGAATTGTTTTATTACATACACGTTGTACACTTTTATTTTTATTAAGTTTATATTTAATCACATTATTAAGTATCACAAACTTTTCGTTCACCCATATTTAATAATTTTTTATCATAAATAATACAATTTAATATTATGGTTATTTTTCAAAACCTTTGCACCACCTTTCTTTACAATCAACTATTAATAATAGTACTTCGTAAATAATTTAACAACTTTTTTTAAAATAAGAATTTCCATTTCTTAGGTTTTTTCATAACAAGATTAATATTTGTTTGCTATTTTATGCCTACTAAATTTTAACTTTATTACATTATAATTTTTTTTATGTGTTTAGCTATTTTACTTTATTAATAAAATTACTACTACTTACAGTTTTTTTAATCGTAAAAAAAGTTTTATTATGCATTCAGTTTTTGCGCACGTGGCGGATGCTTTCATATTTTTTTAACAATTTAATGTTTTACGATAAATTTATCTTTCTAAAATTTTTAATTTTCTTATTATATATGTGTTGTAAAATTTTGTTTTCATTATCTTCATAATTAACCACATTATTAAGTATCATAACAGATTTAAATTATTTGTAATTTATATTTATCAATTTGTCTATATAATATATTAAAAGACAACTTAAAACATTAAATTTTATTCAACATGTCAAAGTTTTTTTAAGGCAATGGAAAAAACTTAATATTTCACTTGAAGCATAAATTTATTGTTATTAATAAAAATTAATGATTTTTGAAAAAGAACTTAATTATTTGGAGGTTACACCTTTTCATCTACTTTTGTCTTAATAATCAAATTTAATATTAATAATTATATTACTATATATTATGAAAAACTTCATTATCATCATTATATAACTAAAAAATCAATATAATTGAGAGTTGGAAAAAATCCATTTGTATTTTAAGATTTCCTATTCACATTTCATTCATTCTATTTTATAAATATTGTCGTTGATTCTAATTTTAGTACTAATTTTATCTTTTGCATTTGATTTTGTTTAGTGAACTTATGCGAAACCAATAATCAAGTATGAAATTTCTCATTTTTCAGGTATAATAATTTTATTTTAATTGATTTTTATATTGATTGTTATATAAATACATTTCAAGTTAACTTTAAATCTCATGGATTTTGTGTTCATAAGAATGTACTTTTATTTATATTAAAAGTTGAAGAAATTTACAAAATATGATTAAGAAGAAGTTGCAAATTTAAGTGTTGATCAAAGTAGCATGTTAAAGATTATAATTATTTGGGTAATGTATTTAACATTTTATTCCAAAGGTAAATCATCAATAAAAAAAAGTTAGTAAGCAGATGACAAACAAAACTTAATATTTCACTTAAGCATAATGTCTTATTCATAAGAAAACGTAAATGTTTTCTAAAAAAATTAATAGTTTGTTGGTTAATCATTTAATCTATTTTTGTCGTAATGATAATCAATCAAATTTAATATGATAGATTATTTAGTATTAAGAGTTTCATACTAAACTAGCTAATTTATGTATTTTATTACTTTACTATTAAATTTTTTATATCAACTTTTTTACTGACTGACTTCTGTCTCTTTCATTAAAAAATTAGAAACATTAATAAAAAAATTTCATTTGTCTTTTATTAAAAAACATATTATTAATTTTTTTATTAATTAAATTTATAATCTATATATATTATTAAAAGCTTTTTTATGCATTTAATTTTTTGTCCTTTACAATTTTTTTTATTTAAGTTTATCCTTATTAAATTTTGATTTTTTTATTATGAATAATTTATTGTCATTGATAAAAATTAATGATTTTTGAATCAAAAAACATAATCATTTCGAGGTTACACATTTTCATCTACTTTTGTCTTGATAATCAAATTTAATATTAATAATTATATTATTTATTATGAATAACTTTATTATCATCTATCTATTTATATCCATTTGCCACGTGGCATGTATTAATGATTTTTTTTCAATTATGTATGTTATTAAAATTTGTTCTTATTAAATTTTGAAGTGTTTTACTACATATGTGTTGTATATTTTTAATTTTGTTAAGTTCATATTTAATCACATTATTAAGTATCACAAATCTTTCATTTACTCATATTTAATAATTTGTCATAATAAATATTTCAATTTATTATTATTGTTATTTTCAAAACCTTTGCACCCACCTCTCATTATAAGCAACTATTAAAAATAGTACTTCGTAAATTGTTTAACAACTTTCTTGAAAATAAGAATTTCCATTTCTTAAGTTTTTTTCTTTAATCAAAATGCCTATGATCAAAATAATTAATGTGATTATTAGTGGAGGAATAATTAATTATTAATGATTTTTGTGTAAATTATGTTGTCTTAGAAGATGACCATGCTTGTGAAGATTATATACTTTTATGAGTAATTAGAGCATTAATATATACTCTCTTCGAATTCCTATTATTGTCTCATTTGCTTTTGGGATGGAAAATAAGGAAGGGAAATGAGTGGCTCAAAAACGGAGGAAGAGAGAGAAATGAGAGAGTAAATGTGAACCACATATTGATGGCCTAAAAAGAAAAGTGTGACAAAACAAACTCAACTCAAAAAGGAAAGTGAGACAAAAATAGGAACTCGGAGGGAGTAGCTTTTATTAGTTATTCCATGCAGTTAATATAAACTATGATATTGAATATAATTCATCAATCAATTTAAGAACATTATGTATGTTTTGGTTGAGAAAAAATTGAATATGGATTATATGTTGAGATTATATATTAGTGTGTGTTTCGGAATAAAAACGGGTCCCTGACCTTGGGCTTCACGGTTCTCCTCGGCTTCGGATGCGTGCTGACGGTGATCCTGCAAGGTGAACTCCGGGCCCGGGGAACCCCCGGGGCGGAGCCTCCGACGCCCAAGTCAATAAAATATATAACTGAATATAGATATTTAGGGAGATAAGAGAAGTAGAGAGAGAATAGGGGAGGAATATGTGTGAATGAATCGCCCCTTTTCCCCTCATCCTAAGTGGGGTATTTATAGGGGGAAAGGATATAGTGACATCACTAGACCCATGACATCAGCATGGTGATCAGTAGAGAAGTCTCTCTGAGTCAGTTAATGACTACCCGTAAGGGGGGTCGTCTGATAGGGGGTTCGGCCTCTAGGGTCGGCTAGGACTCAGTTGGGCCTTCTCAGTCCTGGGAGTCGGGCCTATGCGTTTGGGGTTTTTTTTATCCCCCATCAATTTGCCCTCAGCGGAGTCGGATACTGAATATGCGGGTCCGGTGCCAAGCATGGTTGGACCGACAAACTAAATGACGGACTTCGTTTTTTATACAAAGGCACATATTCATTAGACCTTGTTGGCGCGTCTGCCCTAGCGTCATCTAAACTCTATCAGGGCGTCAGACGTCGGGCCCCTTGTGTACTCGGAGGTGTACATGGGGTTTATCATTCTGTACATGGCAAGGTAATCACTAAGCCTCGTGATCGACGCTTCTGCCCCGGTATATCTCATACGGATGTGTCAGGGTGCAAGAGGCCTGCCAGGGTAGTTTATGGACTTTATCTAAGACTTGGGGGCCGTGCCCCTTGCCTTTTTGTAGGTGGACATAGGAACTTTTGCTTAAATACAAGCCCGAGTATTTGCTTTTTACGCCTTGTCGGTCGGCGATCTTGGCTTGGCCAATATATGAGCTTTGGTCGAAGCTCGAGAAACGTGCCCCCTTCCTGCTCTGATGTAGGCAGAACGACATAAATTTTTTACAAGGCCAAGTATATATTAGGCCTTGTTAATCGAACGACCTACCTCGACCGGTCATTGAACCTGACCGAAGTTCGACGGCCATAACCTCTGCATGTTTAACGCACACAGAAGGACTTATGTTTTATACAAAGTTGAGTTCAGGCTTTGCTGGTTCGGCTATGATGCTCGGCCTGTCCCTGGCTTCTGGTCGAAGTCCAGGGGGCCTGCCCCCCTGCCTGACTGGAGGTGGGCAGAGGGGGTTATATATGCTTTTTATACAAGGTTGAGTGTGCCTCAGGCCTTGTTAGTTCAGCTCATGGGGCCCGGCCTGACCCTGGCCTCTGGTCGAAGTCCAGGGGACCTGCCCCCTGCCTGCTCAGAGGCAGGTGAAGGACTTAGCGTTTTTTTATACAAGGCTGATTGTGTCTCAGGCCTTGTTAGTTCGGCTCATGGGGCCCGGCCTGACCCTGACTTCTAGTCGAAGTCCAGGGGCTGCCCCCCGCCTGCCCGGAGGTAGGCAGTGGGATTTGTGCTCTTTTGTACAAGGCTGATTATGTCTCAGGCCTTGTTAGTTCGGCTCATGGGGCCCGGCCAGACCCTGGCTTCTGGTCGAAGTCCAGGGGGCCTGCCCCCTTCCTGCCCAGAGGCAGGTGGAGGGACTTATGCTCTTTGTACAAGGCTGAATGTGTATCAGGCCTTGTTGGTTCGGCTCATGGGGCCCAGCCTGACCCTGGCTTCTGGTTGAAGTCCAGGGGGCCTGCCTCCTACCTGCCCAGAGGCAGGTGGGGGACTTATGCTCTTTTGTACAAGGCTGAATGTGTATCAGGCCTTGTTGGTTCGGCTCATGGGGCTCGACCTGACCTTGGCTTCTGGTCGAAGTCCAGGGGGCCTGCCCCCTGCCTGCCTGGAGATAGGCAGAGAGACTTATGCTCTTTTGTACAAGGCTAAATGTGTATCATGCCTTGTTTTTTTGTTGGGGGTCTACTTTCCCTGAGTTTTGTAACAGGGGCTCCTCTCCTATTGCCCCCTGCCCATTAGCTGTGAGAGTAATGAACAGGTGATGGGTAAATATTAATCTTATTTTTTTAGAATTCCACATGGTGGTTGGCGGACATAGGTAGTCTCTGTAGGCGTCAAGGTTGAGCCGTAAGTCGGCTGGGCTTGATCTTGGCCGAGCCCTAAGTCGGTATGGCCGAGCCGTAAATCGGCAAGGCAGCATCTTGGCCGAGCCGTAAGTCGGCAGGGCCGAACCGTGAGTCGGTAGGACCGAGCCGTAAATCGGCAGGGCAACATCTTGGCCGAGCCGTAAGTCGGTAGGGCCAAGCCGTAAATCGGCAAGGCAGCATCTTGGCCGAGCCGTAGGTCGGCTTTGCTGTATATCGGCTCAGTCGTGGGTCGGCTGAGCTGTATCTTGACCGAGCCGTGGGTCAGTTGGGTCATGTCTCTGTCAAGCTACAAACATTGAGCTCATTTGTTACCCATTTCTGTGACTTATCTTCACCATTTTCCGGGTATTAATTTTTGAGGAGTTTTTTGTGACGGGCAAAATGTTGGGTCATTTTTTGTGGTTGGTATTTTTTGTCTCCCAACTTCGACAATTTTTGGCTAATTTTTGTGAAGTATTTTTTGTGGTGGGATGGAAAAATTGGATAGTTCTTGATAAGTCGATTTTCAACTCGATGATTCCCTCTTCTTTTGACCCGACTAGAACTCAGGTTTAATCTGCTACCTGACTGGAATAATACTCCGTCGAATGGAGGCATTTCTTATTGATTTTCTTCCAAACGGATAGGGTGGCAAGCCGACTCCAGTGGCATAATGACTCAGGTGGCCGATTCAAGTTGAGTTTTATTATCATTAGCTGTTTCTTCAATTGATGGACTTCAATACCACTAAAACTCCAACTTGGCCCATCTTGCAACTTTCAGTCTATTACCGTAAACAACTCAATATTGTTACCAACTCGGCTTACAATTATTACCGTCTAGGCATGACTCAGGATGAACAACTAACTGATCTACCGGGGGCCGGTTTGAGAGTGAATATTACTCAAACATGTACGTTGTGTCATTCTTTTTGTAACTCTCCGGATTTCCCAGGTATAGTAAAATTGGGTCTTGAATGATAAATCTATCTTCTTTTTCACACCACCATTTGAGCATGCTTTTATGACACATTTTGAATAGATGAAAACCCAAATGTATGTGCAGTAATTGAGTCTATCCTTACTCTTTATCTCAGTTGCCATTATTTGTTTCTTTTTTGGTAAAGGCTAAGTATATATATATCAACAATGTAACCAATGTACAATAAAAATGCCTACATCAGGTTATGTAGCCATTTAGCATCTTTAGCACAAACTGGATGTCTATTTTTACACATGATTCTATGTCTAACATCCATCTTAATCAATTTCACCACATGCATAGGCAATTGTACCGATCCTTCAATTCTGCTCCTATTCCTCTGCATCCAAATGTAGTAGATTGCAGCATTAACCGCTGCTCTGATCACATTACATTGTAATTTCGACCCCCTTGCGTGGGTCGCCCAATCCAGGTCCAACCCTATTCTCTTCTCCATCCAATCGCTCACTAATTCTATAACACGTGAGCTCCAATAACATCCAAAAAAAAGATGGTCCAAGCTCTCCGCCTTCTCTTCACACAAATAACAAAGATCAGAATCTGCAATCCCAATCCTCATTAATTTCATTCTCGTATTCAAAGCACCCCTAAACACAAGCCAAGCAATAAAGCTATGCTTAGGGACACTCCAAACCCTCCACACAAGCCGCGCCCAAGGGACTCTAGGTTGCTGAACCCTAAGCGCCTCATAGGCCATAGAGATCGAATAGTTAGACAACGATCCATGCCACATACCATTCACGAACATAGACTTGATCTTTTCCTTTGCCTGACAAATCTTCCTCCACGCCCAAGTGACATCAGTATTAGGCTGATAATCACTCCAAGCGGTACCCTTTAGGTATATACTGCTGACCCACCGAACCCACAAGCAATCCGGTTGGTCAAAAACCCACGAGGCTAATTTAGCCACAGCAACCTCATTCCATAGAACAAGCTCTCTAAGCCCCAGGCCTCCTTCCTCCTTCGGACATCATATTTTTTCCCAACTTACTAATGCTCGATTCGTTCCTTCCACACCGCCATCCCACAAAAAATTGCGACATAAAGAACCAATCCGAGCCATTACATACTTCGGGATGATGAAAACCATAGCCCAATAATTATGTAGCTGAGACAGGACAGCCTGAACCAAAGTTAGTCTTCTAGCATAAGATAGCTTACGGGCTCCAATACTCGATATTCTCGAGATAATGCGAGTCAACAATTTCTCACAGTCATTTTTCCCTAGCCGAGTACTCTGGATAGGTAGTCCAAGGTAACGAAAAGACATCGTACCTTCGACACACCCAGAAAACTGCAAAATAGCTGCTTTCCTATCTTCATCCACACCTGCAAAATAAGCATGGGACTTACCAATACTGATACATAACCCCGAAGCTCGGCTAAAGGTTGCAAATGCCCGCCACATAAACTCCATCGATTCCGTCTCTCCTTTACAAAAAAGAAGTAGATCGTCCGCGAAAAGTAAATGTGTCAGCTTCATTGGGCCACATTTAGGATGGTATTTGAAGTTCTTGTCCAATTTGCCATAAGTCAAGATCCGAGAAAAATACTCCATACATATCGTGAAGAGTAACGGAGACATCGGATCCCCTTGTCTCATTCCTCTTTTCCCCTTAAAAAACCCAAAAATATTCCCATTAGCACAAAGAGAATACGAGACCGATTTGACACATTCCATAATCAGTCCACGAAAGTGATCCGGGAACTCCAAGGCCCTCAACATGTGGTCCAAGAAATTCCATTCAACACTGTCATACGCCTTATGGATATCGACTTTGAACAAGCATCTCGGCGATATACGACTCCTCTTATACATTCGAACAAGATCTTGACAAATGAGCACATTTTCCACTATACTTCTCCCCTCGATGAATCCCCCTTGCGTGGGATTAATTAAGTGAGGCAACACCCGAGCCAGTCTCGTACAAATGATTTTAGAAATACACTTGTAAAAAGCATTACAACAAGCAATGGGTCGGAAGTCCTTAACACTTTGAGGTCTAATCACTTTAGGAATTAAAGTAATATTAGCACAGTTCAGTTGTTTCAGCAACTTACCCGAGGTAAAAAAATCCTTGATAGCTTGCACGACATCCTCCCCGATAATATCCCACGAATCCACGAAAAATTGACTGGAATATCCATCAGGGCCCGGTGCCTTGTCTCGCGGTATGCTGTACATCGCTCGCTTTACCTCCTTAGCCGTGACAGTTTCTTCCAACCAGCTCCGATGTTCAGCAGTACACCTGCTGCCCAATCGAACCAAGCCTACATCAATTGGTTCCACAGTCCTCGACTCACCTAAAAGAGACATATAGAAGCAGATAAAAGCACTTTCAATGTCATCTTTTCTCTCACAGTTCAGCCCGTCAGCATCAGTAATTTTGGCGATGGCATTTTGCGCTCTCCTCGCTCTTAACAACCCATGAAAGTATGCCGAGTTCGCATCTCCGTCTTTAATCCACTTTTGTTTAATCTTCTGACTCCAGAATTCAGCTCTCGAGGCCTGCAAAAGCCGCACCTGCTCGTTCAATTTACTTTCCTCCTGCAAGTTCCGCAGGCTCCTGTCCGACCTCAGCAGAATTTGCACTTGTTCTAGTTGCATTTCAGCTTGCTTACAGCGATTCTCAATGTCCGAGAAGCAAGAATTATTCAGCTCCTTCAATGGCCTCTTCAAGTTGCGAAGTTTAGAGACAATTCGATACATTTTCGTCCCCCTAATTCACTCACCCCAAATTTTCGAAACACAATTCTTAAATTCCGGGGCTCTACTCCACATGTTCATGTACTTGAAACCACGATTTTTCCTCATCGGGGGTTGCTCAAGTTGCACAATACATGGGCAATGATCAAATGACCCCTCCGGTAAGAAATTAGCAAATCCATTCGGGAATAATCTCATCATCTCATCGTTAACCAAACATCGATCGATTCGACTATACACCCTAGTCTCCGCAATTTTATGCTTATTATTCCAAGTAAACCAAGACCCGGAAGCCTTACAGTCATTAACTTCACATTTAGCCAAACACTCACGAAATTGAACCATATCGTCATCCGATGACACCCCACCAAGGCGTTCACGAGCGTCAATAACACAGTTAAAGTCCCCCAAGACAATCCAAGGGCCCCTCAACGCATATGACTCAAGTCTCCGCCACAGTTCGATTCTCTCCGAGGCCAAATTAAAAGCATTCACAAACGTCAGCAAATAATCCTTCCCCGAGCCCGAAGACACTCTAACATGAATACTCTGACTACTATAATCAAGAATATTCACACTAGCCTTCTCATGTTTCCATAAAAGCCAAACAAGACCCCCTTCATGACAATGATTATTTGTCGTAATGCTCCATTCATAGAAAATATTCTGTTGAACTTTCGCATACGACTTATTCTTTATTTTTGTCTCAAGTAAACCAAAGATGTCTACCTGCTGCTTCCTAATAAACTCACTAATTGCACGCTGCTTATTTATATTACACATGCCGCGCACATTCCAAAACCCAATATTATGTATATCACTGAACAACCAATTCTAGACCCACCCCATCCTTTTCCACCTCCCTCTCCTTCCTCGGTGACCCATCAAGCATCTCAGCAAAAGATATTTCCGGGTTCACAACCGAATTGTTACGCGGACCCTGAATCGTGCCAGACGGCCCACTCTTAACAGTGAGTTTAGAATAATTATTTACCAGTGGTTTAGCCTGCAAAGGCTTGACAGGCTGCATCGGCATAACAGGCTGCAAAGGTTTGACAGTCTGCTATCTCTTCACTCCTGGTCGCGCAACTCCAACTTCAATATTCTTCTTTTTTGCCTCCAGTCTAGCTTTCATTAGTTCATCTTTCTTACACTCAGCAGCTTCGTGGCCATAACCCTTACATTTCGAGCACCAAATGGGTTTCCACTCATACTTAATATGAATTTCGACCACATTACCATGCTCATCCAAAAACTTGCCCGAGTTCTTAAACTTTTGCCCTACTTTTGCCAACACCATTATTCTAGCATACCCCAACCTAGTTCTCTCCTCCGTAGCTAAGTCCGACTTAACATACGGTCCCACTAAGTTGGCAATACGAGGAAGACATCGACCCCAAAATTTTAAGGGCAATTCATGCAATTGTATCCAAATTGGTACTTCTTGAACATCCACTTTGTCTAGCTTAGCATCCGGTGTCCATTCTTTCACAATAAGCGGCTTATTATCAAACATATAAAAGCCGTGATTAAGAACTTTTACCTTAGCATCAGATTCCTTGAATCAGACTACAAAGATACCGTTCGGAAGAAACGATATTTTGTCAATACCATAATCCTTCCAGATACGCTTCACGAACCCTTCGATTACCTCCCAAGGAGGGTTGGCTCCCATAATGAAGCAGTACACCGCATTACTCCAGTATACAACTTCGTCCTCCATATCTTCTTCCGAGAAACTAATCAATTCCTCCTCCTCCTCCTCTATGTCAACAATCTTTTTACCTTCCCTTTGCTTCCAACCTATGCTCTCAATAGGCTCCGTCACCGGTATAGGGTTTGTTTTTGGTACGAATTCAGAATCATTGTCCTCTTCCAAGTCAGAAACGTAATTCATACCAGGTATATTAATTTTTCCATTCCCAGAAGATCGATCATCTTCCTGCTCGAATTCAGTATTCGAGTTAATCCTTCGAAGCAATTCTTCTTTCGCTTTACGTGTCAAAGGTTTAGGGCCGTTAGGAATAGCCCTACCCTTCTTCCTCATCAGTCACGTTACCACGATCAAGCAGAGTCGGCGTCAGTGACCAGATCGCGAGAAATACTGCCGGAAAGCCTTCCCAATTCGCCGGAAAATCGCCAGAATTAGAGAGGATTTCGAGAGATTTTTTGATTTTTTGCCATTATTTGTTAGCTAGCACAAAATAATCAACTTAACCTTTCTTTCATGCGTTTCCTCAAACACCATGTATGCACTACTCAAGGACTTCTTTTGACCTCCGAGTCACAACTCTTCCCTCATAACCAAGGTAAAATCGGGTTAAGCGACCCACAGTCAATAGTGTAATAAGGTGAAGTCCATCCATCATATTAAAACAATGACTAACAAACTTCAAAATAGGCACAAAGAAGTGTGTGTATGAAAAGTAGATGTGGCTAATTACCACTTGAAAATTATTCCAGGTTTGCAGGACCGAACTCACCACTGCTCTGTTGAACCGCACCATGATTCTCGTTGGTTAGTCAGGATCAAGGACACAGTCAGCCATAGGTGGTCCGAAATCGTGGTGAGTTTAGCTTCAGTATGAGTGTCCGGGTCGGCTGCATACATGGCGGATAGATGGCTCGGTCGAAGACTGTCTCGGTCTCGGTTGGGAAAACCGGAGATGGTCGAGAGTTTCTCAGAAACTTTTGTTGACATCATGTCAAATTTTATTCGTACACTCTTGCCGACCCATCATTTTGTTTTCCCACAAAATTTGTTGAAAAATGAATCAACATGAAATTCTTCATGGAAGCCAGATCTGGGGGGTTAAAATAGCGAATGTATAGGAGTCATTCCCTAAATTATATTGTGATAAGTATGAGATTGAAGTCTTGCCATGAACCTTCAATAAAATATAGTAGATTCCTGATTCTATTGAATCTATTTCGTAGGAATTTTGTTGCTCGTGAACTCTCTTTCCCTAATAAACTCGATCGAAAAAATGTGATGACTGGAGTCGTTGATCTATCTCCAAGATGAATATTAGATCTAAAATTGTATTTGGGAGTGGTTGATTTTTTGTGTGGATCTTCGTGAGCACAACCGTTCTCCCCACAGACGGCGCCAAATTGTTTCGGAATAAAAATGGGTCCCTGACCTCGAACTTTGCGGTTCTCCTCGGCTCTGGATGCGTGCCGACGGTGATCCTGCAAGGTGAACTCCGGGCCCGGGGAACCCCTGGGGCGGAGCCTCCGACGCCCAAGTCAGTAAAATATATGACTGAATATAGATATTTAAGGAGATAAGAGAGGCAGAGAGAGAATAGGGGAGGAATATGTGTGAATGAATCGCCCCTTTTCCCCTCACCCTAAGTGGGGTATTTATAGGGGGAGGATGTAGTGACATCACTAGACACATGACGTCAGCATGGTGATCAGTAGAGAAGTCTCTCTTAGTCAGTTAATGACTACCCGTAGGGGGGGTCGTCTAATAGGGGGTTCGGCCTCTAGGGTCGGCTAAGACCCAATTGGGCTTTCTTAGTCCCGGGAGTCGGGCCTATGCGTTTGGGGGGTTTTATCCCCCATCAGTGTGATTTATATTTATTCTAATTAATATTTTGAAAAGATATGTGCGTATTTGACTTGTAAAATATTTTGGATACGTTGGGAGCAGAATTTAATTTCCTACTAGAGATAGAGCATTGCTCACTTGATGAGTAAAATAAGCTATATGCGGGGGCAGTGGCAGACAGAGAGGGGGCCTCGGGGGGCACGTGCCCCTCCAAATCCAGTCTGAAATTTGTATTAAGTATGAAAGAAAGTAGAGTTATACTCCCTCCCATCCATTAAATTCTTTACACTTACTATAAATGGACAATCCAATCAATTCTTTATATTCCCTTTTTGGCAAAACAGTTTACCTTATAATCCTTATATCCTTACTCTATTTACACAAAATGCCACTACTTTTTCATTACTTTAAGTTTGGTGGACCCATAAAACCATTTGATTTACCAATAATACCCTTACTTTTACCACTTTTCTTAAAACTTGTGAAACCCCCCATGTCAAGGATTGAATGGATGAGAGGGAGTATCAATTGATTGCTGTTGGATTAGTGGTAAGAGTTGTGCCTTTCACTCACCCCACCTGAGTTCGAACCTAATAATAAGAGCTTGACCATCCCAACAACCTCAAAGTTTTGATAAAGTTGAGACTTAAATGTATTTAACCCATTCTATAAGTCGCCGGTTTGAATTGTAATTTTGTTCTATAGATAATTTATGCATAAGTAATTTCGTAATTTTTTATTTTACTCCGTAATATTTTTGGTAGATTAGTAATGTAATTACTTCAATAAATCTGCATTAGTTTTCAAGGATATTAGAGTTAGAAAAATTGATAACATAAAATAATACTACCTCTGTCCCACTAAGATTGACACGTTTCATTAAAATACTTATCAGATATACGAGTAATAGTGAAATGAGACAATCTTTTAGCGACGGGTGGAATATAACTATATAAATATATAACAACTCGCGGGATTCGGAAAAAAAATAGTGCCCCCCTCAGTCAAAAAATCCTGCGTCCGCCACTGTGCGGAGATTAAATATTTTGCTTTTAATGACACGAATAATCTTGATCAAATATGTATTAAATAATTGAATGAAATATTTGGTAAATTACTCTAAGAATAGATTATGGAATAAATAAATTGTCAGGTACAATTATTATTTGATATCCAAATGCAGAGATGATTAATGAATGGATTTGTATATTTTGTTTGAACGATTATGTTTGTCACTATTTCGTGGCGTGACAACATGTGAGGGAAGTCGTTCAACTTATTTGATAAAATTATTCATGCATGAATTTTAGAGTACAACTGATGTCTTATAATTTTTGAAGAGTGTATATCTCTAATTGTGGGGGAAAGTGATGATTGATAGCATGTTTTATACATGACTAGTTGAATCAATTATTGAAGTTTTAATTTGTTGGCTATGTAAAAAAATAATGGTTGCGTAATGTTCAACTATTCATGTTATATACTTGGCTTACACCACACTATATGACATTATGATGATTGGTTTTATGTGAGTAAAAAATATATTTTTTAAATTTGTGGATTTGCAAAAAGAAAATATAAGTGAAACAATCATCGATTCGTTGTTCACTAATAAGAATGTTGATGTATATAGAGACTTCAATAAAAATAATATGGAATATGATTTGGGTGCAAAAACACAAACTAACATTTCGTGTATCGTTTTCTCTTTGTCAAGTTCATTAGAACGAGGAAAGAATAAATAAGATTAATTTGTGGTTTTGATATGAGAAATGATATTAATGAGTTATAAATGAGCATGTTTGACTAGTAGGAAAAATCTAACATGTATAAATGTAGCTTATCTAGTTAGTACATTTGCTTTGTGTATATTACCCAAATCTTATTTCTCGTTATGGTGCACTATGTTGGATATTTATAAAGATGCTGAATCGCACAAAAATAGACGCTTATTGATCGCAAGGGAAATGCACAGTGAGTAAGCTTTCACTTTTTTTAATAATTTTATTATAAGTCTATTAAGAAGACTATTAATTTTCTCTATTGTGTATGCATATTATTTGCTCTCTTAACCTTACCGAGTAAGATACATGGTGATTCGAAGCTTAGTATTTATTGCATAATTTTGGGGAATCAATTGTTATGCAATGTATGATACCAATTTCAACTTCATATTGCTAAAAATGATATGTAGTGAACTACAAACACATATGTATTATGCAGATTTGAGAGAGTTGAAATCATCAAATAAGATTTTGTGTATTTGAAAGGTTAAGTATATAGCTCTTAATGGTTTTATAGCTCAAATTTGGGTGGTCCTTGTGAGACGGATTTGATGAGATCACCGTAATGATATAGGTTGAGTATATAGCTCTTAATGGTCTTATAGTCCAAATTGGGTGGTCCTTGTGAGACGGACTTGACGAGATCACCATAATGATAGAGGTTGAGATATTTCTCGTAAATCTATATCCCTATATTTGGGTGGTCCTGTTGTGAATGAGTTGACGGATTCACCGTAGTTTTGAGAGGTTGAGTGTGTTATGTGGAGATATCCTTGATAGAATCATCTGAAGAAGTGTGAAGGGCTGACCTCCTTGTAGGGTTACAACCCTTAAACCCAAGGACCTGTTACGAGTATTAAACGAAAAGACAAAAGTAGAGGCATAACAATTATACCTTATTTGCAGCGGAACAACATATTAATAAGAAGTATAATAAACCCAGAAATATATATAATCTCCACGGACTGAATAAATAATCTCCACGGACAGAATAGATAATTTCCACGGACAGAATAAAGCACCCCAAACGTGATGCCTCCTTTGGTATCCACACGGGTACAGAACTGCGACGTATATGCTAGTATAAAGGTACGTGAGACCGTCTCACAACTTCTCTCTATATCTCTCTTATAACTCTTTATAAGACGAATATATTATGAGTCAATACTCTTAATTCCATATCTTGGTTCATCATATGAACCTCCTTATATAGGAGATGAGAAGGTAGAATTAGGTTATTTCCATAACTCTAATTACCATAATTAGATTATTAGTATAACTCTAATTACCATAACCCGACAACGCAGCTGGGTCCGTATTACTACTGACCCGATATATTTAATATATCGATATATATATTAATATATCCCGTACACATTGTGTGTGACCCAATGGGCCCACTTAAGACTGCCAGACACATAACTCATTTACATGTCAACCCGACATCGACCTCTAGCAAGGCATATCGGATACGTAGACTTAAGCGGGTTAATCCGTAGGACAGTGGATATAACTCCTTCACTCCTTCTATGAGAGATTGAGTTATCTCTCTATAGCACTCATTAGAATTCCAAGGTTCATTTGGCCATAAATTTGTTGAATCGTATCGCGGAACTCGTGTGTAACTTAAGGTATGATATGTGTTGTGAGAATAATTCAACCGAAGTTCAATATGGAATTCAAATAGAAAGATATTCTCTTATTCTAAGTAAGTTATTGTCTCATTTCACTAATAAGTTAATTCAAATTGAAAGATATTAACGTCTCAACCTTTTCATATGCCCAGAATTTTGTCTATTATTTGCATTAATGAGGGATTGTTGGATGTAATGCTATGCTAGCAATGTTGACTATATACATTGTATTGTAAAGAAGCCTTTCATAACATCGTAAAAATAATATTCTCACTAATAGCATGGTTATGGCCATTAAACTTTATGTTTATGACTTATGTTTACGGTGGTGGTTATGCCATCCTAACTTAGTGATTATGGCGCCAATTAATCACTTTAATCTTTGGCTTATCTCTCCAACCACTATTAAAATGAGAAGCTTGTAGTCATTTGACACACATCATCTTTCATCTCATCTACTTCTCTATGATAATTTTGAGATCCCATATGAGTTCCAACTCCTAATGGTTGAGTACGCAGCCTATTAGGAGTGTTGTGTGTCCTTGGCAGGCAAGACTCGTTGTCTACAACAAGAAATCAAATGAGACCACCATATGGGCAGTAGAACTCACAGAAGTTCACGCTACTACTCGTAGCGGTCACCATAGGGGCAAAGTCATTTCATCCATTGTTGTTCGTGATGTCCAGCCTCCTATGGTATGTTGATTGATATGCATAGATATAATACATCTCATTATGCATTCTTTCTGATTTCTATTACCCTGAGATGTTCAATTTGTTAGTGTTGAGCTTTTTCACATGTGTAACATTATTTTATTTCCATTTTTTGAGGAGACGAGAGTGAGACTCTTTTAAGCTCCTAGGCACTTTTGGTGGCATTGAAGCAGCTTCACGTTAGTGTATTCTGCTGCTTTATGTTTTTTTTACCACCACCAGCTCCATCCATTTATATGCTGAGTGTCTGATTTTAATTCTTTGAAGGCTACAACATCTTTACGAAAAGCTGCGAATTGAACTTATGTCAAATCCCAAAGTCGTGCCTTTCACAGTTCACATAGGTCGCATGACATTGCACTGATTGTGACATAGCAGCTTCGTTGATGCTATCTAAATTCAGTTTATTTTTTGATTTTGTGTTTTGTACTCTAGAGTCTAGACCAAGTCGACTAGTCATTTCGAACAGTACATTTCGTTCTGCAAAGATTGAAATTTGCTTAATTAAGGACTTGCTAGTGAATATTTTCCTTCTTTTGGGGAATTTGTTTGCCAGTAGTCAATGTACAATATCCCGAAGCCCTGTGAATATCTTTCATGTGTACTATGTTGGAGTATAAAGGCTGAGAAAGCCACTTTGTGAGTATAGAACTCTCCCACATCGGTGGTGGGGAGTGACTATATCTCACTTTTATACTCCCTTATTACTTTTGCCTTCAGTTGTGTGATGAGTAGGACTTTTGTGGAGAATGATGGACTTGGACCTTGCCACCCGCACGCGCTGACCCGACCCGACTCTGCTTGGGCTCAGGTTTACGACTTTTACCTTTTTGGGCCATTGTTTTTATAATGGGCTGTGTAGGTTCAGTATTGGGCCATTATCTTTATAATGGGCTGTCTAGGTTCAGTGTCCAAGGTCATCGGATGACTGTTAAAGATTTTTTGGTTAATGGCTTGATTATGCATTAACTACTATTTATTGGGGGAGCCTTTGTGTCTCTCATCTCCCTATAAATTGCTGCTCTTCCACGAGTCCTACACACACTGAATATACATTCCTCCTTCTTCTCTTCTCCTCCATCTTGCTCTAATATTCTGGGTTACTGTTCGTGTTTCTTTCCATAACTAACTACCTCGAGTGGACGAGCCCGTTAGCTGCTGTGTTAACCTTGGGAAACTGCCGGTGTTTGTCGATTGCCACCCCGGTTGTACCAAAACAGTTTTAAAGTCAGTGGAATATACAACGACATAGCATCTTCGAATTCCATTTCTGTCCTGTCGGTTCGGTTCTCTGTTACACTGCTTTCCTGTAACACCGCTATTTTCCTAGCGCTTTGATCTTTTCCGCTATGACTTGGTCAAAACTCTATCCGTTTCTGCCTTATGTTTCATCAATTTTTTTTCCAAGCTTTATTTTTATTTTCGAGTAAAATAATATTTATTTTTATTTTAAAAGGTTTTCATTCTTTTAAACCTATTTATTTGATTTTCATCGTAAACTATTTTTTTTCCCGCGAGGAATTCTATTTCTCTACGAATTAACGTTTTAAACTCGATTTAAGTTATTTCTTTTCCTACAAATATCTAAACATATTTATATAATATTTTCAACTAAGAAATATTTTTATTTACGAAAATTTAGCCTTTAATGATTTTATTACGAAGTTTCGTAAATAATTACTTTCCAACGCGAGGTTTACTCGAATTGCTTTGAAATGCTTTTAATAATTTTACGATTTTCTTTTTATCAACTTACAATTATTTTGGAAGCTTTTCTCACTTGTTGGACCGTGACAACCCTTGTCACACCCCTTACTACACATTTATTACACATTTCATTTTATGATGTTTAAGCCTTAGATATTTTCTTTTTCTCACCCATTTATTTTGACCTTGAACACAAACTCTTCACACTCCCTTCCTCTCTCATTTTGGGTGAATTGTGCATATATTATGACATAGTTTTCATCAAAATTTACTTATCATTTATGCTTTAGAAAACCGTCCACTTTCTTACCATTCATTTTAAAAAAAATTAAACAACATTTCCTCCCTTTTCCTCTCTTGGCTGAGATTTTTCAGCAGCTTTTCTAGCCAAATTTTGTCTTAAATCGAGTCTTGATCGTCTCATTTCATCTCCAAATTAATCGTCATTTCGATCCCTTCGCTAAGGTAATAATCGATGTTGTTTTCGATCGTTATTTGCCATGATTTTCTTAGTTTTGTCATGGTATTTTTCTACCATGCTTTTCGTGTTTTGAAGGATTTTTGAATGATCGTGAAGCCGACGAATTTTTAATCGACTCGGATTTGGATTAGAGGTAACGTCGATGTTATTCGGTATTGCATGATTTTATTTGTGTACTTGCATTTATATTTTTATATTTCATTTTTGACAATATATGTATGTCATATAATCTGAAAAAATTTTAAAAGTTGAAAATTTGAATGTTTCGGTATTTTTTTTATCGCTTTTACGAGATTAACGATTGAATTGGCATATTAATTTGTAAAATCGTAATATTCGGCCTAAACTTGTAATATATGATTATATTCTGTAAAAATGAGGTTTTTGATGATTTTTAATAATTTAGTATTTTTTTGATATTTTAGTTATCGATTATCGAATTATTACCGTTTACGGATAAAAACGATTAAAAGCCGATTTTTAGTTCTAGTACTTAAACATTTTATTTTAATCTGAAATTTGATGTGGGTAAACTTTCTGAGTAAAAAATAATTTTCTAAATTTATTCATAATTTTTGGGAATTTTTATGTGGGTGAATTAATTAATCACTTTTAATCATCGTTTATCTTAGAACTGTGTTTGTCGTTTAAATTCTCAATTTCTGGTCTTTTGTTTAAATCTGGAAAATATATGTTTCTGATGGTTTCATAATAAAAAGTAATTTTATGATTTTTAATGCTTCAATAAAATGTTAGGAACGATAAGTTTTATTAATGAAATCGTTAATTGTGGAAACGAGTTTTAAAGACGGTTTTGACGGAATTTATTAAATCTGGAATTTTGGAAATCTGGAAAAATTAGTAATTTCTGGAAAATCATGACTTTTAAGTTTAATAATATTTTTTGGATATTAATACCTAAATCGTTTTGTAATTACTATTTTTATTAATCGTTATTGTCGAGATTAGACGATTAACGAGAAAACCCTTTAAAAACCGAATTTAAGGATTCTGGAAAAATTTCTTTTATGAACAGAATGTCCAGAAATATATTTTAACTCTTTTACACAATTTTTATACTATTTATTAAAGTCTTTAATTATTAGAAATCATTTTTGGACAAAATTACGATTTATTGTTAAAATGCTTCGTCTTACCTAAAAGAATTATTTTTCCAGCAATTTTGAAAATTCTTAAATCTTAAACTTTAGGAGTTAAATCATCCCTTATCATATCCTAAATTTGTTTAATGATTTAAACTAAATAAAAGACATTAAAAGATTTATTTTTACATTTGCTGTAAAATCCTATTTATGTTCGTATTGTCGAAACTAATAATAATTAGGTAATTTTAGTTTTATAAATTTTGGAAAACCCTAATTAGTAGTACTAAAGTGTTTAAGACATTTTTAATTATTTTATAAACACTTGTATGGGTTTTCAATAATTTCATAAACTCAAATGTTCTCACTTTAACAATTAATATCGTTAAGGCCGAAAGTATTAGTTTTATAAATTTATATCGTTTTCTAAAAATGTTGTATAAGTATGAACTAATATTTTCGATATTTTGATATGATGCTATTTTTAATAAAATTTCTAAAAGTTAAAGTTTCCTAAAATAGAAAGTTTTCTCTTTTTGAATATAACGATTTCTCCTTTTGTTCTCTTATTATTATAATGATTATATCATTTGAATATCGATAATGGCTTTGTTTTGGAATTATGGAATAAGGACAAGTGTGAGGTTAGAGTAATATATTCTAGGGTCTACGTTTTTGCCATCAACTATAAGGCTAGTGTATCAGGAATCGGTATATTGGTTGTTGAACCGGGTGACAAGTATCCTGGGAGTTGTGTACATTTTGACCTTAAGCTTAGGCCTCGCAGTAAGTCGCCGTCATAAGTTGAACTGGGTGACAGGTAATCCCAGGAAGGGTGTGCATTAGCTTAAACTAGGGTCACACATTTATAAGTCGCCGCTCTATTATGGTTGAGTAGCCTAGTTAGAGACCGAAGTTTGATTTGTTTAAACTAAGCTCTCGAAGCTAGTTTTTAGTATTCTCCTAGTGAAAGTCTAGCCGTCTACACTAATCCTATCCATAACGTCATTTTGACTATTTTTATTATTATCGATATAATTTGGTTTGCAGGTTGGCAAATGTCTTATGTTTTCTTCGGAAAACTCATTTTTATTATATTGTTTCGATACGTGAAGTTTTTCACTGAAAGTTTATTTTATTATAGTGTTCTACAGTTTTCCATTTTTACTATTTTTTTATAATAGTAATTACAGTTTTAAAATCCTGTTATACGGCTGGGAGGACGTTGACGTTGCTTCCCACTGATTGTGGCTGTTATGTTTTAACATGGCAGGTATATATGTGTTTCCCTTCGGGTGGGCTAGCGAGTAGTTATGGATCCTGCTTGTTTTAATAAGATCACTGTATTATGGATTGTTAAAACTCTTTTTATGGATTTTATTTTATTTTTATTTTTTAGCCATTTTTATTTTATGGCTTATGTACTGACTTACTATTTTTATTTAATTAAGACATAGCTACAGTGTGTTATAATCTCACTTCTATAGTGTTTCCGCCACTGGATTGCGTTAGAATTTCTAGGGGATTACAGTTGTTATCAGAGCATCACTGCTCCCAACGCTTACACATGAAATTAAGGAAAATACCAGTAAATTTATTAAATAGTAAATAATTTTTTTAGAAATGGGTAGACACAAGTAAGGATTTATCTGCTTAGACTTCCTGTTCCTGAAACTCAATGGTTAGCATTGAATACTTGTTTTATATGTCCATGAAGAAGATGATGAGTGGACAAGATGTTGACATGATGCTGCTCCAGATCAGGACAAGACTTACTTAGCACTCTCAACGCCTGCTGACTCGAGTGGACAACTTGGTGCTCCAAGAAAGATGTTGATGGTGACTTTTCAGCTCCGGTTCGGTTTGCTTAAGCTAAAGGCCAAATGATCAAGAGTAGATTCTAGTTCCATCATGGTGCAGTAAACTCAGATGTGAAAACACTTTGGATCCTGATGGAGCGACTCAATACTAGTGTGCTTGTCCCTATACTCGAAGTTGAAGAAATCCAACGAGTTCCCCAATGAACTCTGCAAGCCCAAAGATTCTTCTCTGGTTCGTGATCTGAAGTACCTAGGATCATTGATTCTTTTCTTTCATCTTCCACCCTCTGCTTTTCCCAATTCTTCTCTTATATTCTCATCTTCATTTTTATGATAAGTCCTTGTTCTATTCTTCTACTTTACCATCTTCTTCTTGAGATTCTTTGGTTAGACCGAATTTTGTCTTAGTGAACCTTTTTGGAAGTTAAATATGATGGAGGTTTAGTTAACTCCTTATTACTAATGGTTTGAGGATTGTGAGTTATGCCCTGTTATCTAATCTAGTGAACTTTTGAGGAATTGATTTGAATGGTATTAGTTGATTAACGGAATTAGGATTGTACCATAGAGATTTGTCAAGCTTGGGTTATGAATTACTTGATCGTAGAGAGGACTAAGAGTTGAGTAAGTTTTTGGATAGTGAGAATTATATCATACTTTGACGGATACCTAATACCCAACATAAAACCTAGTCAAGTGTAAATAATAATATTACTTGGGATTCCTACCTAGTGTTGACTTAATGGACTAACCGTGGAATTTTGGTCATGAATTACTGTTTAAGATGTTAGCCTGAGTGTTGTGGTACCATTTCAGGTCCTCGTTATTGTTTAATAAATTTTTGTTGGCATAGATTAAACCTTGTTTCTTATGGATTATTTCGTGAATCGTTGTCGTAAGGTTGTAACCGACAAACTTTGGAGTTGAATGACCTAAATTTTGGATAGATCATTGTTAACCTTGAAGGAGAGAAACATATTGCACAATTAAAGGCTAGATTTATCGCGTTGATTTGAGGAATACTTAATGCCTATCATCTTAATGGATTTACAGTTCAGTACCCTTAGACCAACGAGATTGTGGCTTCGTTGAGTTAATAAATATTTTAGTGGTTTCACTGTTACGATATGAAATTTGATGGAATTCTCATAAACCTTAGTCGAATGACGTGTTTGAAAATGTGAGTATCTATCGTTACATGTCAGGCTGAGTGTGTTTAAGGTTTGGCGTACTTTCCTAACCTCTGTCTATTGATGATGTTAAGAATATGTTGATGATCATTTTTGAAGTTTTCGTGTCTGAACATTGTTAATTGGTGGATTTTATTTAGTGTTTCTTACTTGAGAAATTTGAAGTATACCTCGAGTTCAGACCATATGAGCTTTGAATTTATGAGCCTTAGTGATTACGAGTTTGGGTATGTTTTGATAACCGTTGGAATCTTAATTAATGGATTTGTCTAAATCATTTGTGGATTCTTACCGTACTAATTGAAAGACTATATAATTATGTAAGACTTAATTTTGGAGGTTGTGGCAGTTGATAATTTTGAAGGTTGTAGATTGAGTAGGACCACCCAGTACCGATATTGGACTTAGTATTGTTTTGAAGGAATTAGGAACCCTTTTTGTGCGAGTCGTACTAGGAATCTCGAGATGGTTAATTTCTTCTCTAATTCTTGAGAGCTCTCTTTAACTCTCAATCTCGTCCTCCCCTTAGCTTTTTCCTAAATACTGCTACTTCTTCTTCGACCTATCCCTTCGACCTTTATCAATTTTGAAAACTCTTATTTTTTATTTTTATTTTTTTTATCCTTGTTCTGTTTACCCGTTAACCATTTTTCAAAGTCCCAATTTTATTAAAAGTTTGACTAGTTAAAAAAATGGATTATCGTAAAATTTTAACATTTTGAGTTATAATTTCTAATTGTGAAATTGCTGTTTTGTAAAAAGTTTGACTAACTTCAACTTTTCAGATATCGTGGAATTTAACATTTTTTTTTATTATAATTTAAGAAATTTATACTTCACTTTTGTTTTATCTTTGGTTGATATTTATATTTAGATCTGTTTCAAAATGTCTTAATAATTTATTTTAAGTTATTTCGAAATTATTTCAATTTTTGATTTTTAAGCGATCAAAATTTTATTAAGGCTTTCATATTTCCAAATACTTCAATTTCTATAGGATTATTATGTAAAGCGTTTTAACATTGTCGAAATTATTTTATGTTCAAGTTTGATAGCATATTTGAAAACTTTCATAATTACTTTGATAACATTTTCGAAATTTTAACATTTTGGAAATCAGTTTTCGTTTTATTGTTGGTGGACTTTTGAACATGTCATTGAAAAACGTCTAACGACTGATTTGATTTTACTAACTACAAAATTTGCTTTCTCAAAAATAAATTTTGTTTTGTCTTAAAACAAAATATTGTCGAGTTTCTTAATCAAAACGTTTTGTTTTGAACATGTTTTCGGTACTCCTCTGAGTTCGTTTAAAAATGTTATTTTATAAAGCTTCTTCTTCTGTTTATATTGCTGAGTCTATTGATGTGTGGCATGGTAGACTAGGTCATGTGAATGTTGAGTCTATTAAAAAACGCAAATCAATGCCGCTTATCCCGTCATTATCTTCAGAAGTATTTACAAAATGTCCTAGTTGTGTAGAAGCTAAATTTGCTAAGAAGCCAAATAAACCTGTTAAAACTAGACATACAGACCTTCTAGAATTAATTCACACCGACCTAGCAGATTTTAAAAGCATTATAAGCAGAGGAGGCAAACATTACTATGTCACTTTTATAGATGATTGTTCTAGGTACACTAAAGTGTATTTACTTACACATAAATATGAAACTGAGGATATGTTTGTAAAGTTTAAAAACGAGGTAGAAAATCAACTTGATAAGAACATTAAAAGAGTTAGGTCCGATAGGGGTGGTGAATATGGCTCTAATTATTTAATAGACTTTTGTGAGAAATATGGTCTAATTCATGAGAAAAGTCCACCTTACACACCCCAATCAAATGGAGTAGCTGAACGTAAAAACAAAACTTTAAAGGAAATGATGAATGCCATGCTTTTAAGTTCTGGCCTTCCTGATGACATCTGGGGGGAAGCGGTTTTGTCTGCTTGTCACATTCTTAATAGGGTACCTCAAAAGAAACTAGACAAGACACCCTACGAGTTGTGGAAGGGTTATGCTCCCAACCTTAGTCTCCTGAGAGTGTGGGGGTATTTAGCTGAAGTAGATTTACCTAATTTTAGGAGGCCCACTATAGGACCTAAAACCTATGATTGCGTTTTCATTGGATATGCTCAAAATAGTGTTGCGTATAGATTTAGGTCTTTAAGTGATCGATCTATTTCTGAAGCTAGAGACGCTGAATTTTTTGAGCATGTTTTCCCATTAAAGAAAGATGTTGCACCATTGCCTGAATTGTCTGAATTGCCTTTAAATCCTGTTCATAGTTTCATGCATGCTAGGAGTAGTACCTCTGTTGATCATGATGTTGAACCTAGAAGGAGTAAAAGGCCTAGAATTGAGAAAGATTTCGGCAATGATTTTATTACAACTTTCTTAACTGAAAATGCATGTGATTTTTGCACGAGTGATGAGTTTGTTTCTGCCTTTTTAATGGAAGAAGATCCAAAAACGTATGATGAGGCTATGAGGTCTATTGATGCTAACTTTGGGAAAGATGCTGTTAAAAGTGAACTAGACTCTATTGTTTCAAATCAGACATGGGAGTTAACTGATTTACCTAAAGGGTGTAAGCCGATCTCCAGTAAATGGTTATTTAATAGGAAACTTAGACCCGACGGTATGATAGAAAGGTTCAAGGCTAGACTTGTGGTAAGAGGGTTTACACAAAAGAAAGACATTAATTACTTTGATACTTACTCACCTGTGACCAAAATTTCCACCATTAGAACTCTAATCGCTTTAGCTGCTATTCATAATCTTGTGATACATCAGATGGATGTAAAAACAGCTTTTTTGAATGGAGACTTAAAGGAAGAGATCTACATGTCACAACCTGAGGGGTTTGTGGTTAAAGGTCAAGAGAGTAAAGTGTGTAGACTAAGAAAATCACTATACGGTCTAAAACAAGCACCCAAACAGTGGTACGAAAAATTTCACAACACCTTGATTAAAGATGGCTACATTACCAATAATTCTGATTCATGTGTGTATATATTCAAAGATGTTTGGATCAGATTGTGTGATTATTTGCCTGTATGTTGATGACATGTTAATAATTGGTAAGAATTTATTTGTCGTAAATAAAACCAAACAATTCTTATCATCACAGTTTGAGATGAAAGATTTAGGGAAAGCTGACGTTATCCTAGGAATTAAATGGTATCACCTGCTAATGGTATCACCCTAAGTCAGTCTCATTATGTGGAAAAAGTGTTGAGAAAATTCGACCACTTTGTTGTTGAGCCTGCTAGAACTCCCTATGATCCTAGTGTTCATCCGTGTAAAAACTTGGGCGAAAGTGTCTCCCAAGAAGAATATGCTAAAATCATAGGAAGTGTGATGTTTCTCATGAACTGCACTCGACCTGATATTGCTTATGCTGTGAGTAGGCTAAGTAGATATTCTCATAACCCTAATACTCAACATTGGACTGCTTTGAGTCGTTTGCTACGATATCTGAAAGGTACTTGTGATCTATGCTTGCATTACGGTATGTACCCTGCTGTGTTAGAAGGATATAGTGATGCTAACTGGAACAATAGTAATCCAGAAACCAGTTCAACTAGTGGTTATGTGTTTACCATAGGTGGAGGTTCTATCTCGTGGAAGTCTTCAAAGCAGACTTGCATAGCAACCTCCACTATGGAATCTGAATTTATTGCTCTTGAGTTGGCAGGACAAGAGGCAAATTGGCTGAGAAATCTTCTAGCAGACATGCCGTTGTGGGGGGGGGGGGGGGACATGTAGCACCCGTCTCCTTACAATGTGATTCACAAGCAGCAATTGGTGTTGCTAAGAATGATGTCTACAATGGCAAGAAAAGACATATTCGAATCAGGCATGGTGTCGTTAAACAATTTCTGAAAAATGGAGTACTTGCTGTGGACTATGTGAGGTCCGAAAGCAACCTTGTCGATCTCTTTACAAAAGGATTGTTACGGAGAGTAGTCCAAAAATTGTCGAGGGGAATGAGACTTAGGTTCTTAAGTCAAAGTAGTGTATGATTTGACATGAACCAAATAATCTATTCCTATGGCTTTTAATCCATAGCCTTCATGGTGGTGCTGGTTGAGAAGCACTTGATGGATTTGTGACTTTTTTTTTTAAAGGATGGACTCCTACGTCCTTAATGGTTCTAGTGAGAAGTACTTGAACCACCTATACAGGTGACGGTTTGGCCGCCATCTATGTTAGACTATGAAAAGTCTGACTAAAACACTTGTTATACCGAGGTAAACGCATGGCCTTGTAAAAGCGTTGCACATTGAAATCGCGGAACATGCACGAGTTGAAGGTATGATATGTGTTGTGAGGGTCTCAACCGAAAATCGGTAAGTAATTCAAATCGAAAGATATTCTCTTATTAGATAGTAAGTTGTTGCCTCATTTTCACTAAAGTGTCAATTCAAGTCGAAAGACATTGATACCTAATGTAGACACCCGCATTTTGACTGCCAGGTGTGTACGGTAGTCTCCGAAAAACACCCGATGATGATCGGACGCAAACGTGACTTGGTATACTCGGATTTGGGCTCGGACTCAATAATATCCGACATGGACTTTTAGCGGAGTAGAAATCTCACAAAACAGACCTCAAATTCAGGCCCAATGGGTCGTCCCGAGCAAAATAAGACTAATTTGGGCCAAAACCAACACCAAAGATAAATCCCGTCTTTTGGCGACCGGGTCAAAACCCGGTCAAAGACAAAACCGTCTCACAAATTAGCCAATTCATTCTCGAAAACTGGCGCACAAAATCAGAATTCAAAAAATCAATCAAAACAACAAAATCAATTCTTTCCTATTTTGTCTCGATTTTCTTGACCCACTCGATCGAGTGGATTGACCCAGGCCACTCGGTCGAGTGGAGCGCCAAAAACTGGGTTTGGCCCGTTTGCAAGAGCACTCGATCGAGTGCACTAGGGCCACTCGATCGAGTGCCCCTATGTCGTGGGGTAAGGCCTATAAATACCCCTTCAACCCCATTCATTTTGACAACATTTTTTCCTAAGGCATTTACCCTACATTTTTCACCCTAACACCCTACATCATACTACACTTCAACCCTAAGCAATACTAGCCAAAAAACCGAGCCATCGTCCCTCGAAAACCGACGACACACGCACACACACACATACACACCATAACTCGCGTACATCCTCGACACTCTGGCGTCCCGTCGCTATTTACGAGTCCATTTCCGAGGCCTATACCTAGCATGTATGGTGAGGGTGTCCTAAACCCCATTTCGATCTCTACTATCTCGTCTCATTTTCATTTATTTTATCGCATTTTGTATTGTAATCATATCGATCTAGTGACACTAACACTAACACTTTCATATGTGCGCATTTTCGTTTTGTCTTTTTATTACTAACGTTATTATACCGCATATATATACTCTAGTATCAAAATTCGGTTTCAAAAACGTTTAACTATGATAATTGCCTAAGGTCCGTCTAATCCCTTTACGAGCAACGACGGAGGTGGAGCCCTTTCGAGGAGCCCCGCCCCAATGTACTCAAGGGCGTGACGTGATCGCAATCGGTCATAGTTGAACGTATTTGATCTCATTTCTATAATTAGTACGGAACCCGTTGACACGAAAACCGACATCACGTAACCCGAAAGGGTTAGTTCCGATGTCGTGACGTAGAGGGAAGCATTTCGTCACTAATTCAAATTTTCTAATCTAACGAAAACGTTTTCATAAAACTCCGATAACGGTATTATAATCGTTCATACACGATTATAGTACCGGAGGCCAAGTTAAATACAAATCGTGCGATATTTGTATTTGGTTTGGCCGACCATCGATTTCCAATCAAAAATGAAACGAGTTACCACTCGTACAGGGGCTACTCGACCGAGTACGTGGGCTACTCGATCGAGTAGCACCCAAAAAACTGGGCAGTAGCTACGTAAAGGACGCACTCGACCGAGTCAGGCCACGACTCGATCGAGTGGGTCCTGTAACCCAGAAAATTGAGAGCTTCGACACATATTTCGAGGCTCGACTTTTTACGATTTTAGTCATTACGTGTAAAGACCATCACGTGATCCTCCTATTTTCAAAACCTATGCACGTCACGACACGTAGAACGACTTTGATCGATCTCCTTTGAAGTGATAAGTCGGGACAAGACTACGGGACGTGGGATCGGGCTAGCAATACACCACAGTCCCATGTTTCCGTCCTTCGTTTAGTACACAACATAATGTGTATTTAACCGGGGTTGGTCCATCTATATTTTTCGCGGTCTAGTTTACATACGGGTCCGTTTCTATAATTATATTGCCTTTTATTATTTCGTTTATTATTTTTATGTATCGTTGTATTGTGAATTCCGGGTTGTATTTCCGTCCGTGTAACTTGTACGTTATTTATTTCCTTTCGAGCTTTATTTATTTACTTGCTTATCGCTTTATAAATGAACCTCGCATGCTAAATCCTTTCGACCATAATTAAGATGCATTAAATGACGTAGTTCACATACTATTCACATGCTTAGCCCGAAAACGCTGTTTGCATATCATTTAATTATTTTACTAGCGCGCGTACACGAACACGAACGATGTCTTAGTAGAGGCCGCCATTGTGCGGGCGGGGTTGGGTGTCCTTAGTGGGCTTCCCAACACGTACCCTCACCCCTTACTCAGGACCTTTGGTTTCCGGATGTCCGAAACCCTTGGCGCACGAGAGTCATTTTATATACGAAAGTCGGTGTAAACGGTATCGATATAACAATGCAAATGGACAAGCCCCAAAAACTCTGAAATCGAAGTGCGCTTACTTTGTGTGTAGCCCATGACGACATAGAGTGGGCTCGTATGGTTCCGAATAACCACAAAATTCGGTGGCGACTCCATTTTGACTTAAATTTCGAACCCGAGAACAATCTTACCACGAGATTCATTCGCCTACCCAAACCCGCGCGTGGCCGCGTCGTGGTGGACCAACGTCATGTCCACAATTTGGCAACTCCGCTGGGGATACCTGATGTTCCACATGTCATCGGGGTTCCCAGGGTGAGACTCGAAGAGAAATCGTTCGAATATTAGTGTGCGCGCATTAGTTTAATGATTCATGCATAACCCATTTTTTCCCGGGCCGGTTACTTGTGACCGACGTCCCACTATACCGCGGTGCATTCCTACATGGGTGCGCTAAAGACATCGATGGTGGAACTCGTATGGGTTTTGCGGCACGTCCTAAGACCAACTCGGCTTAGGGAGTCCGCCATGATTTACGAGAAAGCCATCGTTGTTGGTATAGACCCTATTTTGACCGACGGAGACTTAGCATAATGCATACATAAGCGTCGTTATAATGCTTGTTTGACTACGTGCTACTTGGTTTTCGTGTCATTTTTCAAAAACCATCATTTCAAAATTGCATCTTTCCAAAAATACCCACTTTTCGAAAACCCGAAATACTGTCCATTTCGGGACCCGTCTTTCCAAAACGCCCAATTTTGAAAAACCCGAAATGCTGCCCATTTCGGGACTCATCCTTTTCAAAAATATCCAACTTTCAAAAACTCGGAATGCCGCCGAAATTTAGGATCAACGATTTGACTCAAAATATCCTTTTCTTTAGTCGGCATGTTGTCCGTTTTAACTCTCGAATTTCCGACACCGTTTTGATTTTCTGATTTTTTTTTTTAAATTCTAATCTTGGTTTTCGAAATTCCGCTTTCCATTTTCGAACTCTCGAAAATTCACCCATTACCTATTCAATTTTCAACTTCAAACATCCAACTTTCCTAAAATAGATCTTCCGTATTATAGGATCTACCGTCTATCCGTGTGTCGGGTCTTTGCATAGTATGTAGAAGGTTTATAGCGTCGAAACTCCGTCGATCTTACATCACGAGTTTGCCCCCTTTCCCGAGTCCGCCTTATTTGTCAAGGCACGACCAACCCGCGTAGGGCATACCCCTACAAAGGAAAGTCCGTCTATACACTCGAGTCAAAAGTCTGGGGAATAATCTCACGTGGACCTTCCTTCGAACGGGACTAGGCCCACTAGGCCAAAATCCTAAGGAAGCCATACCACCTACGAGTCATCCGTCTAGGCGTCTTTCTCGAGTCTTTTCCACTCAGTCCTTTCCTTTTTGGGTCGCTCGGGATGTACTTTTTTCTATGATTCCAAGATCTAGGTTCGGTTTCTGATTACGCGGTGTTCTTACAGACAGGCCGCCGGCAACCAGACACACCCGCAGGATGGAAGCTACTTTGAGCAGTCTGAAAACCTCTGTGGACACCATGATCGACAAACAGGCCGACATCAAAGCCCAACTGAATGAAATGAGGGCTGGTCAAGTGGCTATCGTCACTCGTTTGGCTGCAGTGGAGCACAGGACTCCAAATACTGGGGTTACGGAACCTCTAGCTGAACTGGTTAACTCGGTTCGCCGATTGGAGGAGCAAGTTCATTTGACTGGGAGTAACAATATCCATCGGGAGAATAGTCGGGAATACTCCCCGGTGAGTGACAAGCTGCCCGCAAACCTGAATCTCACGGGTTTGCCCATGTTTGAGGGAACCGAAGACCCGTTACTACATGTACGGGCCTTCAAAGAGTTTATGGCCATCAAGGGAGTGGATTCCTCCATGTTCAAGAACCTTTTTGCTGCGTCTCTTGAAAAGCACCCACGGGCCTGGTACTACAGGCTAGACCCGAAGAAATACCCTACTTGGGATGATCTGGCCACCGAGTTCGCTCGGAATTATGCTGACAACACCGAGATCCAAACCACAATGCGATCTCTGGAGGTCATGGCCCAAGAGCCGAAAGAAGGTTTTACCAAATACCTTCAACGCTGGAGGGCCGAGAGCGTGAAACTGGTCGATAAGCCCAGTGAGAAGACTTTGGTGGAGGCTTTTGTCAAGAACCTCCTACCCTCCTATCGGGTTCACCTCCGGTACGCTGTCATACCCAATTTCACCACCCTTACTGAAATGAGTATGAGGATCGAAGATGACCTAAGACTGGAAGGCCTCACTAAGGCCGCTGCCAAAGGTTACCAAGGGGCTTCTTCCTCCACCACTAAGCCCCAAGCTGCAACCCGCAGCATTTTCGATGCGGTTAATCTACTAGATGCCCCGTCCAAGAAGAACACCCCACCTCGGGTTTTCACCGATATAGGTACTACCTATACTTATGTCTTACAAAGGCTATCCTCAAAAGGCCTAATCCAACCGATAGGCCCAACTCCTGAAGTTCCGGTCGAGCGACGCTCCAAGAACTATAATGCCCAGGCCTATTGCCAGTACCACCGAGGCAATGGGCATGATACCGAGAAGTGCTGGAAGCTGAAGCACTTGATCCAGGACTTGATCGAAAGCGGTAAAATCCCGCTACCCGGAGATAAGCCTAGCAACAAGGAGAACCCTTTCAGCTCCCACGCCATCTTTACCGGGGAGGTGATTGACTGCTCTCACCTTATCTCTCCATTTGTCCCGCAAGTGAACGGGATCTGGTTCGACGACGAGGATGACGTCTACCTCGCTAAAGGGGAAACTGTCCCCATCACCTCTGAGGAGATTCGTAAGACCAAATCCCGAGTCTTAGCCAGTAACCACCTCGGTCATCCCTATCAAGCCACTAGCTCTAGGGACACCCCTATCCCGACAACCGTCATTGAGCCACTCAGGACGAAAGTCGCCCCTGAAGAGCCAACCGCTGAAACGGCTCTCGTGAAGCAGCTGAAGAAGACCCGAGTTGACCTCACTATATGGGAACTCCTGATTAGCTCGCAGGAGCATCGAGAGGCACTTACAAAGGCTCTCGATCAAATTAAGGTTGACTCTTTGGTTACCCCTGCTGAGATGGTAGCCACGATCCTGCCTCATCTGAAGGGCAAAGCTAAGGAAGGAAGCCCAATGATCACTTTCTCCGAAGCCGACCTACCGCCATTCGGGGCCTCCCATAATCTGGCCCTTTACATTACGGTGGTTTTCCGAGGGAAATACCTCCCTATGACCCTGGTTGATGATGGGTCCGCTGTAAATGTCCTTCCTCTAAGGACCGCCAAAGCCCTCGGCATTACCGAGGCCGATTATATCCCGACTGCCCAGACCATCAAAGCCTTCGATGGGAGCCCAAAGTCGGTAGCTGGGGCCGTGAAACTGACCATCATAACGGGCCCGATAGAGAAGGAGCTCGAATTCCAGGTGATCGATGTCACCTCATCGTTCAACTTGCTCCTAGGTAGGCCTTGGATCCATGCGGTCAAGGCAGTATCCTCCACCCTCAACCGAAAGATCAAGATGCCTCTGCTTAATGATGTTATCACGTTGATGGTAGGGATTTGTCACGTCCCTAGCCGATCAATAAAACACCGACTAACCTAGTGGGTAGCTAGGGCAAGTCGGGGTCGTATCCACGAGGACGGTATATCAAAGTTTAGACTAGGTCGGCCTAAAACGAGACTATGCTACCAAACGAACACAAAGAAACGATGAATGGAAAACTATTAAGGAGGAGGAATAAGAACTAGACTAACACAATGCTAAACAATGCTAAGAATCGAACTAATGAGTAAACTAGAGTAAACGATGGCTAACTAGGAGGATTAACACAAATATGAAAAGAAGTGGGGTAGGTCGGGTTCATAGGGGTAGAAGGATAATTGGGGTGATCAAGGGTATAGGTGTCTCCTAGTCACTAGAGTCGGTCCGGGCTCTCGCAACTTAAGACCGATGTCAAGGTGGGTCCGGGCTCTCGCAACTTAGACCCTAGTCCGCGCTCTCGCGACTAAACTATTCTCAACATTTCCACAAAATAAGCAATCAATGAGAAGATGAACACAAGTATGGGAAGCATGGCCACTACAACTCACACAAGCATATCAACAAACACATAGAGTGCCCACAATGTGACTAACAACAAAGATGTAACCTTTTCCCCTTAATCAACCCTAATCATCCATAATCTACCCCTAATCCCCCTACTAACCCCACAAGCTTACTACTCACTCATTATCATGAACAAAACAACCATAACAAGAGAAAACAAACTCACTAAACAATCATCCATAATGATTAACAAGAACAATAACAATCACAATATAAAAAGATAGAAACTTGAATAAATAACAAAGACTAGGGATGAAAAGATTGTACCAACAATAGGATGAAGAAAAGATGAAAACTTGTATTAATGAGAAACCCAAATACAATCCCAAGGTTGTCAATCTTGGAACAATCTTCAAGAATCCCTTAATCCAAGACTAATTACAATGATTAACTAAGGATTAAAGAGAGAATTAAACTAATGAGAGTAGTACTAATCTAAGGTTTTGAATGTTAATGGAGGCTTAAACTAGTCTAGGGTAAGATAAGATGTCTTAAAATTACAAGAAGGGAGTATATATATGGGTACAAGAATGAAGGAGAAGAAAAGAAGAAGAGTCGTGCTGGCAGCTCTTCGTCCCGAACGGGACGGATCATCCCGACCTGGACGGCTCTGTCATCCCGATCGGGACGGGTTGGTCCCGACCTGGATGGGCTCACAGTGGCACCCTTCAACGTGCACCCCATCCCGAACGGGATGAGGCCATCCCGAACGGGATGGGTCTTGTAGGCCTCCCTTAAGAGCTCTTTGGTCCTTCCTTGCCTCTCATGGGCTTCTCGTCGATTCTCGGGACTCGGGGTCGGGTCTCGGAGGCTCGGGATTGGGTCCCAAGGTCTCTAGGTCGACTCCAAGGCATCGAGTGGTCGTTCCTTAGCTTCGTTGGCTCCAAAAAGTGTATGTATCGAGTCGGAATCGCTCCAACTCCTCATGAACGGTCTCGGGAACCTGAAACGAGCTAAAGGAAGCATAAGAAGCCCATAAATCGCTCCCAAGGAGCGATTCCACAAGGAAAATGGGACCAAAACACAGTAAAATAGACACTACAAACTACACTTATCACACGTACTTTAGAGGCAACACCAATGACTGTGGCTAGCTGTAACGCCACAGGACGCACGGACCTCTGGGGGTTCGCTTTTGTGGGGATGATCGAGGAAGAATACCTCTTTAGGCCTTACTTCACTACGAGTATCGACACGATGCTCCAGAACCTAGGGTACTTTCCGGGGGCTACCTCTCGACCCGATCTTCCAGCTGGGAAGATCATCGAGGTTCTCAAAGACGAAGAGTCTCACTTTGGCCTCAGTTATGCCATCACTCCCGACAATGTTGTCCGAGCAGGAATTGAAAAAGCCTGCAACATTATTAAGGGTATCCACTTGAGCCCTTACAGCCCACGGTTGGCTGACTACTTTGTCACACCGGTATTTGGGGCTATTCAGGTTGGTCTATACCAACCCAATGTTGTGCAGCTCGGGACCCACTTGGCTCGGGACTGCAACTACATCCCAGAGGATGTGTTCGCCCTCATCCAGTCCAATGGAGCTGATGATGCTGAGCCCGCGCTAGGGCTACTATTTGGGGAAGACACCATAGCCCCAACTCCAAAGGAAGACCTGGTCAACCTAATTCTCCGCAGCAACAGGTTTGACCCGACCAAGCTGATCTCGGATATTGGCACCGAGACGGGAAGCAGGGCCTGGAGGAAGACTGGCAAGTGGACTGATAGAGTCACTCCTGTAACCCCTCTCCCCTTTATCATTCCTACTGCTAGCACTTCGGGGTCTGTTCCGAGTACCTTACCAATTCCGCCAGTGACCAATGATCAGATGGCTGCTCTCTTTGAGCTGTTTTCCAAATTTTCAATCAATAATAACAACCGTTCTGCTTACGATTTGTCTCTTTCAAATTCTGCTTTTAAAAATACTTTATGCTATGACATTGAGAAACCAGACGAACAGGTACCCTTGCCTCCACATCTGATCGAGCAACTAGAGCAAAGGGAGTCCCGGAACCCGGTAATCGAAGAAACCGAGTCCATAAATGTGGGAACAACCTTAGAGCCTCAGACACTTAAGATAGGGTTATCCCTAGATCCCGAGGAGAAACAACAGTTCATAAACCTCCTCCAAGAGTTCAAGGATGTCTTCACATGGTCCTACAAGGACATGCCGGGGATAGACCGGGAAATATCCGAGCACCACATACCAATCAAAGATGGGTGTAAACCGGTCAAGCAGAAGCTCCGCCGAATGAGGCCCGAGTGGTCTCTCAAGGTAAAAGAAGAAGTAGATAAACAGTTCAAAGCCGGCTTCATACAAGTGTCCGAGTATCCGGACTGGGTGGCAAACATCGTGCCGGTTCCTAAAAAGGACGGTAAGGTGCGGGTATGTGTTGATTTTCGGGATCTCAACAAGGCGAGCCCGAAAGACGATTTTCCGTTACCACATATCGACATACTGGTGGATAACACGGCCGATCATGCCCTTCTATCATTCATGGGCGGGTATGCCGGGTACAATCAGATCAAGATGGCTGAAGAAGACATGAGTAAGACTACCTTTACCACACCTTGGGGTACTTACTGCTATACCGTCATGCCATTCGGTCTCATTAATGTTGGAGCCACGTACCAAAGGACCGCTACCACTTTATTACACGACATGATGCATAAAGAGGTAGAAGTTTATGTAGACGACATGATCGTCAAATCTAAAGAATGGGACGGTCACATCACCGCCCTGAGGAAATTCTTCGCTCGGCTGCGCAAATACAACATGAGGCTAAACCCTCAAAAGTGCAGTTTCGGGGTAACATCAGGCAAATTACTGGGTCATATCGTTAGCCAACGAGGTATCGAAGTCGACCCAGCTAAAATCAAAGCCATTAACGAGATGCAACCTCCCAAAACCGAAAAAGAAATAAGGGGATTTCTCGGGAAAGTCCAGTATATTAGTCGGTTCATTTCCAAGCTGACCATGGTGTGCGAACCAATTTTCAAGAAACTGAAAGTAGGGGAACAGGTACTTTGGGATGACAAGTGCCAAGCTGCTTTCGACAAGATCAAGGAAATTCTGTCTGCTCCGCCGGTCTTAATGCCACCTTGTGGACATGACATAGGTCCACCCCGACGCGGCCACGCGCGGGTTTGGGGAGGCGAATGAATCTCCGTATGAGAATGGATCGAATTGAAATTTAGGTCTATGTGGAGTCGCCACCGAATTTTGTGGTTATTCGGAACCATTCGAGCCCACTCTATGTCGTAGTGGGCCGTATACAAAATACGGCCCATTTCTGATGTCAGAGTTTATTGGGCTCGTCCCTTTGCATTTGATACCGATACCGACATTATCGGATATCGTGTATTGAATGACTCTTGTGCGCCAACGGTTTCGGGCATCCGGAAACCGAGGTTCTGAGTAAGGGGTGAGGGTACGTGTTGGGAAGCCCACAAAGGACACCCAACCCCGCCCTCACATTAGCGGCCTCTACTAAGAATTCAAATGACTTACAATACGCGCGTTAGTAAAACGGGAAAAAAATGCTTATGCAAACATTGTTTTTCCTAGGCACGTGAATGAAATTGAAAAGTGGATTTCTATGTCAATTTAATGCAATTAATTCTACGTCAAAGTGGAATTTTAGCATGTGGGTTCATTTAGTATAATAAACGAACAATAATTAAATTGACAAAAGAAATAACAAACGCGTTAGTAACGATGTAATAATATAACGAACAATAACGGTTTGTGCAAATATGCGATGAGATGAAAAGGTGCAAATATGAGATGCATGGTTTGAAAAGATAGTAATACACATGATTGATTAAACACGTGTTGACATAAATCACAAATTACTACCGAGTTTTGAAAATAGAATAATGTACGATTTATTGTGTTAATCGTTACGGGTCACTCGATCGAGTGGTTGATGGACTCGATCGAGTGGACCTATAAAAGACGATTCTGTTTGCGCTACAGACCGTACTCGGCCGAGTTACTGACCAACCCGGTCGAGTACGTAGCCACTCGATCGAGTCACTGTGAGACTCGACCGAGTGGTGGTCGTGACAGGCATTCTGACTCGATTTTGTGATGTCACTCGATCGAGTGACTAAGGCACTCGGTCGAGTGGCATCTGTACGAATTGTAATTCGCTTGCAATTTTATATTGATTTTCGAAATTGCTTTAGATCTTTGATGAATCGACGGTTTTACCGAATCGGACATAAATATTGCACAATTTATGTTCGACTTGGTTTTTATAAATCGCGAATTTTGTTGAACCGAATATAAATATTGTTGAATTTATACCCGATTCTAAATTTGGAGTACTCGTTGTATCCCATATTCGATTATTTGAATCGATATGGGATATTAGAGTGAAATAAAAAAATAGATTAATTTTAGTCGTCTTAAATTAATTATCGTGACATGAACAAATCACGTTAATTAATTTATGTGACTTGATCGTTAGATTCGATATCCAATTATGGAATTGGTATCGAATCTAAGATCGATGCTTTACTTGAATTAAAAAGGACTTGATTCTCTCGACTTCTCCGACATCGAAAAATCCCTAGAGATTGTGATGTCGGATCCGTGTCAACGGGTTTCGACCCTTATTAAAATTGATTTGAAAATTGATGGATGCAAGATGGATGATGATGATGACGAGAAATAATAACGAATTGTTGTTTAAGTTAATTTATCTCAATAATCAAATAGTCGGGGTATCGGGATAAGCGACCGACGACGCGTGTGCAGTACACTTGTATGTGCGGTTTTCCTTATCCCGGTATCCTTCTTATTCGACACAAATCGATAAATATTTTAATGCTTCGATATTAGTAGTATTATCGATATTATGGTGCAATGAATAAAATAATAAAAAAAAGCGAAAAAAAGAGGATGAGAGGGAGATGAAGACGACGTGAAGAAGAGAAGGAGAAAAGAGAGGGTTTTGACATCCTCAACCTACATGTTCTTGTCTCGGCGCGGACTCGTAACCGTGGCTTTAACACAAGAGTCTTCGAGGTTTATGGAGGTTGAGTTGTGGTGGCTCGGGATTGATTCCTAAAACTAGGTTTAGGGTTTGCTAGTGTCGAATTGCTAGGGTTTGATTAGGGTTTGATTAGGGTTGTGAAAAGACGTAGTATGCGTGTGTAGGGTTGCTCTAGGGTTTTTTTTAGGGTTGTGAAAAGTTGTGTTATGTGTTGCATGGGGGTTGCTTATATAGGCAAGGCTAGGGCACCCGAATTAGGGTTACTCGACCGAGTAAAGGGCTAACTCGGTCGAGTGGCCCATGAAGCCTGCAGCCGGGCTCAAAACAAGCCCAATCGATCGAGTGGGTGGGTCACTCGATCGAGTGGCCCAGTCGGGTTGCACGGGTCCATTGTTTTGGACCTTGACTTTGGGTGTTTGATGAGTTTTGTGTTTGACTTGGACTTTTGATGGTTGTATGGCTGTTTTTGTGTGTCTCGGAAACGACTTTGACCGGGGTTGACCCAATCGCAAAAAGTCGGTTTTAACTCCGGTGTCGGTTTTGGCCCAAATTAGTCTTGTTTGACTCGGAATGATCCAGTGGGCCTGGATTTGAGGTTTTTTTTGAGATTTTTACTCTGTAAGTGTGTTAGCCAGCGATTAATGGATTTGAACCCGTATCCGAGCGCATAGAAACACGTTAGCGTCCGATCATCATCGGGTGTTTTTTGGAAACTGCCATAGACACCTGGCGGTCAAAATGCGGGTGTCTACAGAGCCCCCACTCTGACTAAGGCTTGGACAAGGCGAAAGTCAGAGTAGCTACCAAGCCCGTTAAGACCTGGTAGATTTCCGGTCGGGTCGTTTATTGTCCATTAGACTCGGGTGAAGGGCTCGCCAGCCACAAGACAGAAATCATACCTGAGCTTGATGATTGTACTCCGTGGGGAATTTGGGCTTGTCGCGTAAGCCCTGGGTGTGCCTGTGTGTTGGCCCATCCCGTGCTACCCCGGAAAATGCTGCTGGGGAGATTTGATGACTTGCATGTCTTCGCTTGAGTCGTACCTGTATAAGTCACATAAAAATGTATGCAACACGTAGATAGTGAAACGACTCGTGCTGGGGAAGATGATTTTTGAAGTTTTTGAAATTTTGAATTTGAAATCCTGAAAGCAATCACGAGCTAGGTTTTCAAAACGGAAGGGGTAGAAAAGAAATTTGCAGTTTAAATAGACCGAAATCTGACCTTGTCGAAAAAGATCTTTTTTCAAATGGCTAAATTTTGCAAATTTCAAAGTGGAATTTGAAGAGAGGGGCCTATCGACAGACTCGACTCTGGACACGATAGGACGAGTTGACCGACACGGACTGGACTCTCTAAGGGTTGGACCGTGATTCGGTAGGGTATTGGGCCGCCTAACAAAACTCTTAAGTCGCGCTATCCTGTAGCCTAGGCGAGTGGCAACACGGTCGCACATCGAAATGGGATAGATATGTTATGGGGGGATTGTAGTAGCCTGTAATGAGACTGTTTTAGTCTGGTGTCCTTCTGGATTTCCTATTTTAGGATACATTTCCAAAGTGGGTATTGCCTCGAGTCCTGACAGATTCTTGTCTTCGACTGAGCCGAGTACTAGGACACCCTACAGAAAGGAGGCTAGATTTTTTTTGGATTTATCTGGATTTTGTTAGTGGATGGAGAACTTCTGCCTAGGAGAAGCCCCCAGGACGACAAAGCTAGCTGTTGAGAACATGATGGTGTCGTGACCGGAATAATGGCGCTTTTTGAATGTGTGTCAATGTGGGTGGTTGTGCCTCTGTTGAAAGGCTGCCTACGTATTCACGTGTGGTGAAATCAAACCAAGCCGTAGTTCAGTGTCGGAAGATGTATTATGGTGCCTATTCTAATAGGACTTCGTGTGTAACTAGCCATAATGACGGTGTAGGCTAGGTGCATTCCTAGTGATGTCTTGATCAAAGGGCTTGAATGGTTAGGATATTAATCCTGTGACTGTGAGCGTTCTCTGGGGTAGCCCCCAGAGGTGGTGTGAACTATTTGGGCATGTTCTATGCCGACTGCAAGTTGAGTTCCTGTACTTGGGGTTGGTAACTGGTTTGGATGAGAAGAATTAGGACGGGATTTTTAACGAGTTTTTCTCTCGGGGATTTTAACGAGTTTTGCTCTCGGGGATTTTAACGAGTTTTGCTCTCGGGGATTTTAATGAGTTTTGCTCTCGGGGTTTTAACGAGTTTTGTTCTCGGGATTTTAACGAGTTTTGTTCTCGGGATTTGATGTATTTGGGAATGTGGTGCTAGGAAGTAAAAGGCCTTGATGACTCGAAATCTGGAGCTCGGTTCTGTGGAGCCAAGGCTTCGAGAGCCGGTTTGATAATGAAGTAAATGGCCTTGATGACTCGAAATCTGGAGCTCGGTTCTGTGGAGCTAAGGCTTCGAGAGCCGATTTGATAATGAAGTAAATGGCCTTGATGAATCGAAATTTGGAGCTCGGTTCTGTGGAGCTAAGGCTTCGAGAGCCGGTTTGATAATGCGGGATCTGGTTTTGATGTCTGGCCCTAATTGCTGGGGGTATGCTATGGAGCTTGAATCCTCAAAATTCTGGGCTGTCTCTGGCCTGGGTCTCGGGAAGGTCTTGAGGGTTGTAATGTGGGAAGGTTGAGTGTGGTGTTAGCTGACCAGCTTGATTGTCACTCCCCTATTGGATGGCATGGATAATTTTGAATTTGACCGCACCACGGTCGAAGGATTTTCACTTGAGTTGACCGTTGACCACGGTCATGGTTATTGATAATTTTGACCGTACCCTGGTCGTGGGGCTTTCACTGGAATTGACCGTTGACCACGGTCATGGGTATTCTGAATTTTTTGATGATGGCCTGCTTTTTTGTTTTGGCCTTTTGCTTTTTTTTTTCATTTTTTTGATCATGGACTTTCGATTTTTTTTTTCCGTCCAGTTTTCTTTTTTTTTATGGCCTTCTTTTTGCTTTGGCCCTTTCTTTTTTTCTTTTTTTTTACTTTTGATTTTTTTTCCCAGTGTTCTTTCGTTTTTTTTTTGCGGGTCAGACTAACACCTAAGGTAGGGATTGGTTAGTCTTGTTGGAGGGGTGTTTTATTGTGGGAAATGGGATTGCCTCCCGTCTTGAACCCAAACTAGGAGATTACCTAGATTTGTCATAGGATTCGATACCGCTCCTGCTACGGGTAGTTATGTGGTTTTTCTATACCAGACACGGAGTAGGTAAAAAGAAAACACAGGCTCGGTTTCCTGCAGTCATTGTAGATGTGCCTATAATAGTCACGTGCCTGTGCTCATAGTGTATGATGGTGTTCATCATGTTCTCGGAAACACATAAGGAAAGTATATATGAAAAAGAATATTGAAAGCTGATTTTATTGAATTTTGAAAAGAGGACAGAATACAACTGACTCTGACTCTGTCTTTGACTTTGACTTTGGAATAGAACATCCTAGACTCAGACTCAGACTCGGACTTAAATCAAATCCGGACTCTTGGGTGCATGAGAGGTAGATTGGATGCTTCGGTCATCGGGCCTTGTGTAGTCCACGAGGGGCTTTGCAAGTGACAGTGTTTCCAAAACGGGAGTCTTCCCGGCATCGAGGAAGTCTTGAATGAGGTGTTTCAGCTTCCAGCATTGTTCTGTATCGTGTCCCCTCCCCCTGTGGAATTCGCAGTAATGCTCGGCGTTCCATGCTTTGGAACGTTTCTCCACAGGTGGGTCGGCTGTTGGGCCTATAGGTAGCACTAGGCCCGTCGGAACCAACCTCTGGAAAGCGACGGTGTAGGACATATCCAAGTGGGTAAATGTCCTTTCCTTTGACTGGTTCTTGATTTTTGGAGAGGTGACTTGAGGGTTACCTCTCTCGGCCTTGCCATCTTGAGGGTATCGGCCAGTTTCGTAAGATTGTTCACCCTTCAAATGGCTCGGTTGGGTGATCGCCTGCCTTGCCCGCTCTAGCTGTGTTAGACGAGATCGGGTTCTTGCAAGGTCTTCTTCAATGGTGGTTACCCTGGAACTTAGGTTATCTAGGGCAGTATTGATTTTCGAGAAGATGTTGTTAATGGAGCAAGATAGCATAAGCATACTCCCCTGGATATCCCCTTTCTTGACGGCGTGGGATTTGTTGTGGTTTGGTAGCGTCTCGTTCATAGGGTCCCTGATCGGAAGAAACGACGGGTGTTAGAACTCGCCTAAACTCGGCTTTGCGCAAGAGAGAGAGTCAAACTAGACATGGCCCGGGGTGACGAGTCGACAAAGACTCTCGGCTCGGGATACTTGAATGTTGACCTAGACGAGGTAACGACCGCAAATTAGACTCGAGCCGCAGAAGGGTGAGTCCGAAAATGGGGCGACCATGTTTGACTTGGGTTAGACCCTCCTAAGACGAACGTGTAGGGTACGATTCTCGGAGTGACTGTGATTAGTCACTCCGTCGGAGAATAGCCCCCAATGTGAAACTAAGGACTCAGATGGTGTGGCATCTAAGTGACTCAAAGGTGGGTTATGTGAGACACGTGTAAGACATGACCTTTAGGGCAACCGTGATCGATCGCCCTGCTAAGGGAAAGCTCCCAAGTGGGATCGATAATTTTGTTAAGAATCGAGTGTTGGACGAGTGACCCTTAGACGTAAGGACCACGAGCCTTTTGTTATTGGGCTATGCCTTGTAAAAGGTTGACTCGGAAAAGACACCTAGACGGGTGACTTGTGCAAGGTGGGCCTCCCTTAGAATTCGGCGTGTGGGCCGAGTCCTGTTTGAAGGAAGGTCCTCGTGAGACATCCCCAGATTTTTAGACTCGAGTGTGTAGACGGGCCTTCCTTTGTAGGAGTATGTCCTACGTAGGTGGGCCTTGCCTTAGTCTAATAAGGCAGACTGGGATAGGGAAGAAACTCTTGATGTAAGATCAACAGAGTTTCGACGCTACAGAACTTGACAACTTAAGACACGACCCGACACTGCTAAATATTGGAAGTCCTAAGGAGAATAAGGTTTTGAAAATTGATTGTTTTGAAAAAGGACCGAGTGGACTCGGTGAATGGCCCAAATTTCCGAAAAAAAGACGAAAAGTCATTGGGCCACGGGTTTTGAAAGTTCGAAAGTATTTTCGAGTTTTGAATCGGGCAACATACCGTCTAGAAAATAGGTTATTTTGAGTAAAATCATAAGTCCTAAATTCGGTATGTGTCCCGGGTTTTGAAATTGAATAGTTTGAAAAAGATGCAATCTTTGAAAAAAGACGGTTTTTGAAAATGACTCGGAAAACAACTAGCACGTAATCACAGAAGCATTATAACGACGCCATGTATGCTCTATACTAAGTCTCGGTCGATCTATAAGGGGTCTATACCAGTGTACATAGTCTAGACATTGATCGGGACGGACTTCCTAAGTCGAGTTGATCTTAGAACATGCCGCGAAACCCACTCGAATCGACTATGGACACCTTTTGACATATCCATATTGGAGTACATCAACGGTATAGTGGGACGTCGGCCGCGAGCACCGGCCCGGGAAAATATTGGTTATGCATAAACAGTAGAACTAAAACGCGTATTGTATTCGTCAAACGATTTCTATTCGAGTCTCACCCTGAGGATGCCGATGGTAAGTCACGCATCAGTTAATCCCCAGCGGAGTCGCCAAATTGTGGACATGACATAGGTCCACCCCGACGCGGCCACGCGCGGGTTTGGGGAGGCGAATGAATCTCCGTATGAGAATGGATCGAATTGAAATTTAGGTCTATGTGGCGTCGCCACCGAATTTTGTGGTTATTCGGAACCATTCGAGCCCACTCTATGTCGTAGTGGGCCGTATACAAAATACGGCCCATTTCCGATGTCAGAGTTTATTGGGCTCGTCCCTTTGCATTTGATACCGATACCGACATTATCGGATATCGTGTATTGAATGACTCTTGTGCGCCAACGGTTTCGGGCATCCGGAAACCGAGGTTCTGAGTAAGGGGTGAGGGTACGTGTTGGGAAGCCCACAAAGGACACCCAACCCCGCCCTCACATTAGCGGCCTCTACTAAGAATTCGAATGACTTACAATACGCGCGTTAGTAAAACGGGAAAAAATGCTTATGCAAACATTGTTTTTCCTAGGCACGTGAATGAAATTGAAAAGTGGGTTTCTATGTCAATTTAATGCAATTAATTCTACGTCAAAGTGGAATTTTAGCATGTGGGTTCATTTAGTATAATAAACGAACAATAATTAAATTGACAAATAAAAGAAATAACAAACGCGTTAGTAACGATGTAATAATATAACGAACAATAACGGTTTGTGCAAATATGCGATGAGATGAAAAGGTGCAAATATGAGATGCATGGTTTGAAAAGATAGTAATACACATGATTGATTAAACACGTGTTGACATAAATCACAAATTACTACCGAGTTTTGAAAATAGAATAATGTACGATTTATTGTGTTAATCGTTACGGGTCACTCGATCGAGTGGTTGATGGACTCGATCGAGTGGACCTATAAAAGACGATTCTGTTTGCGCTACAGACCGTACTCGGCCGAGTTACTGACCAACCCGGTCGAGTACGTAGCCACTCGATCGAGTCACTGTGAGACTCGACCGAGTGGTGGTCGTGACAGGCATTTTGACTCGATTTTGTGATGTCACTCGATCGAGTGACTAAGGCACTCGGTCGAGTGGCATCTGTACGAATTGTAATTCACTTGCAATTTTATATTGATTTTCGAAATTGCTTTAGATCTTTGATGAATCGACGGTTTTACCGAATCGGACATAAATATTGCACAATTTATGTTCGACTTGGGTTTTATAAATCGCGAATTTTGTTGAACCGAATATAAATATTGTTGAATTTATACCCGATTCTAAATTTGGAGTACTCGTTGTATCCCATATTCGATTATTTGAATCGATATGGGATATTAGAGTGAAATAAAAAAATAGATTAATTTTAGTCGTCTTAAATTAATTATCGTGACATGAACAAATCACGTTAATTAATTTATGTGACTTGATCGTTAGATTCGATATCCAATTATGGAATTGGTATCGAATCTAAGATCGATGCTTTACTTGAATTAAAAAGGACTTGATTCTCTCGACTTCTCCGACATCGAAAAATCCCTAGAGATTGTGATGTCGGATCCGTGTCAACGGGTTTCGACCCTTATTAAAATTGATTTGAAAATTTATGGATGCAAGATGGATGATGATGATGACGAGAAATAATAACGAATTGTTGTTTAAGTTAATTTATCTCAATAATCAAATAGTCGGGGTATCGGGATAAGCGACCGACGATGCGTGTGCAGTACACTTGTATATGCGGGTTTCCTTATCCCGGTATCCTTCTTATTCGACACAAATCGATAAATATTTTAATGCTTCGATATTAGTAGTATTATCGATATTATGGTGCAATGAATAAAATAATAAAAAAAACGAAAAAAAGAGGATGAGAGGGAGATGAAGACGACGTGAAGAAGAGAAGGAGAAAAGAGAGGGTTTTGACACCCTCAACCTACATGTTCTTGTCTCGGCGCGGACTCGTAACCGTGGCTTTAACACGAGAGTCTTCGAGGTTTATGGAGGTTGAGTTGTGGTGGCTCGGGATTGATTCCTAAAACTAGGTTTAGGGTTTGCTAGTGTCGAATTGCTAGGGTTTGATTAGGGTTTGATTAGGGTTGTGAAAAGATGTAGTATGTGTGTGTGTAGGGTTGCTCTAGGGTTTTTTTAGGGTTGTGAAAAGTTGTGTTATGTGTTGCATGGGGGTTGCTTATATAGGCAAGGCTAGGGCACCCGAATTAGGGTTACTCGACCGAGTAAAGGGCTAACTCGGTCGAGTGGCCCGTGAAGCCTGCAGCCGGGCTCAAAACAAACCCACTCGATCGAGTGGGTGGGTCACTCGATCGAGTGGCCCAGTTGGGTTGCACGGGTCCATTGTTTTGGACCTTGACTTTGGGTGTTTGATGAGTTTTGTGTTTGACTTGGACTTTTGATGGTTGTATGGTTGTTTTTGTGTGTCTCGGAAACGACTTCGACCGGGGTTGACCCAATCGCAAAAAGTCGGTTTTAACTCTGGTGTCGGTTTTGGCCTAAATTAGTCTTGTTTGACTCGGAATGATCCAGTGGGCCTGGATTTGAGGTTGTTTTTGTGAGATTTGTACTCTGTAAGTGTGTTAGCCAGCGATTAATGGATTTGAGCCCGTATCCGAGCGCATAGAAACACGTTAGCGTCCGATCATCATCGGGTATTTTTTGGAAACTGCCATAGACACCTGGCGGTCAAAATGTGGGTGTCTACACACCTCAACCCGGTTTGCCTCTGTCGTTATACCTAACAACGACCGAGACAGCCATGGGGGCTATGCTGGCTCAGACAGTTGACTCCGAAGAACGAGCCATTTACTACATTAGCAAGAAGTTTTTAGAGTATGAGTGCAAATATACCATGCTCGAAAAGACGTGTTTGGCTCTAGTCTGGGCTACTAAGAAGCTCCGACACTATATGCTCAGCTACGAGGTCCATGTACTATCCAAGATGGACCCCATCAAATTCCTCTTCGAAAAACCCATTCTCAATGGTCGAATTTCTAGATGGACTCTAATGTTGGCAGAGTTTGACATAAAATTTGTGCCATTAAAAGCCGTTAAGGGTCGGGTAGTAGCTGAATTTCTCGCCGACAGCCCAGTGCGCGAAGAAGGACACACCGACACCTGGTCCTTCCCGGACGAAGATATTTTCCATACCGATGCTAAAACATGGGATTTATACTTCGATGGAGCATCCAATTTTTGAGGGTTCGGAGTTGGGATCCTCCTAATTTCGCCAAAAGGGGAGCACACTCCCATCTCCATCAAACTGGACTTTGATGTTACCAATACTGCAGCAGAATACGAAGCATGCATTTATGGGCTACAAGCCGCCGCCAACCTGGGGATCACAAATCTCCGGGTACATGGTGACTCATCCTTGGTCATTAACCAAGCACTTCAGAAATGGAAGACTCGGAATGCTAATCTCGTGGCCTACCAGGCACGAGTAAGGGATCTCGAGAAACAATTCCAAAAGGTAGAGTACATATACCTGCCCCGAGAAGAGAATCAGTTTGCATATGCACTCTACAAATTGGCATCTTTACTGAATATTCCCGACCACGTGACCAGTATGCCAATTTGCGTCGAAAGACGGTCCGAGCCGGCGTACGTTCACGACATCGAAGACGTTGAGATAACTGATCCCGAACCATGGTATCAGGCTGTGTTAACATACCTGACAAACGGAGAATATCCTCCCGGGACGGAAGGTCGAGCCAAGAAAGCCTTACGAAGGCTAGCCACCCAGTTCATCCGTACCGATGACGGACAACTGTACAAAAAAGACGGCACAGGGGGCTCTTCTCCTTTGTGTTGACAAATTTAAAGCCGAGAAAGTTATGGCCGAAGTACATGATGGCGAAAACGGTCCACACATGAACGCCCACATGCTGGTCCGAAAAATCATGAGGCTCGGTTATTACTTGAATACTATGGAAGCCGACTGCCGGTTGTATGTCAAACATTGTCATAACTGTCAAATCTTCGGCAATGTACAACATATACCGTCATCACTGCTTTATACCATGACGTCACCCTGGCCATTCTCGACATGGGGCATCGACATAATCGGGAAAATAAATCCCTCTGGTAGTGGTGGGCACTGCTTTATTTTGGTAGCTATCGACTATTTCACTAAATGGGTCGAAGCTGAATCGTATCGCATTCTCAACGCTAAGCATGTCGCCAAGTTCATCCAGAACAAGATAATATGCCGGTATGGGATTCCGCACGAATTTATCAGTGATCACGGGACTCATTTTCAAGCCGAGACTGCGGCCCTTCTGACCAAGTATAAAACTCAAAGGCATACGTCCTCGCCCTATCGTCCCCAAACTAATGGAGCCGTAGAGGCGGCCAATAAAACAATTGTCACCATACTCAAAAAGATGGCTGATAATTACCGGGACTGGCCCGACAAAATACCTTTCGCCCTATGGGGATACCGAACATCAATTCGCACCGCAACCGAGGCGATGCCGTATTACCTAACTTATGGGATGGAGGCAGTCCAGCCAGTTGAGTTAGAGGTACCATCCCTCAGAATTCTGCTAGAAAGCCAAGTACCCGAAGCTGACTGGGTTCGAGCACGGTATGACTCGTTGGTTCTACTAGATGAACGACGATCTCGTGCCCTCAATAATATCCAAATCTACCAGAAGAGGATCCAACGGGCCTTCAACAAGAGAGTAAGGCCCAGAAACATTAAAGAAGGCGATCTAGTCCTTAAGTCAGTTCGAGCTCTACTACCAGTTGACCCAAGGGGAAAATTCAAACCCAATTGGGCTGGGCCATATCTGGTGAAGAAGATCCTATAAGGGAGAGCAATGATGCTGACGGACCTGGACGGTAATGAGTTTGTCAACCCAACCAACCTGGACCAGCTGAAGCGTTACTACCCTTAGCCCCTTCTCAATGTCATTATCAAAATCAATTTTTTTTTTTACAAAAAGCAAGTCAATGAGCTAGAATTACTTATTCTATTGTCGCAAACATCTTGAACCAATAGTCTTGGTGTAACTCGAGATTGCAAATTTTCTAAGCCTGAACTACGTTTGGTTTGATTCTGCTAATCGCGGATACGTAGGCAACCCCTCAAAAGGGTACAACCAATGCAATCGAGAAAAGGCAGGAGCGGTTTAATAATAAGCTTCCTTTATTAATTCAAAAAAAAAAAACCCGATAAACTCGGGAAATTACAAAATGCAGGAATTCAAAAAATACAAAAAAAAAAAGCACACGACAAGAAAATAGTACTTAAATAATAATAAAGCTAAAGGACTCGGCATTCAGGACATCTTGCCCTTCCCCTTGTCCTTGGCCTCCTTAGCCGTCCACTGGCGACGACGCGGAGGAGAGCGTTCCCGAATCACCACAGGAACCTCTCTAGCTCGGGCTCGTTTGTTTGAGCCCGAATCCTCTATCACGTCAATAGGCCCAAGTCGGGCCCTCAGGGGTTCAGGGAGCCGGTCACGCGGACCTAGTCGGTCCCGGGCCGCCAGTCTTGGCCCAAGGCGTCTCTCCAAGTCAGTCTGCCCCCGAGTGCTGCTAGAACCGACCTCCTTAGATCGAGTCTTAGTTTGTGACTTAAGACCCGATTCATCCCGGACTGTAGCTTCAGGAATATCTTCCCCGGTGAAGAAGTCCCTGTTGTCCTTCGCCGTCTCGCGATGAACCAATTCAAAGACCTCATCAAGCTTCAAGGCCTTACGAGCTTCCTCGGACTCCTCAGAAGTCCATTTCTGATAAGCCCGTGACACCCAAGCGGATTGGCAAGGGCCGGGAATAGTCCATGTAGGACGAGTGAACCATCTTTGCAACCAGGTGTCGCACATAGCGTCCGTCAATTGGACAGAGACGCTGATAATGGCTTCAGTCTCAAGGATACGCTGAGACAAACCGAACTGCCTCAGGAGACGGTCCGAGTAAATATGAACTGTCCAGTCTAGGGACAGAATCACCAGGTATCGAGCTTGGTCTCTCTTGACCAATCCAGTCAACTTCGAGAGGAACCACTAAGCGATGGTCCACCTGATCAAAGGATCCCCATGGAACACCAGCTCCTCATCCTAGTAAGCTCGGTTTATTTGATGACTCGAGCTTATCCGCCGCCTTCGGGAGCTAATCTGGCTGCTCCGATAATTGGGAATGCTTGGAGGGGGCTCTATGATTGACAGCCGCTCCGACAACCATATTTGAAGAGTATAACAAGCGTCGTAAGCAACAGAGTGGTCCGCTACAGCCCACTCGATCGAGTACAGCAGCTGACTCGATCGAGTAAGCCCTCCAAAAACAGGCAGTAGCTCGTTGTGAGTGTCACTCGATCGAGTGACAGGTCCACTCGATCGAGTGACTTACGGACTTCAGGAATTTCGCGTGAAAAAAAAAAAAAAAACTCGAGATATATACCTGCAAGAGACGGGTACTTCCCGTCAGCCGTCGGGTTGGGTCGAGCCGCCTAGCATCCAAACCCATGATGATTTCCCCAGTGGCTAGCCAAGCAGGGCTATGACCAGTCTCCATCTGGTCAACCACTCCAATCAGCCTGATTTGACCCACGCACGAGTCAAGTTCCATCAGTCCTTCAAACACATAGCAGTGCAGCATGCAAAAGGCGAATGCCCTACGCCTGTGAGCAGGGGTGGCCCTTACATCCCGGGGGTTCATGAACTTATCAGCCAGATCGAATAGGGAAACGGTGTCTCCCCGCACCATCCGATTTGTCTCAGCATGAGACAAACCCATGAATTCTCTTAACCTCCTCCTTGGATCTGGGTAGAACGGAGGAGTAGCAGGCTGAACAGCTGGACCCCAACCACCTATGGCTGCGATTTCCTCAGGAAGAGGGCATATCTCTCCCCGTGGAAACGCAAAGACGTGATGGGTAGTATCCCAAAACGTCAGACAGGCATCCAAGAAATGCGAGTCAATAATCAAACGCTGAAGAGGGAATAGGCTGACGATACCCATCTGGGTCAGCCGAACCTTTTCCTCGTCCCGAAAGTATTGGGACCAAGCGAGCAGCATGGCGGTCAAGTGGTCGATACCCATGACAAGAAATTTCTAGCTTTCTTGAAAGTCTAAAAGATTTTGAGAAGGAAAAGAAGAATTTGAGTTGGGATGTAAAAAGTTGAAGCAGGGATTCTCATATTTATAATGGGAAAACCTAACTGTAAACCTAACTACCTTGCCTCCTCAGCAAACTGGGCCCTATGCGCGCGCAGGCCTAATTTCAAACAAAGAACCCGGAATAGGAATCAAGCCATCCCGAGCTTTCCTAAGAGTCTTTTTTAAAATTTTTCTGTGATAAAAAATTGCGACATTTTCAAAATCGTGGCATTTTCAAAAATTCATTATCTTGTCTCCCCAGCACGAGTCAGTGTTTTGCCTATGTGTTACATACAAGTTGTTATGTGTCAGCATACAGGTACACTCCAGACTTCAGAAGCAAGTCTCCGCGAAAATATCAAATTCCCCAACGGAGTCAGCTTTTCCCCGGTACGCTACATCCAAGATGTGATGTGTCGGCATACGGGTACACCTACGCCCCGAAAGGCAAGTTTTGCTCCCCACGGAGCCATCATCATCAGCTCAGGTACGACTCAAGGCTTCAAAAGAAAGCCCGTACAGCTCACATAACTCCCCAGCAGAAAGCCCGAGGCAGCATTTTCCCCGGAATGGTACGGGATGGGCCCACATATAGGCGCACCCAGGACTCATGCTACCAGTCTGACTCCCCAAGAAGCCACCATCATCAGGAAAGGTATGACCCTCTGGTTATGGCTGGCGAGCCCTTCACGCAAGTCTAACGGACTATAAACGACCCGACCGGAAGTCTACCAGGTCTTAACGGGCTTGGTAGCTACTCTGACTTTTGCCTTGTCCAAGCCTCAGTCAGAGTGGGGGCTCTGTAGACACCCGCATTTTGACTGCCAGGTGTCTACGGTAGTCTCCGAAAAACACCCGATGATGATCGGACGCAAACGTGACTTGGTATACTCGGATTTGGGCTCGGACTCAATAATATCCGACATGGACTTTTAGCGGAGTAGAAATCTCACAAAACAGACCTCAAATTCAGGCCCAGTGGGTCGTCCCGAGCAAAATAAGACTAATTTGGGCCAAAACCGACACCAAAGATAAATCCCGTCTTTTGGCGACCGGGTCAAAACCCGGTCAAAGACGAAACCGTCTCACAAATCAGCCATATTCATTCTCGAAAACTGGCGCACAAAATCAGAATTCAAAAAATCAATCAAAACAACAAAATCAATTCTTTCCTATTTTGTCTCGATTTTCTTGACCCACTCGATCGAGTGGATTGACCCAGGCCACTCGGTCGAGTGGAGCGCCAAAAACCGGGTTTGACCCGTTTGCAAGAGCACTCGATCGAGTGCACTAGGGTCACTCGATCGAGTGCACTAGGGTCACTCGATCGAGTGCCCCTATGTCGTGGGGTAAGGCCTATAAATACCCCTTCAACCCCATTCATTTTGACAACATTTTTTCCTAAGGCATTTACCCTACATTTTTCACCCTAACACTCTACATCATACTACACTTCAACCCTAAGAAATACTAGCCAAAAAACCGAGCCATCGTCCCTCGAAAACCGACGACACACGCACACACACACATACACACCATAACTCGCGTACATCCTCGACACTCCGGCGTCCCGTCGCTATTTACGAGTCCATTTCCGAGGCCTATACCTAGCATGTATGTTGAGGGTGTCCTAAACCCCATCTCGATCTCTACTATCTCATCTCATTTTCATTTATTTTATCGCATTTTGTATTGTAATCATATCGATCTAGTGACACTAACACTAACACTAACACTTTCATATGTGCACATTTTCGTTTTGTCTTTTTATTACTAACGTTATTATACCGCATATATATACTCTAGTATCAAAATTCGGTTTCAAAAACTTTTGACTATGACAATTGCCTAAGGTCCGTCTAATCCCTTTACGAGCAACGACGGAGGTGGAGCCCTTTCGAGGAGCCCCGCCGCAATGTACTCAAGGGCGTGACGCGATCGCAATCGGTCATAGTTGAACGTATTTGATCTCATTTCTATAATTAGTGCGGAACCCGTTGACACGAAAACCGACATCACGTAACCCGAAAGGGTTAGTTCCGATGTCGTGACGTAGAGGGAAGCATTTCGTCACTAATTCAAATTTTCTAATCTAACGAAAACGTTTTCATAAAACTCCGATAACGGTATTATAATCGTTCATACACGATTATAGTACCGGAGGCCAAGTTAAATACAAATCGTGCGATATTTGTATTTGGTTTGGCCGACCATCGATTTCCAATCAAAAATGAAACGAGTTACCACTCGTACAGGGGCTACTCGACCGAGTACGTGGGCTACTCGATCGAGTAGCACCCAAAAAACTGGGCAGTAGCTACGTAAAGGACGCACTCGACCGAGTCAGGCCACGACTCGATCGAGTGGGTCCTGTAACCCAGAAAATCGAGAGCTTCGACACACATTTCGAGGCTCGACTTTTTACGACTTTAGTCATCACGTGTAAAGACCATCACGTGATCCTCCTATTTTCAAAACCTATGCACGTCACGACACGTAGAACGACTTTGATCGATCTCCTTCAAAGTGATAAGTCGGGACAAGACTACGGGACGTAGGATCGGGCTAGCAATACGCCACAGTCCCATGTTTCCGTCCTTCGTTTAGTACACAACATAATGTGTATTTAACCGGGGTTGGTCCATCTACATTTTTCGCGGTCTAGTTTACACACGGGTCCGTTTCTATCATTATATTGCCTTTTATTATTTCGTTTATTATTTTTATGTATCGTTGTATTGTGAATTCCGGGTTGTATTTCCGTCCGTGTAACTTGTACGTTATTTATTTTCTTTCGAGCTTTATTTATTTACTTGCTTATCGCTTTATAAATGAACCTCGCATGCTAAATCATTTCGACCATAATTAAGATGCATTAAATGACGTAGTTCACATACTATTCACATGCTTAGCCCGAAAACGCTGTTTGCATATCATTTAATTATTTTACTAGCGCGCGTACACGAACGATGTCTTAGTAGAGGCCGCCATTGTGCGGGCGGGGTTGGGTGTCCTTAGTGGGCTTCCCAACACGTACCCTCACCCCTTACTCAGAACCTTTGGTTTCCGGATGTCCGAAACCCTTGACGCACGAGAGTCATTTTATATACGAAAGCCGGTGTAAACGGTATCGATATAACAATGCAAAGGGACGAGCCCCATAAACTCTAAAATCGAAGTGGGCTTACTTTGTGTGTAGCTCATGACGACATAGAGTGGGCTCGTATGGTTCCGAATAACCACAAAATTCGGTGGCGACTCCATTTTGACTTAAATTTCGAACCCGAGAACAATCTTACCACGAGATTCATTCGCCTACCCAAACCCGTGCTGGCCGCGTCGGGTTGGACCTACGTCATGTCCACACCTAAGTATCCAATCCTTCCTTAACCCAGAATTTTTCTCTCTTGCCTTTCCTTTCTCCGCCTTTTGCGGGGGATTGTTAGAGTATAAAGGCTGAGAAAGCCACTTTGTGAGTATAGAACTCTCCCTCGGTGGTGGGGAGTGACTATATCTCACTTTTATACTCCCTTATTACTTTTGCCTTCAGTTGTGTGATGAGTAGGAGTTTTGTGGAGAATGATGGACTTGGACCTTGCCACCTGCACGCACTAACCCGACCCGACTCGGCTTGGGTTCAGGTTTACGACTTTTACCTTTTTGGGCCATTATTTTTATAATGGGCTGTGTAGGTTCAGTATTGGGCCATTATCTTTATAATGGGCTGTCTAGGTTCAGTGTCCAAGGTCATCGGATGACTGTTAAAGATTTTTTGGTTAATGGCTTGATTATGCATTAACTACTATTTATTGGGGGAGCCTTTGTGTCTCTCATCTCCCTATAAATTGCTGCTCTTCCACGAGTCCTACACACACTGAATATACATTCCTCCTCCTTCTCTTCTCCTCCATCTTGCTCTAATATTCTGGGTTACTGTTCGTGTTTCGTTCCATAGCTAACTACCTCGAGTGGACGAGCCCGTTAGCTACTGTGTTAACCTTGGGAAACTGTCGGTGTTTGTCGATTGCCACCCCGGTCGTACCGAAACAGTTTTCAAGTCAGTGGTATATACCACGACACAGCATCTTCAAATTCCATTTCTGTCCTGTCGGTTCGGTTCTCTGTTACACTGCTTTCCGCCCCTGTCCGCTTGTCGCCTCTTGGTCGCCTCTCGGTCTACTGTCCGGTTGCCTTCGATTATTGCTGTCCAGTCGCCTACTGTCCCTGTTCGATTTTTGCTGCCTCGAATTTTTGCCCACCTCGGTTTTATTTGTTGCCTCTCGCCTCAGTCCGACGGTGATATATTTATTTTTTCCAGCTCCTGTCAGCCTGGTTTGCTATCTTCTATCCCGTCGGTTTGGTTTCAGTCCTGTTTTGCTCAAAGTTTTTGGTCAAGTTTGGTCACTTCCTCATTGTTACGCACCTTTTAATTGAACATACTATAACTGCAGCATGATGGTGTGGCCGAATATGGCCAGTGGTCACTGCAAATTCCTGAATCCTGATAACTAATGAATATCTGAAGTGGAAGTTGGTATATGGTCAATATAGATATTCGATGAGCAGCATTTAAGATATTTAGGCTACAAAGGGGTCATTAATTCGGGCTCAGATTGTTTAGCTGCATGTTGAAGTTGATTTCCTGACATATGCATCTCATTACTAATTATTGATCAGACCTCTCACTTCAATCTCAAATTCCTAGCTTCCCTGCTAATCTTGTAATTGATTTACATTGACAATTTCCTGTCATCATCATGGCTGAGAGACTCACTTTGGGACAAGGAGGGAAGGGAATTCTGTAGGTATTTGCTGTTTCCTTGGAATGGGCACTCCCACTTAATTTAGTTTTCTTTTGTTGCAGGATGCGATAGAATATGTTGAATATGAAGCAGTTGTGAAAAAGAGAGGTATTGAGGATATGGATCTTGTTATGGTTGGTGCATGGTGATCTTTTTAACCTGTGTTTCACTACACTTGTCAAATGTCCCTAGTATGAATGATTTTAATTCATACTTGTATTTATCAAACGTCTTTCTATATTTACTTCCAAAATTGATATATTTGAATTTTAGAAGCGTATTTGTGCTTTAAAGATGTATCCAGTGTCTAAAATGGTTAGTCACATGGAGCTTCGCACTTGAATATGTACTCATGTCCGGTACTTGTACCCAAGTCCGAGTAACACAAGCACACTTATATTTAATTTTATTTTTTCTATGCACATCTTCTTCCTCCCCTTTATATGTGGCTCTTCATTCTCAATCTGCCATTCTGAATGCTGCAGGTGTGTTGGCTACCACAGTGAGGTTGATGCCCTAAGTCGAAGACTTGCTAAGCCTCTTATTTTCTGTAGAACTGAGAGTGACTGCCCGATGGAGAACGGTTATGCTCGCCCAGTTGAAGGAATCTATATCCTTGTTGACATGCAAAATATGGTAGTGGTTGAGTTTGAAGACAAGAAATTTGTTCCTTTACCACCTGCAGATCCGCTAAGAAATTACACTCCTGGTGAATATTATTCAGCCTGAAGGCCCGAGCTTTCGTGTGAATGGCCACTTTGTTGAATGGCAAAAGGTAACTTTTATTCTGGACGATAAAGCGTTATCTTGGGATTGGAAACTTCATATTACACTAACTTTTTATTTAAATTTCTTTCTGGGTTTTTGTTTTACTCCACGGGAAGGTTTGATTATACATTCTGTTGCATATGCTGATGGAAGTAGAGGGCGTCGTTCTGTGGCTCACAGGTTGAGTTTTGTTGAGACGGTTGTTCCATATGGTGATCCCAATGAACCTCATTACAGGAAGAATGCATTTGATGCTGGTGAAGATGGCCTAGGCAACAATGCACATTCTCTAAAGAAGGTTAGATCCTCACTTATTGTTGTCTGTTCTTGTCAGTAGACATTCTTTTTATTCGTTTTGTCTCTATACCAGCTGCGTCAAGCACCTGCTATTCTTTTAATCTAGATTATGATGGAATAAAGCTAAATGGCTTCATAATTTTCGTTATGTGTCTTTTGAGATATCCATATTGTTAGTGATTAGTGATTGTCCTTTCCCGTAGATATGACATCAGCGGTATCTTACACATGACTTATCTTCCATTTGGCAGGGATGTGATTGTTTAGGTTATATTTAGTATTTCGATGCTCATTTTACTAACTTCACTGGAGGTGTCGAAACAATTGAAAATTGTGTGTGTCTACATGAGGAAGACCAGGGAATATTATGGAAGCATCAAGATTGGCGAACTGGATTAGCTCAAGTAAGAAGATCCAGGCGGCTACTGTGTCCTTCATCTGCACAGTAGCCAACTATGAGTATGGATTCTACTGGCACTTTTACCAGGCAAGTTTTCTTTTGTGTAGTTTCTTAACTTGGGTTTTAACTTAAGATATGATGTTTGGAAATAGGTTCGACGGTTAGATTGTTTTTTTCAACTCCTTATCTTCATAGAAAGGGGGAGATGTCTTTGCTTATTAGATTGCTTTTTACAATGCAGTATCCGCATTTTAATGTTTCAACATCAACTTTAAATTATAGGGCGTGGGTAGGCTAGATGTGTGCAGGATAGGGGGTTAGACCCATGATAAGAAAGGCGACTCTCTGCAATATGACAATAGAAATGATGTGGAAGAAGGTCCATGAGCAAATATTATATGTTAACCTCTGTAGCCACAAAATCAGGAGTTCTTGGCTTAATTGTAGGTAATAAAAAGTGCGGTTCTTGTTAGAAGTCCTAAAAATGTACTCTCATACAGGATGGGAAGATCGAGGCTGAGGTTAAATTGACTGGAATTCTCAGTTTAGGAGCACTTATGCCCGGTGAAGTTAGAAAATACGGCACAACAATCGCTCCTGGTCTGTATGCACCCGTGCATCAGCACTTCTTTGTTGCTCGTATGGACATGGCAGTTGATTGTAAGCATGGCGAAGCTCTAAATCAGGTAAATTTTGTGTTACTTGCTCGTTCAGTTTTATCTCTTATGTAGTCCAGTTTCTCATGGTTGAGCACACTGTTGCTTTGTACACTGAGCATTATTCTCCGGCATCTGTAGCTACATAATCTTCCGCAAATTGTTATGCTTATGTGAATGTGCTGGTAGTACCATAACAGGCGTCCTGATTAATCACATGGTTCCATTGCAGGTGGTTGAGTTAAATGTTAAGGTTGAGGATCCCGGTAAAGACAATGTTCATAATAATGCCTTCTATGCCGAGGAGAAACTACTTAAATCTGAACTGCAAGCAATGAGGGATTGCAATCCGTTAACTGCACGCCATTGGATTGTAAGATAATAACTCTACGATATGCTTCAACTGTTTTGATCACGTAAAGTTGGATCTTTATCTAGATTCCCAGACTCAATAATTTTCTGTCGTGTTTTCCGGTTATGTCGCTATTTGCAAGCTCTAATCTGTGTATATGAATTGATTCATTAGGTCAGGAATACGAGGACTGTCAATAGAACCGGGCAACTAACCGGGTACAAATTAGTGCCTGGTTCGAACTGTTTACCGTTAGCTGGTCCCAAGGCGAAATTTCTAAGAAGGGCCGCCTTCTTGAAGCATAACCTTTGGGTGACTCCATATGCAGTCAATGAGATGTATCCCGGTGGAGAATTTCCAAATCAAAACTCGAGGGCTGGAGAAGGATTGTCTACTTGGGTTAAACAAAATCGCTCCTTGGAAAAGGCTGATATAGTTCTTTGGTAAGCCACTTCACCATCAAACGACTTAAACGTGAAAGTACTTCAATTTTATACCTACCGGATTAGTTCTTAACATTTCGGATTTGATGTCGTGACAGGTATGTATTTGGGATTACACATACACCACGGTTGGAGGACTGGCCGGTCATGCCGGTAGAACATTTGGGCTTTATGCTCATGGTAAGCAAATCTTAGGCATTGACTGAATAACTGGTGTTTCCAATTTACATGCCATTTTAACATTTTTGAACTAATCAGCTAAAGTTGTGTAATGTGTACCCTTTGTTATATGTACAGCCTCATGGATTCTTCAATTGTTCACCGGCGGTTGACGTCCCACCAAACACACATGAATTCGATATCAAAGAAACTAATGTTGTGGTTGTAAGACAACTTCGAATGACCTGATTGCCAAGCTTTGAAACTCAAACAACCTTGGAGATTTTGCCAGTTGGTCGAAGAAAAAACACCCCTTTGTTGAGCAATTTAGTCAATTTATGCATGTACTAAAGTCGAACTAACGGTTTGTTTTTGTTTTCGTTTTCGTTTTTAAAAAAATGAAAGGCATTATGAATTTACGATGTAGTTAATTTGTAAGTTGTAACCAGTCATTGTGTTGAATATCCCTTCGAGTCTTCAACCAAGTCATTGTGTCTTTATTTATTGTACTAGTGTGATACTGTGGACATGACATAGGTCCACCCCGACACGGCCGCGCGCGGGTTTGGGGCGGCGAATGAATCTCATGTGAGATGGATCTCGGATTGAAATTTAAATCTAAATGGAGTCGCCACCGAACTTTGTGGGAGTTCGGGCCCGTTCGAACCCACTCTATATCTTGGTGGGCCGTGCACAAAGTACGGCCTATTCGGATTTCAGAGTTTATGGGGTTCGTCCCTTTGCATTGCGATACCGATACCGACATTATCGGATATTGTGTATTGAATGACTCTCGGCCGCCAACGGTTTCGGACATCCGGAAACCGAGTAAGGGGTGAGGGTACGTGTTGGGAAGTTCACAAAGAACACCCAACCCCGCCCGCGCTTAGCGCCTCTACTAAGATATCGTTTGATTTTAGAATACGCGCGTTAGTAATTCAATTGAATGATATGCAAACAATATTTTGACTAAACAAGCGAAAATTTGAATAAGTTGCTATGTCGATTTAATGCATCTAAATTAACGTCAAAGTTGTATTTAGCATGCGAGGTTCGTTTTAGTTTAATAAAACAAACAACGAAAATAAATCGCTAAAACATGAATAAACAAGTTAGTAACGATAATAACAGTTTGTAGATAACCTAGAATGATGTAAACGACATGATGCATGGTTTCGAAAGTAGTATGACACGTGATGGACTTGACATGTGTTGACCGAAGTCATAAAAATATTTGATAAGGCTCGAAATATATTGAAGGGCTCACGTTTGGTGCGTGAATGAGGCTACTCGGCCGAGTCATGGGGGAGACTCGGTCGAGTGCCCTGCCTAAGGATCTTCTGTCGGTTTTTTGAGGTGCCACTCGATCGAGTGCCCTCTGTACAAACAATGGTTCGTTTTGAAATTGATTTCGAAATTGCTTTTAATTTTGTAAATCGATAATTTTGTTAAGTCGTGTAAAAATATGATACGATTTATACTCGACTTAAATTTTCGATACTCGTCATATTCGATAATTGGTTATGGAATCAATATCTAATATTTAGAGTGAATTTTAGAAAAGAAGTTATAAGTCGTTTGAAATCGAACTAAGACGAAATAATTCTCTCCGCGTCGTAATTAGTCCTTTCGGACTATGTGACGATTACTTTAGCATCAACGAGTTCGTGCTAGTTCGATTTATTGACTAATTATTTTAGACACGATATTCGACTATAGAGTCGATATCGCATCTTAAGAATGATCGTTTTATGTTAATTAGATAGTAGTAGCGATAATATCGATATTAGAAACGAGGAAACCGAAAAGAAATAAATAAAAAGACGCGACGACGATGAGAAAAAGACGAACGGACGAGATGAAAAAAAACGAGAGAAAGAGAAGAGAAGAAAAAAGAGAAGTCGGGATTCGATTTGCACCCTCAACCTACATGCTTTATATCCTCGGAACGGGGCTCGTCTAGTTGTGGCTTAGGCACGGGAGCGTCGAGGTGATATAGGAAGAGTTATGGTGCTTTATAATGGGGAAGGGATTTGACGGGTTTTGCTTTCGGGTCTTTGATGAGTTTTGATCTCGGGTTTTTGACGAGTTTTGACCTCGGGTTTGCTAAGGGTTGCTGAAATTTCGAGGTTATGAATTGTTGTTCTGAATTGTGTGTGTGCAAGGGGGGTGTATTTATAGGAGAGGTTTCCGGCTTTGGCCAGGAAAGGTACTTGGCTTTTGGATAGGAAAAGCTTGCTTGGATGAGAAGAAAGCACCCGGTTTAGGTGGAGTAGGATTACGATCTTGGATAGAAAAGGAATCTGGTTCTAGCTGGAAAAGGGGTCACTCGATCGAGTGGTGCATGACACTCGATCGAGTGCCCGGTCTGACACCAGTTTTTGCAAGTTTTTCGAGCTTACTTGACCGAGTGGGCCGGTCCACTCGATCGAGTGTGTCTGACCGGGTAAAAGTCTTTTTTAGAGATCAAGTTTTATCTTTAAGGGAGAGTTCTAGTTGCTTAATTCTTCTCCATGGCTGATTTTCTGTAGTATTTGACTTAAAATTAAATTTCCGAAAGCTGCGTGACATATTTTATGTCTCGGAAACGCCTTTGACCGGGGTTTGACCCGATCGCTAAAAGACGGTTTTGCCCTTGGTGTCGGTTTTGACCCAAATAGTCTTATTTGATTGAAAATGACCCACTGGGCCTGGATTTGAAGTCGGTTTTGTGAGATTTGTACTCCGTAAAAAGCCCAAGCCAGAAAATAACGATTTTGAGCCCATATTAGAGTATGTTAAAGCATGTTCGCGTCCGATCATCATTGGGTATTTTTTGGAAACTGCTATAGACAACTAGCGGCCAAATGTGGGTGTCTACAGATACCCGTGAAAAAATTTCAAGGGTTGCCCACATATATTTATATAGAGAATGAGATGAAGTAAAGATTTATTTTAGATTATTCGTTAAGAGACTGAAGGTTAGTTTATGTATTAATAGGTGGACGAAAGTACGAACAGCGTATAGCACGTTGAAATGTTTGTATAAGTAGTCAATTATCCACCGATGAATATAGTTATACTAAAGGAGACAATATCCAGATAATAAGTTTCGTAAGTTTGTCAATGTCATATACTCCCTCCGAGATGCTATGATCCTCCACTTTCTTTTTGTGGATGGGATAAACATTAAGTGACTCACAAAAGAAAGATGATGGTATATGTGAGGGCACATGTGAGTACATACTGATAGCCTAAAAAGTACACAGGGAAGAAGATCAAACTCCGTTCCAAGCATAAATAGAGAACATCACATCAGCTCGAAGGACGTAAGTTGTTTTAATACTACTGTGTCCTGGTTCAATTTTTTTATTTTGGATCATAGAAATCTACAATTTGTTCGGTTTACATGAGTTTAAACCGAAGTAGACACGATTTTTAAAATGCAGAATACGAATTGTTTGTCTAACTCGAAAGAGCTGAAGTACGAATTGATTGCAGAATTGTGGACATGACATAGATCCACCCCGACGCGGCCACGAGCGGGTTTGGGGAGGCGAATGAATCTCCATATGAGAATGGATCGAATTGAAATTTAAATCGAAGTGGAGTCGCCACCGAACTTTGTGGGAGTTCGGGCCCGTTTGAACCCACTATATATCGTAGTGGGCCGTGTACAAAATACGGCCCATTTCCGATGTCAGAGTTTATTGGGCTCGTCCCTTTGCATTGCGATACCGATACCGTCACTACCGGTTATCGTGTATTGAATGACTCTCGTGCGCCGACGGTTTCGGGCATCCGGAAACCGAGGTTCTGAGTAATGGGTGAGGGTACGTGTTGGGAAGCCACTAAGGACATCCAACCCCGCCCGCACATTAGCAGCCTCTACTAGGATATCGAATGATTTTTGAATACGCGCGTTAGTTGAACGATGAAAATGCTTATGCAAACATTATTTTCCCTAGACATGCGAGAAATTAAAAGGGTTTCTATGTCGTTTTAATGCAACTAAAATTAACGTCAAAGTTGTATTTTAGCATGCGAGTTCATTTTAGTACAATAAAATAAACAAGAATTAAATCGACAAAAGAACAAACGGTTAGTAACGATAATAACGGTATTAACGGTTTGCGCAAATATAGAATGATGCAAATGAGATGATGCATGGTTTTTGAAAAGTGGAGTTTTCACGTGATTGATTAGACACGTGTCGACTTAAGACGTGAAAATATATTAACGAGACTCGAATGGATTGTAGGACTCACGGTTTGACGTGATAAAGGGGCCACTCGACCGAGTCATTGAGGGACTCGACCGACTGGAACTCTGAAGAGGCTTCTGTCCAGATTTCGAGGCGTCACTCGACCGAGTTGTGAGGGACTTAACCGAGTGCACGGCCACTCGACCGAGTCATTGTGAGACTCGACCGAGTGGTCATTAGGATAGCACTCTGTCTCGTTTTTGGGGTGCCACTCGACCGAGTGGGCTAGGCACTCGGTCGAGTGCCCCCTGTACGAACTAGGGTTCGTTTGCAATTTAATTTCGAAATTACTTTTTTGGAAAATTTGTAGCTTTATTAAGTCGTGTATAAATATGACATAATTTATACTTAACCTAAAAAAAACGACATTCGTTATATTCGATTTTCGATTATGAGAAACGAAATCAAATATTCGGAATAAGAAAAGGATTTTGAAGAATTATGGCTAGACGCGTTAAAGCAAAATAACTGATTTTATGTCACGAATTTCAGGGATCCGCGCGAGACGCCTGAGAAGGGCGCGACTCGCGCCACCACGCGACTCGCACAAGGCTCGTGCGACTTGCGTGGCGGACTGTTCTTGGTCCCGATTTCGTGTTACTCATTGTATCCGGTGTTTGATTATAAGACCAATACCGGACACTTAGAGTGATTTTTGAGAATATAATTTTATAAGTCGAAGTAAATCGTACTAGCACGATATGAATGTTCTCCGCGTTTTATAGCGTCGTATTAACTCGATTGAGTTAGGTGAATACTACTTTAGCATCAACGAACATCGTGTTAATGGGATTTTTTGACTAGATCGTTAGATTCGACATCCAATTATGGAATTGGTATCAAATATGAAAGGTCGACACTTTGCTTGAATTGAAAGACTTGATTCCCTCGGCTTCTCCGACATCGAAATAAATCCCTAAGGATTGTGAGATGTCGGATCCACGTCAACGTGTTTCGACCCTTATTAAAAAAGTATTTCTTTAGAAAAAAGGTTTTAGGAAATCGATGAAGTATGCGATTAAATGATGATGAGAACGAGAATAAAAACTATTATTTAGGGTGACTTGTTTCAATAATCAAGTGATCGGGGTGTCGGGATAAGCGACCGTCAACGATGTGTGCAATACACTTGTATATTCGGGTTTTCTTATTCCGACATCCCTCACACTTGACACAAATTCACAAGTATTTTAGTGTGTTAATACTAGTGATATTAACGATATTAGGACTCGAATAAAGTAAAAAACGAGACAACGATGACGATATGGATGACGTGCGACACGAGAGAGAAGGAGAAGGGAAAGAACGGGGTTTTGCACCCTCAACCTACATGTTTCTTATGCTTGGACGGGACTCGTAGTTTGTGGCCTGTACGGGAGTATCTAGATGTAGGTTAAGTTGAGGTGGTTTAGGATTTTGTCTCCTAAAGCTAGGTTTAGGGTTTGCTAGTGTAGCATTAGGGTTTTATGGATGATCAAAAAGTTTTTTCAAAAGATGTGTGAAAGGTTGTGCATGGGGGTGTATATATAGGCTTTGCTATGGACCCCCGGCTAGGGTTACTCGACCGAGTAACTGGCTGACTCGGTCGAGTGGCCCAGTGTGCCTGCAGTCGGGCCTGAATGAAGGCCCACTCGATCGAGTGGGCTGAGCACTCGATCGAGTGGCTCAGCTGGATCGCAAGGTCCGGGCTTTGGACCGTGGCTTTGGATATCTTTTGGGTTTTTTGTGTTTGAGCTGATTTTTTGATGCTTGAATGGCTGTTTTGTATGTCTCGGAGACGACTTTGACCGGGGTTGACCCAATCGCTAAAAGTAGGTTTTATTTCCGGTGTCGGTTTTGACCCAAATTAGTCTTGTGTGATTGGAAACGACCCACTGGGCCTGAATTTGAGGTCAGTTTTGTGAGATTTGTACTTCGTAAGTGCATTAGCCAGAAACTAATGGTTTTGAGCCCATATCTGAGCGCGTAGAAACACGTTAGCGTCCGATCATCATCGGGTGTTTTTTGGAAACTGTCATAAACACCTGGCAGTCAAAATGCGGGTGTCTACAGAGCCCCCACTCTGACTGAGGCTTGGACAGGGCGAAAGTCAGAGTAGCTACCAAGCCAATTAAGACCTGGTAGACTTCCGATCGGGTCGCTTATAGTCCGTTGGACTTGCGTGAAGGGCTCGCCAGCCATGAGATAGAAATCATACCTGAGCTGGTAATCCGTGGGGGAATTGGACTTGTTGCATAAGTCCTGGGTGTGCCTATATATGAGCCCATCCCGTGCTATTCTGGGGAAAATGCCGCCTGGACTTTCCGTTGGGGAGATACAGTGGGTTGCATGTCCCTGCTTGAGTCGTACCTGTATAAGTCACATAAAATTCGCATGTAACACGTAGGTAGTAAAATGACTCGCGCTGGGGAAAATGACTTTTTGAATTTTTTGAAAGTTTTGAATTCTTGAAAATATTGAGTTTTTTTTTGAAAATTTGAAATTTCGAATTTTTGGAATTTTTTGACTCCTAAAGAAATTAGGAAAGTTCGGGATGAATATTTCCGTGCTAGTATCGAGACTAGGCTTGTGGGTTGATTCCGTTCAGGTTTAGGAAACTATTATGCAAGGAAAGATATGGAAAGAAGGTTGTAAGGTTGATGCTATATATAGCCCTCCCTTGTCTTTGGTTTCTTCACAACTCCCATCACAATTCATTCCTTCTCAAAAGAAAGTCTCTTTATTCCTTTTAAGAAAATTAGCCATGGGAATCGACAGATTGACCGTTATGCTGCAAGAATGGTCCCGACGCTTTAGGGACGCTGATAGGGTGGCTATGAACCAGACGGGTATTGCCCAGTTGTATACATTCCGTCAGATGCAGGTTGATCGCTACTTTCTGGATGCATGCTTGTCTTACTGGGATGACATATATCATGTCTTTGCCTTTCCTCGGTGCGAAGTCTGCCCTCTACCTGAAGAGATTGCTGCTGTGGGAGGATGGAATCCGATACTTCGTCCTGCCGTCCCGTACCCAAGGAGGAAGCTTCGAGAATTTTTAGGGCTTTCTCATAACGAGGTATCTCGAATGGCTGGAGATAACAACACAGTTTCTTTAATTGATCTGGCTGAGAAATTTATGAACCCGCACGACGTCCGGATCAGACCGATTCACAGCCGTAGGGCTTTCTCCTTCTGTATGCTCCATGTCTATGCTTTTGAGGGTCACATGGATTTATTGTCTTGCATGGGTGACGTCCGTCTTTTTACCGTTGTTGGCATGATGGAGACGGAGCACAGCCCGGCTTGGCTTATTACGGGCGAAATCATTCAAGGCTTAGATAATCGCAAGAGGGATTCTTCAGTACGTCTTACTGGAAGCACCCGTTTACTGTAGGTATGTCGGATTTTTATTATTTTCCAACACGATTTTTTGATTTTTTTTTTTTCGCGATTTTCTGTTGCAGTGGGCACTCGATCGAGTCACCCTGGCACTCGATCGAGTGCCCTCGTAGAAAGCCTCCTGTTCGTGTTAAGAGGTACCACTCGATCGAATGGCTCCTAGGCACTCGATCGAGTGCCCTTAGGCGGACGTCTATTTTGTCTCGGGAACTTATGTTTTTGCTTCCTTTTTTCAGATTTAGCTTTACGAGAGGCTATCAGTGATAGATCCTCCTCTTGACGCGAGTAATTACCGTCATAACCAGGTGATGACGAGGAGGCGGACCATTGACTTTTCTCGTCAGATTACTCAGAAGTATTGGGACGAGGTGTTGTCTTTTCACAGTGGCCTGTTAATTCGATGGGTAGTGCCGTGGTGGCCCATCTATCTTTGGACTGGCTTGGACCCGAGGGACAGAGCCCGCTATCAGGTAATCTTGTCTTTCAGGCAGATAGTTCATCTTTACCCGGACCGCATACTAAGGCAGTATGGATGGACCCAGTGAATTCCAGAAATTGAAGTTGTTGTGAGTGACCCTACCCAACTGACTGATGTGATGTGTGATACCTGGATGCAAAGATGGTACACCCGGCATACTTGGCCTATTCCCAAATCTCGCCACTCGACCTGGGTTTCAGACTCCTATGTGAAGTGGACTAGAGCAGGTGATGCCAAAGCCCGAGCTGCTCTGAAGGTTGATGAGGCTTTCGACCTGTTGCGACGGGAGCAAGCTAAAGACAACAGGGGCTTCTTCGACGAAGGTGACACCCCGGCTACTATGGTCCGACTAATGTCAGGTCAAAAGAAAAAGACCAAGACTCAAGCTGAAGGGTCTAGTGCTAAAGGTGCTCGGGGGAGAGTGGGCCCCCAGACTGACTTAGAGAGGAGACTTGGCCCAAGACTAGCTGTTCATGACCGACTTGGCCCACGGGATAGACTACCCGAGCACCTGCGGGCTCGACTTGGACCAAAGACTGTTGCAGAAGACCCGTTGTCAAAGAAATGGGTTCGTGCTAAGGAGGTTCCCCTTGTGATTCGGGAACGCTCGCCCCCACCCCGGCAACCTCGCGCTCCACGAGACCCAAAGGACAAAGGCAAGGCAAGATGCCCGGATATTAGTCTCCATTAGTTTATTATTTGAGTATTATTATTATTTTTTTGGTGTGATTTTTTTGTCTGTGTGCCGATTTTGGCGTTTTTTTTTTTTTGTAATTTCCGAGTTTATCGAGACTTTAATAAAAGACATATTATTGAATACCGTTCCCGTCTTTTCGTTTATTGCAGTGGTTGTACCCTTTTGAGGGGTTGCCTACGTATCCACAATTAGCGGAATCAAACAAAACGTAGTTCAAAAATTGATTGAATTTTTTGCAATTTTCGAAATACATCAAGATTATTAATTCGAGATGCGCGACAGTAGAATAATTAATTCTAACTCATTGACTTGTCTAAAATTTTTTGAAAATTTATAAAAAGACAAACTTTTATAAACTTTTTGCAAATGACATTGAGATGGGGTTTAGGGGTAGTAGCGCTTCAACTGGTCCAAGTTGATCGGGTTGACGAACTCGTTCCCGTCCAGGTCTGTCAGCATCACCGCTCCTCCTGATAGAACCTTCTTGACTAAGTAAGGCCCAGCCCAATTGGGTTTGAATTTTCCTCTTGGGTCAACCGGTAGTAAGACACGATTTTAGGACCAAATCCCCTTCTTTGATGTTTCTGGGCCTAACCCTTTTGTTGAAAGCCGATTGGATCCTCTTTTGATATATTTGAATATTATTGAGGGCCCGGGATCGCCGTTCGTCCAAAAGGACTAGCGAATCGTATTGGGCTTGGACCCAATCTGCCTCATGTACTTGGCTTTCAAGTAGAATCCTGAGGGATGGCACTTCTAGCTCGACCGGTAGGACCGCCTCCATTCCATATGTCAAATAATATAGAGTTGCTCCGGTTGCGATGCGAATTGAAGTCCGGTACCCCCATAGGGCGAAGGGTATTTTGTCGGGCCAGTCCCGATAATTCTCAGCCATCTTTTTAAGTATGGTGACAATTGTTTTATTGGCCACTTCTACCGCTCCATTTGTTTGGGGTCGGTAGGGTGAAGATGTATGCCTCTGAATTTCATATTTCGCTAGCAAAGCAGCAGTTTCAGCTTGAAAGTGGGTCCCATGATCACTGATGAATTCGTGTGGGATCCCATATCGGCAGATGATCTTATTCTGGATGAATTTAGCCACGTGCTTGGCGTTCAAGACACGGTATGACTCGGCTTCGACCCATTTGGTAAAATAGTCGATGGCCACTAAAATGAAGCAATGACCTCCCGTCCCGGAAGGGTGCACCTTTCCAATTATGTCAATACCCCATGTCGAAAATGGCTATGGTGATGTCATGGTATATAATAGGGAAGATGGCATGTGTTGTACGTTGGCAAAGATCTGACAATTATGGAAGTGCTTGACGTATAACTGGCAGTCTGTTTCCATGGTGTTCCAATAATATCCGAGTCTCATGATTTTTCGAGCTAGCATATGGGCATTCATATGCGGACCATTTTCACCATTGTGCACTTCTGACATGACCTTTTCGGCCTATATTTTATCGATACACAGGAGGAGAGCCCCCTGTGCTTTCTTTTTTTGTATAACTGCCCATCGTCTGTACGAACAAATTGGGTCGCCAATCTTCGCAAGGCCTTTTTGGCCCGGTTTTCAGTTCCTGGGGGATGTTCTCCCGTTACCAAGGTTCTGTATCGGTTATCTCGATATCCTGGATGGCGTGGATATAGGCCGGCTCGGATCGTCTTTCGACGCAGATTGGCATGCTAGTTAGATGCTCCGGGATATTTAGCATGGATGCCAATTTGGAAAGTGCATCTGCTAATTGATTTTCTTCCCGAGGTAGGTAGATATATTCCACCTTCTGGAATTGTTTCTCTAGAACCCTTACTCGTGCTTGGTAAGCCACGAGATTGGCGTTCCGAGTTTTCCATTTCTGGAGAGCTTGATTGATGACCAATGATGAATCACCGTGCACCCGGAGGTTCGTTACCCTTAAATAGGCGGCGGCTTGCAACCCGTGAATGCATGCTCAGTATTCGGCTGCGTTGTTGGTCACGTCAAAGTCCAATTTGATGGATAATGGGGTGTGTTCCCCTTGTGGTGATATTAGAGGGATTCCGACCCCAAATCCTCGAAAGTTGGATGCCCCATCAAAATAAAAATCCCATGTCTCGGTATCGGTATGGAATATTTCTTCGTCAGGGAAGGCCAAAGTATCGGTGTGCCCTTCTTCAGATATCGGGCTATCGGCAAGGAATTCTGCCACTACCCGGCCTTTGATGGCTTTTAATGGCATAAACTTGAGGTCAAACTCGGCTAACATTAAAGTCCATCTGGACATTCTGCCATTGAGGATGGGCTTCTCGAACAAGTACTTGATAGGATCCATCTTGGATAATACATGTATCTCGTGACTGAGCATGTAATGTCGGAGCTTTTTAGTGGCCCAAACCAAAGCTAGGCACGTTTTCTCGAGCATTGTGTACTTTCATTCGTATTCTAGGAACTTTTTACTGATGTAGTAAATAGCCCGTTCTTTCGAATCGACCGTCTGAGCCAGCATAGCCCCCATGGCTGTCTCGGTCGTTGTCAGGTATAACGACAAAGGCAAACCGGGTTGAGGTGGCATTAATACTGGCGGAGCAGACAGAATCTCCTTGATTTTGTTGAAAGCCGTTTGACATTTATCGTCCCATAGTACTCGCTCTTCTATCTTCGGTTTCTTGAAAATGGGCTCGCATACCATGGTTAACTTTGAGAAACCCCTTTATTGGACTTTCCTGAGAAACCCCCTTATTTCTTTTTCGGTCTTGGGTGGTTGCATCTCGGTGATGGCTTTCATTTTTGCTGGGTCGACCTCGATGCCGTGTTGGCTAACGATATGGCCCAGTAATTTGCCCGATGTTACCCCGAAACTGCACTTTTGAGGGTTTAGCCTCATGTTGTATTTACGCAGTCTGGTGAACTTTCTTAGGGCCGTGATGTGCCCAATTCGATCTTTGGACTTGACGATCATGTCGTCCACGTAGACCTCCACTTCTTTGTGCATCATATCATGTAATAAAGTAGTGGCAGTCCATTGATACGTGGCCCCGGCGTTGATAAGCCCAAATGGCATAACGGTGTAACAGTAGGTACCCCAAGGTGTGATGAAGGTGGTCTTACCCATATCCTCTTCTGCCATT